>OZ024749.1:47990520-47995520 GCA_964016885.1 Eledone cirrhosa
AGCTCAAGCCGTTTCGACGGCTAATTCTGGACGGCTAATTCGACGGCTAATTCTGAGTCCAGAATTAGCCGTCGAAACGGCTTGAGCTCAGCTGTCGGGGTCTTACTGGTTCCTATTACCCACTCTACTACCTCAAGTATTGAGTACTTTGGTGCGTTATAGTCCACCTGGTTCCTTACCACATTTCCTTCGTTATATATATATATATATATATTATGAAGAGAGAAGAAACATTTAGATATAATTAGTAATAAAATGTATCATACCTAAACTGCTCCTAGATTCCTCGACTACGTATATGTGTGTTTCTAAATATATATATATATATATATATATATATATACATATATATCATATATATATATATATATATATATATATATATATATATATATATATATTACGTTGCATATACTCTATATAAAGTATCGCCCACCCAATGTTTGTTTTTTTTCCCTCAAATACATTAATATTACCAGGGAGGTTGAACTGAGGTGTGCCGGGACGGTCATGGCAGCCCTCAAATACTATTTCTCACCAAACTTCCAAAACAGATATCTATTTTATATGCTCTACAATTTATATAAATATGATGTAGAGACAAATGGGGGAGGTAGATATAGATATAGACATGGGGAGAGTTTGGTGGTAATTGATATAAAGAGGAACGTTGTGAGAGTGTGTTGTATATTAGATATAGATAGGTGAAGTGATTAATGTATATTGATATAGAGAAATACATTTGAAGAGAGTAGTAAATATACAGAGGATGGGAGTTTGGCGTTAATCGATATAGAGAAGGGGATTGGAAGAGAGTTCCGTGTAGTAGATAAAAACCACGATGGCTAGTGCTGACAATCAACGTTGGTTTCTATCATATTTATTTACTCAAACATACAAAAACAAAGATTCACAACACCTGAAAGCCGCTTACATTCAATACGATTATTTAATATTTGCAAAGTAGCACATGAGTGATTGAGGCCTCCTGTTTGATGGTTTTTTCATAAGAAGCAAAGCAGGGGCACACATGGCTCGATTTGTGGTTGATATTACGTTTTCATGAATAGACTCGCCACCTCCTCAACTAAGAAGGAATTTACTCGGCACACTCTTTCGAAAGTCGGTTACCTTTCATCCTTGACCATCGAAGTTAAAAACCATATTCTTTTTTTCTAAATTATCTGCAAGGGTTGGAAACATATTTGGAGATTTTAGGCACGACTGGGTCTCATGTTATTATCACTTAATGTTAGGTGTTTGCTATATTCAAAGCTTTAGCGCGTTGTAACACTTTTTATTCATGCAGTTTGTCATTAAATCATATATATCAGCTCGACTATCTCTAATACGTGACGAGAGTATAATCTGCTGTCATATAAATATGCACATTATTTTAGAGTAGTAATATTTTTGAACATATGCATTGCTTTTCAGTATAAAACAAGGCATAACGCATATATCCTTCCGTTTTTTTTATATATTTATATATTTTCTCTTGATGATTTGGGAGAAATGTTCTGGTTCATATCTAAAACCACGTTAAGTAAAAGCCATTATGCAAATTAAAAGTTTCTATATCAGACGAAGTCCTAAATCGAAAACCTACCAAATGCTGTAATTTCCTTCATAACTAATGTCAATCTTAATTTCTTTCTTTCTGCAGAGTATAAATACATGCTCGTATTCCCATTGAACAAAAAAGCTCAATAAAGTTATAAAAGCTTAATAATATGTTTGACGGCAGCATATTGCTTTCGATCCATTTGAAAGATTTTAGCAAAAATATATTTTTAGTTACTATTTGCAGTGATTCATTTTGTTATACATATTTTATAAGGTAAAACTGAGGCTTTCAAATCATACTTTACACGTTACATCCGGAACGTTTTCTCTTTTACGCTATAACATAGAAGCTATAAGTGATATTTGATACTTATTTTAACGTCACACAAACACACACGGACACACACATACACATGTATATAGAAATGAAAGAAACCGAAATCCAAAACAGACTAATATCTTTCCATTGCTGATGGTATCTCCTAGTTGAAACAGCAAATGGAAATGAAGACTACTCAATCACAACTCACTGCTCGATCTAGGAATCGAATCCACGATCGAATAATCGGAATTCCACCACCCTAATGTTTCCAATCGTACTATGGGTTACATTTCATAAATGAAAAATGTTATAATATAAGATATTTCGTATATTCTTACTCAAAAGGGATTAATGAAGCAAGTCTGGTTTGAAAGTATGCCATATACAGAATACCCGAGTACGTCTCACCAGTGAAATCTGTTACGTTAAAAAATGGTGGAAGCCCATTTGTGGGAGCTTTACATCATTAGATTTAACGCTAACTGTCCGTTCCTCGGTACCTTGTGGGCAAATCTACTCCTATGCAAGCATTTAGAAATAGATCTGCTGTCAGAAAGTAAATGTATTACTTTTCCTCGTTAGTTATAGAGGCTCTGATAAAATTTATAAGCGACGACTTACCACCATTTACTATATCATTATAATAATATAATATCTGGTAGGCTGAAGGTTATGGTGTGTTTTGTTATACTTTAATTATTTGGAACACAGTTAACGTTACAAATTATCATAAACCTGTCAATATCGCATTATATAAAAATAAGCGAACGTATTTAAAAAATCTTCCAAGATATCTCACCAAAATCCCCTTTAATAGAAGCTGTTCTTTTTAAAATAAAAACGAAGGTTTCATCTAACACCATTTTTAGATTTTTTTATGGGTAAAAATATTTCGATCAAATGCCTATTCGATTGTAGCTAATCTGAAACTAAACAACAACGTGTTTGATTGAAAAACATAAACGTGTTTTCGCTAGCAATTAGCTGAATCAACAGATTATCCGTGCGTTTGTTTTTCTAACAACTAGAAAATCAATATAAGGTGGGTATTGTATGAGTGAGGTTAATATTCTTCAGCATTAATATTCTCAAACATCCATAGTCCCAACAGTAATTGTATAATGGTATTCTTTGGTTACTTTTTTTAAAATTCTGTTTATGTTTCTGTTATTTGTTCCTTACATAAGCTTAAGCCGTCAGATCTTTAGTTCAAAAGTGATTAATTAGATGGGCCATATAGCTACACGGCTATTAGCAGGCACGGTTGTGCAGTTAAATATTTACTTCCCTTAAACATATTGTCTTTGGTTCGATCAGATTATTTCGCACTACTACTAGAATGTATGATTAAACACATCTTTGTAGGACGGGAATTGTAGAGAAACTATATATATATATATATATATATATATATAGAGAGAGAGAGAGAGAGAGAGAGAGAGAGAGAGAGAGATAGAGAGAGACAGAGAGAATAACCAAGTAATATTTAAAACGAAATCTTAATGTTTCAATTTAGATCGGCGGGCCATATCAGGGTCAATATTGGTTAACCCTAATATTAACACACACACAAACATGCACGTGCCCCTCCCCCACACACACGTACATTAACACCCCCCACAGACACATATATATATATATATACAATGGCGAACTGGCCAGATAGCCATGTTGCCAAATGACAGGGATCCCACGGTAACATTGCAAGAGCCCACAGTAGCATTGCAGGTCTATTAAAAAAATACCTGAAATCTAAGAGAAAGAATTTTCTTCTAAATAAATAAAACAATTACGCAAAGTATTTGGTCAACCAATTCTCCAGGGAATTAATAGAATCCAAAATATATGATAGTACTATAGCTGGAATCAGTGGTTGTACATTCTACTAAATCTAAAGCTTAGTGTAGTCATTCAGTTATGCACACATACATATATACACATACATATATACATATGCACACATACATATAAAGAAATATATAGATGCGTGTATATATATATATATATATATATATATATATATATATATATATAAGATATATATATAAGATATATATATAAGATATATATATATATAAGATCCGTCTCTTCGTTGGTGTAGAGGAGTCTGTGCCGCTGTACGGGTCTGAGACATGGACACTGACTATATATATATATATATATATAGTCAGTGTCCAAGTATCAGACCCGTACAGCGGCACAGACTCCTCTACACCAACGAAGAGACGGATCTTATATATACATATGGATCGTATATTTATATGTTACAATTTCATCATTGAGTCAAGGATCAATGATTAATTGTGTTTATAATCGTATAGGAGAGAAGTGCAAATTTAAAGGAAGCGATGCCCGTAAAACTGCAAACGTTTAGAATGGCAGCAATCTGGTGAGACCTTTTTGTGGAAACTTGTGTCAGAAATTAACATGACATATATTACATCTTTTTCTTTGTTGTATTATTGTCTATATAATCGGGACAACCACATTCATTCGATCGTAATTATCTTTAATGCATTCCATATACGCCGTTGTGCTGTATCCTCTAACCGTGTCAGACAAAGACATTCATTTTATTATATTTAGATATAAATTATTTAAGCAAAATCACGAGGCTAATCGTTTCTGGTTTGCTTTCAGATTAAATAGTTTAAAGATAAATACAATAACAATAATGAAATACATACTTTAAAGTTATTTTAATAAATGTTATATTACACATTACGTGATATGTTAAGTTAGTAAAATAATATTATAATAACTAGCTTTGTGAAAGTGTTTTCTAATATGTTTAGTTATGCTTTTACTTTTAAATCATAATTTGTATTTAATGTCTAATTAACAGGGCATCCTCCTCATAATCATATTATTCTCATTAGGCTTCACACTACAGGAGATAGGACTCGATGAATTCTCTTTTGAGAGTTCTAATTGCAATGAATATAATTATAATTTTCATTGTTGTATTTTATATATTTTTCCTTGTATATCTCTCAATTCGAAACAGTTGAAAGAAGACAGGATGATAGCGTAAACGTTCCAGTCACTACTACTACTACTACTACTACTACTGATACACACCACTGACACTACTACTACTACTACTACTAAT
>OZ024749.1:48003020-48005520 GCA_964016885.1 Eledone cirrhosa
AATTATATTTTCCATTTATTGTTATTAATAATAATTATATATATATATATATATATATATATATATATATATATATATATATATATATATAATGTAGAACATTAATATATCATTTGGTTTGTATGGAGGTGAGACACCAGAAACCCGTGAAGAGCACGGTCTCAGTTAAAATTCTGATTAAAATCCTGAATAGAAGAAAGTCATGAAGGTTGAGGATGTTGCCGAAGACTAAAGTTCTGAAGATTTAGCGTGGTTATTAGAGGGGGGTTAAGGGGATGTTTATAAATAACGAGAGAAAGATTTGATTTTAAATAACTGTATTTAAAACGTATCTAACCAGTAAGCATTGAATAACAGAGAGCGTCGTTGGAGTAGGGGGAATAGGTAGGGTGCTATATGGAAAGATCTGGAGAGTGTCTGTGAATGATGTATTGATTAGGCGATTTGCTTTATTGACAGGATAAAGGATGTTAGTGTGATAACAGTCATATGGGATCAAAACTGTTGAAATTATTATTTGTGTTATTCCGGTCAAATGATTGCAATGATTTTAGTATATTAATTTTACGATTAAGAATAAATTAATCTCGTTTATGAAGTAATCTATTATAATATAGGAGTATTACTAACCTTTCGACTGAACAAAGGAAATATTAATATAAGTTAGACTTTAAATCACAACATCTCTTAAACAAGCTGGTGTAGTAAAGGACGTTGACGTAGTGGCAGATTGCAATAATTAATAAGCCAACTGAATAATCATGTATTATTCATATGATATATATATATATATATATATATATATATATATATATATATATATATATATATATATATATATATATATATATATATATAAATACTTACATCTACGTTCGAATGCCTGGCTTTATCTATGTATGTATGTACGTATGTATGTATGTAAGTATGTATGTATACATGTTTGCATGCCAAATTACTCGAACTGTTATTGTCTTGTTAGGTTTTAATTTTTGGATGAAATTATCAATTTTAATGAGTAATTTATTTCAGTGTAGATTCTCAAAAATCAACTACACT
This sequence comes from Eledone cirrhosa, assembly GCA_964016885.1. NCBI lineage: Eukaryota > Metazoa > Mollusca > Cephalopoda > Octopoda > Eledonidae > Eledone > Eledone cirrhosa. Next base: position 48,004,080 of record OZ024749.1, read on the forward strand.
ATTATATTAAATAATGGCTTCTACCTATCATCAAATACTGCAAAACACATCAATCAGAGGACAGTGTATGATGATTAATTAACTGAGTGTTTGATGAGAATAATTATTTTAGATTTTGCCATTAGATTTATAAATTATATTCAAACACATCGTTTGTAAAAAAAAGTATACAAAGAGGAAGAAACATAGATGTTAGGAACGGTTAGTTATTATGAATAATGTAGGAGAAAATTATATACGCATAAACCTATATATAACATAATTGTTTCAACTTTTGGCACAAGGCCAGCAATTATCACACTGATACATTATTTTATCGACCCCGTAAGGATGAAAGGCAAAGTTAACCTCGGCGAGATTTAAACTCAGACCATAAAGGGCCGTAACTCTTTGCTGCAAAGCATGGCGTCCGACCCTCTACCGATACTGCCAATCCATCATATTATAATATTATGAGTTGGTAGATAATATTATAATATTATATTATAGTCAATAAGTAAGGTGGGATTGGCAGTATCGGTAGAGTGTCAGACACCATGGTTTCTAGCATAGTTACGTCCCTTAACGATCTGAGTTCAAATCCCGCCGAGGTTAACTTTGCCTTTCATTCTTACGGGGTCGATAAAATAAAATACCAGTAACGTACAGGGTAATTGATGGTCTTGTGCCAAAAAGTAGAAACAATTACATTATAGTCAATTTTGCCTTTCATCTTTACGTGGTCGATAAAATAAAGTACCAGTAATGTACTGGGTAATTCCTGGCCTTGTGCCAAAAGTAGAAACAATTATATTATAACATTAAATCATAAATTGTGTAACACTACAAGTGAAGTCATTATTTTCCTTTTTTTTTCAAATATATATATATATATATATATATATATATATATGGGGCCTCAGCCGGATGGCTGAAACAGTAAAAGAGTAAATATGAAACGTACGAACGCACACACACGCACTTATATATATATATATATATATATATATATATTTGAATATGTGTAGGTAGGTTACCGATACTTATGTTTATCTGAATAATGAGAGAGATAGAAAGTGAGTGAGAGATCGGTATTAGCTTGTAAGCGTGCACGAATTGACAATATATTTTTTTAGAAGGGGATATAACGCCCACAATTAAGTCTTTCATGGCGGTATAGATGAAAAGCCTTCCTTTGTGGTAGATCTTATATTTTACATACATGCATACACACATACATACATACATACATACATACATATATGAATGCATGCATACATCCATGCATAAATACACACATACACACAGGCCTCCATGCCTTCTTTTGTCATAATGTCACGAATGCGAGCCAACTTCTCCAATCGTATATTCGTTTTTGCGATTTTTTCTAAGTATTGGGCACATACATCCTGATGGAGTGGTAATAGCATGCGGTGATTCTCGGGTAATTTAAGCCTAGCTA
>OZ024749.1:48010520-48028020 GCA_964016885.1 Eledone cirrhosa
AATCTACCGCCCTTGAAAAAGTAACGGTTATTGATTTAGGCACAAGGCCAGCAATTTGTTGGGGTTTTTTTTTTTTGGGGGGGGGTCGATTGAATCAACCCCAGTGCGTTAATGTTACTTTATTTATCGACCCCGTAGGACGAAAGGCAGTGACTCAACGTCGCAAATAATGATTTCTACTATAGGCACTAGATCAACAATTTGTGCATGGGGGGGGGGGGGGCTCTATTAAATCGATCACAGTGTATTACAGGTACTTTACTTTATCGACCCCGAAGGAAGAAAAGTAATGCTAATCTCGGCAGAATTTGAACTCAGTACGTAAAGGGCCGTGCCTCAATGCCATAAATAATTGTTTCTACTTTTGGCAGAAGGCCAGCAATTAACCAGTGTATTACTGGTACTTTATTTTATCGACCCCGTAAGGATGAAAGGCAAAGTTAACCTCGGCGGGATTTGAACTCAGAATGGCAAGGGCCGTAACTCAATGCGTCAAAGCATGGCGTCCGACCCTCTACCGATATAGCCAATCCAATAATAACGGTTTCTTATATAGGCACAAGGCCAGCAATTTTGGGGGAGAGGAATGTCGATTAAATCGACTCCAGCGCATTACTGGTACCTTACTTTATCGACCCCGAAGGGAGAAAGGTAGTACTAACCTCGGCGAGATTTGAACTCAGTACGTAAAGGATCGTACCTCAATGCCGCAAATAGTAATAACAACAATAATAATTGTTTCTACCCTTTGGGACAAGGCCAGCAAATTATCCCGGTATATTACTGGTACTTTATTTTATCGACTCCATAAGGATGAAAGCCAAAGTTAACCTCGGCGGGATTTGAACTCAGACCGTAAAGGGACGTATCTATGCTAGAAAGCATGGCGACCGCCCCTCAACAGATACTGCTACAACAATAATAATGGTTTCTTTGGTCACACTCTCGTCTGTGTCGACGAGACGCCTTTTAATATCTCTCATGCCAAGATCAAGTTGCCTTTCTTTCTTTACAAGAACAATCGATTAAATATACATCAACGAAAGAACTGGGAGGGTCAATTTAACTGACTGCAAGCCTTTTAATGTGGCGACAGTCTAATTTACTGAATCTATTAGCAAAATATGAACCGTTGAGTAGCAAAATCAGTAGATCGCAAAATAAAGTTGCTACATGTATTATCTTCCTTTGATCTACATCGAGTTTACGTCGCACGTCGGCCGCCCCCATCCACTTCGTTAGCTTACCACTTAAATGTTAATAGTACAGTCGCAGCACAGATCAATAGAAGTTTTGATGCATTTATTTCATCATACAGCTTACAATTCTAACTTGCTTTTCCACCTCTACCTCTCATAACTGAAATGTTGTTATATTTAATTTATATATAAACAAACAGTGAACGACAGCCTGACTGCCTACAGGGTTCCATGTTTTAATCACGGATTTGCGGTATTTGTATTTGTTGAAAATGCTAAACACATTCATAAATCACTAGATATTCGACTTTGGTTTTATCCTATGTTGAGAATCATCGACGATATTTACATCTTCTCTGTCTCCCTCACTCTCTCTCTCTTTCCCTCTCTCTCTGTATATATATGTGTCTGTGTATGTGTATATATATATATATATATATATAGTAATAATAATAAATGTGAAGACTAAAATCCAAAGAGTGCTCGATAACGATAAATATATATCAAATATATGAGAACCGTAGAGCAAATATTTATTAAAATAACAGATTAAAGTTTAAACAAAGAATCGCTGCTTTCACCCTAATGGGATCTTCTGAAACTCAGAGTTTCAGAAGATCCCGTTAAGGGTGAAAACAGCGATTCTATGCTTAAACTTTAATCTGTTATTTTAATATATGAATATATGACCCTGCCAATGTATAACAATATATATATATATAAAGACATACACACAAACACACGCACACAAATCTCGCTCACTCCCTCTGTCTGTCTGTCTGTCTCTGTCTCTCTCTCTCTCTCTCTCTCTATATATATATATATATGTATATATATGTATATATATATATATATATATATATATATATATATATATATATATATATATATATATATATATATATATATAAATATATATATATATATATATATGTGTTTTTCAGGCAAATATCACTCCGAATATAATTTGTAATTTTTATTGTTGTTTGTTCGTAATTTGTTTTTGTAAGTTAAATGCATACCATTTATATAACATTTTCTGTTGTATCTCCTGAAAACTATCTGCAAACGTTTTCTGACAACATATAAGAAAATAATCAATGTTCACCTAGTGGTGTGTTTTTAAGAAATCTACTTTGATAACTTCGTAAGACTCACCGTCCATTGTTTTTCTCGTAATTTAAAACTTTCTCTAGGCCAGTTCTAGATGCCCAGACAGATTATATTTCTCATAAGATGTTACTCACATTTTCCTTACTTATTTAAAATGTTCTAAGAAGAATATAATAAGTTACAAAAGAAATTTTATTATTTATATTGTAGATTACGAAATCACTATCACTGGTCTGTGATACGTTCAATATTTTCTCTCACAACATCTCGCCTATCAGAATGATCAAAATATCTTCAAAGAATTCAATAGAACAAATGTTTTATTTACCAATACTTTCCACGATAACCTTCCTCCGGATATAACACTTTCAGAACTTTCAGCAATTAAAATGCTCTAACATATGAGGTTATTAACATACGAATATTGATTTCTAACTTAGATATATAGCCACATATATTCTGGAAAAAGGTATATACAAATAAATCACCCACTGGACTGTTTTTCTATATAGTTTTTGGGAGCATTAATGCTTATTACTATACAGTCTTGTAGAAAATGTGCAATTTCTCAGTTTGTGTGTTGTACATATATATGTATATACACAAACATATATACAACACACAAGCTGACAAATCTCACAAATACCTACCACCATGATATATATATATATTATTATTATTATTATTATTATTTATTACAATAATGTCCTGTTCAAAAAGCCCACAGATGGGCTCATCATTTCTTTTCACATACTCGTGGAATTTACGCTTCTACACTAATAGTATCAATTTATATCAGTGTAATGCTATATTGAACTCTTCCTCGTTCTATCAGTGTAATGATGGAGAAATGATCTACCAGGAATAAATATCCACGACTGAATTTCGTAAATAAAATATTTTGTTTGGAGTTCCTGTGGAGCCATAACTCTATAGCTAACCAGAGTAGCCGAATAGGTTAAGAAATAACATGAAATCGCCATCAGTGTTAACGAAAAAAATCAATAACTCTATTATTTATTCACGATTTATTTTTGCCACTTAGCTTCTAATAACTTCTGCTTTCCCTTGTGATAACTGAATGAGAGCCAACGCTTTTGTCAGTGAGGACACCAAGCTGGTACAATCAAGTTCCATTTCTTACTGTTTCCTTTTACACAATCGGAAACACTCATCATCACTGTGATGACTTGTTATTAATTATGCTAATGGTTTTGTCTGATACGGTGAAATCTAAAGGCCTAGCTATTGAAAGTTCGCAATGCTATACAGACCTTTCCCTATATATTTGTGCCTTCGTGTATACATCAATTATCCAATATTTGGAAAATAATAACCTTACATCTGAAGCGCTAAAGCAATTTAAACGTTATTAGCATCAATTAAGAATTATTTGTTTTAACTAATCATAAGTATAAAGGCTGAGTTCTATTCATATATTAATAACTCGCAAACTACAAAGACCCCTGGCTGTTCAGATTGGAAATTATCATTGTGTTGTCTCCAAAGACAAGAACGTCAGTTATGTATTCATTAGAATAATAGCACATTTACACTGTTAATATTAAAGCAAATGTACACTAGCTGTAAATTCATTTGGGTGTAATAAATTGGATATGAATTGTTTTTTTATCGCTGGAATGATGTGCGTGGCGCACTGATACTCGTTTTCTAGAAAGAAAATTATGGATTTGTATAAATGGATAAATGCCTGGAATGTGTATAATTGATCAATATAAATCCTGTGTGATTTTAAGGAACTCAAAATAATGAAAATCATATGCGAGCGGAGTGAGAATAAAACTAAGTAGTACAGGGCCGTTATTATATAGACTAGCAGAAAAACTAACCTTGGGGTGGTTTTCTGCTAGCATGTGTAGTGTGTATATTGATATTATACGCAGGTATATATATATATGAAGATATGATACATCAAATAAAATCATAATTGACAATATATAATACATAGAAATTGAACGAAGACTGCTTTACACTATCTTATGTAATCAGTAACGTAGTCCATGATACAATAAAAAAGACGATATTATAAACTGCATTAGGAGAAAATTAGTGACAGAAAATTAATTGTTTCTACGTTAGGCACAAGGCCAGCAATTACCCAGTGCATTACTGGTACTTTATTTTATCGACCCCGTAAGGATGAAAGGCAAAGTCAACCTCGGCGGGATTTGAACTCAGATCGTAAAGGGACGTTAATATGTTTATTTAAGCGATGGCCACCCGGAAGTGTTGACATTTCAGAAATTTAAAAGAAATGAATCTTTAAATAAACACAGTATATTTAATCAACAGCCAGGAAATGTAGTAGATAAATTATGCAATATTCCTTCATTATTTATTCAGCAAAGATCTGAGTTCAAATCCCGCCGAGGTTGACTTTGCCTTTCATCCTTACGGGGTCGATAAAATAAAGTACCAGTAATGCACTGGGTAATTGCTGGCCTTGTGCCTAAAGTAGAAACAATTATTTATTCAGCAAAGTTACGTCCCTTTACGATCTGAGTTCAAATCCCGCCGAGGTTGACTTTGCCTTTCATCCTTACGGGGTCGATAAAATAAAGTACCAGTAATGTACTGGGTAATTGCTGGCCTTGTGCTAAAAGTAGAAACAATTATAGTTTAGATAACTCAAGTTATGATGTTTACAACGTGGGAGAAATAAACATACATTTACAATTCTATGACGTCGAATAATTATTGCGAATCAGAAATATTTCTATAATTTGAACAGAGTTCATTATATCGGTAGTATTTGTTAAATTATATCCACTAGCACAATTGTTTCTGGAGAAGGTATTTTGATATTGTGCTTCGAGACTGTCAGATCTAAAGACCCCCCCCCCCCAATCACTTAGGACGACTCCTGTGGTAAACAGTCACCATACTGTGGCGATGATAGCAGTATAACCAACATATCGCATGAAATGATATAAACAGTGAGATGTGACCCAATGTAGCTAATAATTAGCAGAAAGAACAACAATTCTGAAAATATTTCTGGTGTGTAAAATCTTATGGTTCTTCTCTGGTCATGTAGTTCTTTAGAAAATGTGAAATGTTTCAGTTTGTGTGTTGTACATATATATGTATATACACATACATATATACAACTCACAAGCTATCAAGTCTCACAGACACACACACACACACACACACACACACACACATATATATATATATATGAGCAAAGGTTATCACCATGGTTAGCACGTACATTTTATATTCTTTCTTGCACTGGTAGTGTGTGCTGATTGAGGCTTATGTAAGCTACGCATGAACCCCAACGTTGAGCACCGGATTGCAGTTTTGACAAGCTACTTTCAATCACTTCTGATAATGCGCACCCATACACAAATGGTAGAATATTTGTGCAGGTCATGGAGGTTATTGTGATGTCTGGAGAGTGAAAGGCCTTATAAGAATGGAGGAAAAACAGAGACGAGTCCTTCATGAACTTCTGTAGTGGAAGTAAGGTGATTCGTAAGTTGCTGCAATTAAGTCGACAGAGGAGACATCATATCTGGGCGCCGGACGTTCGGAGAATGTTGCTGACCGGCTTCATGTTGGCACATTGAACGCAATTTTAATTTAAGCATTTTGATCAAGGCTTATCCTAGGGTTAAGCAAGACCATCACCAACTTATATTCTATAAAAGATGCAAGTGTACCATATTTTTAGTGTTGGGAAGTCAGGAGATAATGCGTCTCAAATAAATACCGTAACAGATAATTTCCGCTGTTTTACGTTTATTAAAATACCACTGCTCTGAGTCGCCATACATTTATTTATTTGGTGCCATCGAACAACCGGCTGTAACTTCATAACAAAGTGCATCTGAAGCCTAGATTTCCAGTTGCAGACATTTCATTCTTTAGCAAATATATTTGTTCCTGTTATAAGCAATGCTTGAATAAATTTCCAATTCTCTCTTCATCCTATAAATCTCATGTCTTGTCCTCGTCTGAAACATAAATCAATGAAATCGATTTTTTTTTTATATATATTTCAATTTCATAGAACAAAGGTTTGGGAAATAGTTTTACATATATATGAGAAATGCATGAACGACTCTTAATTTCATTATGTTTACCATTGGAATTTCATACCTTCTTTCATGCAAAATATATTTAAATGATTTATATTTGTCTCGGTTTCGAATAATAAAGATATTGAAGTTTGTTCTGTCTGCAATAAATAATATAATAAATCTAAGGTTAAAGGAATGCGTTATTATAAGGTATAGAGACGCCCTTGTGAACAAACAAGATTAATGTACAAGAATGTTTCTGATTTTCATTGTACTAGGCTGAATGCATCCCAAACACGTAACTCTTTAAAACACAGACTCTCTTGCTCTATACAGAATTTCAAATTTTAGGAACAACCTAACCATGAACAGATGTCTATCTCTGTTCACACGACCAGCGGAATTCAACACTTACTGGTTCCTTTACCGTTAAAAGCTGAACACAATTTCCACCCCACTTTAAAATATATGTAAAATAAGCCATACGTAAAATCGCTCGGTATACAAATTAGAGTAATCAGACGATGTATACTTTAGATAAATACTTTATATGCTCACGTGTTCTAATGAGGGACAGAAGGGAGATACATACTCTTGACAAGGGGAAATAACCCATAAACAATATTATTGTCGATTGTGTCTCTGTGACACTGCTAGGAAAAAAAAAGGATGACGATGTTCATCTACAAAACAGCGTAAGGAGGTTGTTTGCTTCCGAACGTATCAATTACCATTATTTCCAGATTAACCCGCCGAGGTTAACTTTTCCTTTCATCCTTACGGGGTCGATAAAATAAAGTACCAGTAATGTACTGGTTTATTGCTGGCCTTGTGCTTAAAGTAGAAACAATTATTTCCAGATTGGCAGTATCGGTAGAGAGCCGGACGCCATGCTTTGCAGCAAAGAGTTACGGCCTTTTATGATCTCAGTTCAAATCCCGCCGAGGTTAACTTTGCTTTTCATCCTTACAGGGTCGATAAAATAATGTACCAGTAACACACTGGGATAATTGTTGGCCTTGTGCCAAAAGTAGAAACAATTATTTCCATTCTCAGTTCAAATCAGCCTACCATAAACCTTCATCCCAGGTCAGGTGCATTTATACATCCTTCTCGTAGCTAACCATGCTGGTGAAATTCTGAAAGATCAATTATCTTGAACCTGATGAAGGAAACGGAATTCTTTCCCCGGATGTTAAGATGGTCCGGTTTGCTAGACCCGTCCACGATTCTTTGTCAACTCTGTGTCTATGTTAATCAATGTTTGGGCATCTTTCTATAAATTCCCTGTAATTATATTTCTGTGCTTATATGAAAAGCATATAACATTGTAGACTGGGGAATGCCTTATCAAGGTCGTCGCCCTTCTTTGCTTCTTTTATTTTATTTCATATATATATGTTTTTGTTCGGTTTCATCACCGTTTAGAACGCTCGTCATTTGTATACAAACATCTAGGCAATTTCTCTGCATATTTGGTCTTTTCTATTGGGGAGGTTGGGAGGAGTTATTTTTGTTGTGAAAGTGGCTGTGTGATTGTCTGGTCACTGCTGTTGGTTTTGCGAATGATGTTCTGCCTGTTTTGCTGTGTGACCTGAAATCGTGTACTCTTTCAATTAACAGGACTTTTAGAATGATGTTTTTTTACATTCTTTACTTCCCTCCTCTGATGGGGTGAAACATATCATCAGATATGTGTTTGTGTTTTGTTTATCTTGGGGAAGGGATTAGAATGAAGGATATTTGAGATGATTCGATGTCTTAAACTGTTGCTCCTGTGGTTGTTTTGGTGCTGTTGATATGATTTCCCTTGCTGTTGCTAGTCTTTTGTTAAAGTTTTTTATCGTTGATTCTGCTGTTTTTGTTATATATATATATATATATATTATTATTTTTTTTTTTTTTTGCGGTAGCTGCTACGACTGCTGATGTAATAATTTCATATTAACATCGCTACTTTTTTTATTTATTTTGCTGGTGTACGTTGTGTGTTTCATGAAGTGTTGGAACATATACGTGTTTAGTTAAATGTATGCCAATAAGTACAACCGTTTAAACTTAGAACATGTTATGAATAAAATCAATTAATTACATACGTATACAAACAAACTGAGACATTAAAATAGCCACACAGAGACATACAAACACGCACACGCACACACACACACACACACACACACACACACACACACACACACACACACACACACACACACACACACACACACACATATATATATATTAAAATAGATTAAAGTTTAAGCAAAGAATCGCTGTTTTCACCCTTAACGGGATCTTCTGAAACTCTTTGGATTTTATTCTTCACATTTATTATTATTACTATATATATATATATAATTTTGTAAAAAAAAACAAAAAAAAACTCACTTTCTAATATATATATATATATATATATCGTTTCTGAATTTGTTTAGCAAGATTCTTTATCTGAAATCGTGTGTTGAAACCGATATTGTTATACTTTGGGAGGGTCATGTTGCCAATAAGAAACACACGCACCAGTTGCTTTCACTTCAATTTAATTTAATATATATTTATAAATTTACAAATTTATAAATTTCTGGTTGGTTGGTTGGTTCCACAACCAGATAGTTGTTTATATATATATAGTCATAGTTCTTTCGTCACACACTCTGTGACCTCTTCAGTGACTGGGGATTTCTTTCTTCGTTTCTGTGCCTTTCCTTTCTTCTATCCTACGCCATTTTGTTTGTGTGTGGGTTGCGTGCTCAGTTTGCGCATGCGCCACATCCGGGTGTCTGTGTGTGTTTGTGTTCATTTTTCTATTTTTATATTTTTATATTTATATTTGTTTGTTTATTTATTTATTTATTGTTGGTTGGTTGTTTGTTCTATGTGTGTGTGTGTTTTCATTTTGTCTTGTGTGTGTTTTCATTTTGTGTGTGTTTTCAATTGTAAGTTGTTTATATATGTGTGTGTGTGTTTTCATTTTGTCCTTAATTGTAAGTTGTGATGTTGCTGTTCCACTCATATTTTCTATTTAATTTTGGTTTTAATTCTTTTATGCTTACTGCCTCTGTAATTTGCCTAAACATTGCGTCTTTCTTGTGTGTGGATTCTATTTTTATTTCTATGCTCTCTAATTTACCCCTGTGTTCTATCTTAGCATGTTGGTAGAGCACAGATGATTCTTTACTATCTTGGAGGTCTCGCCAGTGTTCATTTATTCGTTCCCCTATACTACGAGCTGTCTCACCTATGTACACTATATTTTTGTTTCTACATTGTCCCTCAGTACATCTTATGCTATATACTACATTTCTAGTTTTACAGTTAATATGGGGGCTTATTTTACAGGTTATACATTTCTTATCTATACATGAGGGTCTTTGGAACGGGTATGTCTTGCTAATAAGTGTTTTTACGGAGGTACCAGGTCTTTCTACTATCTTAATATTGAGATTATGTTTCTTTAGGGCCCTTCTAAATTTGTAGGCTAGTTCACCTCTAGGGGTTGTATTGATGAACATTACACTCTGGTATTTATTGCTATCATACCATGAGTTTATTCTATTGGCCTTGTTCTTAGTTCTTTCTATTCTATTCCAAAATTTGCTCCTATACAAGGGGCAGGTCCCATTTATGTCATTATTTACCATTTTTTCCCATTTGGTTCTGGCTCCTTTATACACTCTGATTCTATCTCTCTGATTGTAGCCAGAGAACTGCATACGGTGGATGAAGTGTTGTATGTGTCTCTCTAGTTCTTCGGGGTTGCACATGCGGGACACATTTCTCATCACCCGTATCAAATCCGCAATCAGTATGTTGATTTTGGTATGGTCCGAAATGGCCGAGTTTCGGTGGATCAGATGTTTGGAAGTCATGGGTTTGGCATAATGGGAATGGAGGATTTGTTTTTGGTTGTTAATAGTATCTAACCAGAGCTCTGTGTCTAGTACAGGTAATCGATGGTTGGGGTGTCTACTTGGGGAGTCTATAGTAACTCTAATTTCTTTGTTTTTGTGCCTCCCCTTTGTTCTGTCCTACGCCATCTTGTTTTTGTGTGTGTTGTGTGCTTAGATTGCGCGTGTGTTATATCCGGGTGTCTGTGTGTGTTTATATGTGTTTATTTACATGAATGGAACAGCAACAGAACAGCAACATCACAACTTACAATTAAGGACAACATGAAAACACACACACACATAGAACAAACAACCAACCAGTAACATGTAAATAAATAAATGAAGAAATAAACAAATAAACAAATATAAACACACACAGACACCCGGATGTAACACATGCGCAAACTAAGCACACAACACTCACAAACACAAGATGGCGTAGGACAGAACGAAGGAGAGGCACAGAAACTAAGAAAATAATCCCCAGTCACTGAAGAGGTCACATAATGTGTGACGAAATAACTTTGACAATATATGAACAATCGCCTGGTTGTGGAACCAGCCAGCCAACCAACCAGCCAACCGGAAATTTATAAATTCCTAAATTCCTAAATTTAATATATAATTAATTGAAGTGAAAGCAACTGGTGCATGTGTTTCTTATTGGCAACATGACCCTCCTAAAATATATATATATATATATATATATATATATATATATATATATATATATATATATATATATATATATATATATATATATATATATAAAGATATATATTAATATATATATTAATATATAAATATATATATTAATATATACAATACAATATGTTGAGAAGGTAACACACCAGAGAGAGATATATATTGCGTTATCAATAATACAGGGAAAAAACCACCAGTGTATGGAATCTATAACCTATGTAAGGCAGACTATAGACACGATATCGTAATTTATCGTGATATATATATATATATATATATATATATATATATATATATATATATATTGTTTTTTCTTTAACTGTAGGGCAACACTGATCGGCTAAACGTATGATCAACACTATATTAACCATGTCTATCAATGATGTTGGGGATGAACTTTCTAGCTTATTCAATGCGTCATTAATCGTTTTATGTTAATCGTTCGTAATTCCAATGTTTTTGCTATTATTTCTAATATGGTGTGCAAGGACATAAGGAGTTCTATCTTTACACTTGTAAATTCTCAGAAAAGATTATTAATGGTTCTACTGGTATACTAATTTGCGCGGCTTTGTTTTTTTGTGCACGTGTGTGTATGTATGTGTGTGTTGTTATATGTATGCGTACATATGTGTACGTGTGCGTGTTCGCTAATAAACATTTAAGAAATAAAAATAATTTCGTTAACGTCCGGTATATTCGCATTAGAGGAACTCCGTCTGTTACGACGAGTGGTCCAGTCAATAGTTTCAACGGAACAGACTGCCCGTGGAATTAACTGGCATATGGCTGAGCATTTCGTAAAAGGGCGTACCCTTGAAGGTAGCGTTCAGGGAAACTCAGCCTAAGGCCGAACATTCGAATTATAACTAAAACTCATTTTTGCGTGCAGAGTACAATCGTGAGCCGAATACCCTAACCAAATTTCCACGTGATATTAACATTAATTGTAACTAAAATAACACGGGTATTTGTCTCTGTGTTCGGGCAAGTACAGATTTGTTTATCATGTAACCGAACTAGAGTATATCTGAATGCTTTTGATAGAAATTTTCCAGAAATGTTAGATTCTTTTACTGGGAGGCAATATAATTACCATTGAAGTCATTAAGGACAGTGCACAATCGCAGGAGATTTCCTTTACTGGAATCACCGAAAGAATAAACTAATTATAAATACGATTCTTCCTATTACATGCTATATTGGCATTAAAAAAGAAAATTAAACAGCTTCTCAAGTTACTGCTACTATAACGAACAATCAGAATGCAATTATAGGATTTTAAAATGACGAATTCTTTATCGATACATAATGCGTTAATCTGCCTATATGACACCTTAGAATTGTTAACTCTTTAACTTATCATTATACATGATATGTAAGTGTCCATACTCTTTGTGTGCTTGAATAAAAGAATCAGCACCAGAACAGTATTTGCAAATTTATAATTCACATAAATTCCTTAATTAGGTAGAATTGTATTATAGTGTTTCATTTTGTTCTTAAACTGAATAAAATACCTTCTACTTCATTATTACAATATTTTTCATTGTATAATGTTCTCATTCTCACAACGTATCATGTGCATAGATTCTTTGAAACCGGCTTTAAGGGTACTAGAACTATTCGTTTCCTTCTACACCACTTGTTAAATATTTTCCTCTGAAATCGCATCTGTGTTCACTCAACCTGCTACACATACTAGACATTTTTCTCCATAAAAAAGAATCATTACATTTTTTAAAAGATGATGGCTTAATATTTGCTTCTACTTTTAGCACACGGCCAGCAATCATGGTGTTATATTTTATCGGGTGAAAAGTAAAGTTAACCTCGGTGGGAGTTGAACACAAGAACGGAAAGAATTGCTGTAAAAGATACGATGGACAGAATACACCAAAACACTCAAATTATATATATATATATTTTGTTTTCGTAGCCATTTAATCCCTGCCAGTAACCAGGAAACTTCTGTCATTATTACAGACAATTATGTTAGGCTCTTTTCCCTGTGCTCATTTTTTATTATTCACATCTCACTATATAAGGACACTGCTTCTTCGCAGATTTATCCCCGAGAGGGTCGTTGGGGCAGAGTCCTCAACCACTCCTTCCAGTAGGTCCTTTCAGAAGCGACCGTCTCCAATTGATCCACTGGATCCTAAAACGAGACCAGCCGAACTCATGGATGTTATCCAAACATCTTTCTCAGGGTCTACATCTGGGTCTCTGGGCCTGATGGTTTTGCCCGTAAAATCTGCCCAGGGATTATTTCCTGATACATTCTAAATATATGCCCATAGTATCGGATCTGTGATCTCTGAATTCGGAGAAATAGTGATTCTACCTGGAGTAATCTCTGATCTCTGAACTATGGACTCTATCGAGTAACGGTTAGATTAATTAAATTGATAATTTATTAATAAATAATTTCAATTAAAATTTATCTGAAATGATTCCAAGATAACGTGTGTATATTAAATATTTAAAACCGAGTGACATCGACTGTATTCATCTGGTTTGTTAGTATTGCCAGTAGCGTCTTGTATCAAATTTAAAATGCAAGAATATCAAAATTAATCATCTTAACAATCTATGTAAGAATTTCCTTTAGACACTCCAGTAGCCGCTCACGTATTCCAACACAATATTCTAATATCTAATATCATCAATCACACATTTATATATTTGTATCTTAATAACTATAGTTACAGAGTAGTCATCATGAGTTGGCGATTGTGCTATCGCTTCTGGATTACTTATACATTAAATCTAGTCAAAACAAATTACTACATTCCCATAAGATACAAACAAGATAAGCATTTGGACATATTTCACTTCTAGTGCTTCTCGGTTTCTGTTAAAGAAACCATTGTAATATATTTATTTTAATCTTCGCCATCAAATTTATGTGAATAAATTGAACATTTTATTAAATTAAACAATTTCAGAAGATGCTGGGTTTAATAAATGTATATGAATATTTGAGATGTCTTAATGCTGATTAAAAGCATGCACCTAACATTATTTACTTTAGGCGGTGGATTGGCAGTATCGGTAGAGTGTCGGATGCCATGCTTTGACGCATAGAGTTACGGCCCTTGCCATTCTGAGTTCAAATCCCGCCGAGGTTAACTTTGCCTTTCATCCTTACGGGGTCGATAAAATAAAGTACCAGTAATGCACTGGGTAATTGCTGGCCTTGTGCCAAAAGTAGAAGCAATTATTAACTTTAGATGCTATTTCAAATAACAATTGATACAAATACAAACCGGGGAATTTCTACATGGAAATAATCATTCTTTTCCTTGACGATCGCTAGCTATTTAGCCGTTGAAATTAATGGAGAAATATTAAGGCAATTGTGAATACTATTCATTTCACTTGTTCCTCAAGTAGAATCTCCCGGTACAATTCTGAAATTAGCTCTTACCAAAATCAGAGCATTATACTTTGTAATCACAAATTATACTTTTCTAGAAAATAAATGTACATATGTGTACATATGTGTACATATATATATGTTTATATGTTTATATGTATTTATGAATATATCTATATCTATATCAATATATATATATATATGTGTGTCTGTGTGTGTGTGTGTGCGTGTGTGTGTGTGTGTGTTTGTGCGTGTGTGTGTATGTGTGTCTGTATAATTATATATATATATATATATATGGAGAATAGAAATGGCTGTGTAGTTGCTATTTAAGGTAGATTAAAATGGAATGAGAATAGAAGAAAGCAAGAACGAGTGGAGGTTTTCCTCATCAGTTGTCTACTGGGTGTCTCGGATATTTCTACGCTTTAAAGACAAGATATCTACCGCCCAGAGCGTCAATAACTAGATAAGTTATTCGGAAAAAGGAGGATGGAGGGAAGGAAAAACAAAAGTGAAGAAAAGAGAAAACAATGAAAAAACAGCGAAAAAAACAACAAACTGAGAAATGTGCGAGCAACTTAAAGTAAGAAAATCCAAGACCACACGATGAGAGAAATTAAGTTCAAGACTGTGTGGTCGAGAGTTACAAGACACACATCTGACCTCCGCAGTTGTAAGTGAGAAAAGGACTACTAGAGGGTCAGGCGAGGGAGTGAAAGAGATAGGAAGAAAGTGGGTTAAAAGTAGATAGTAACGAAATAGTTAGGTAGAAGAAGAGAGAAGACTAGTAGAGAGGATGAGATATACATAAGCTAATACATATTTTATATAACCCATAATTTTAAACATTTCTAGATTTGAAAATGAACACATCTATGATCGTTCTACTTCAATATGTGTACATATATTAGGTTTGCGTATGGGCTTGTATTTATATCTTGACTGAGTGAGTGCATATATATATCGTTTATATGTGTACGTATAGTACGTATATTGCCTTTTTTATTTTTTTTATTTTGTTAAATATATCTATTCAATCGCTAAGTACTTTAAAATAACTAATTTATTGATTTCTCTCTCCGCTATTAAACAAGAAAACATCAACAATACTAAGCGTAATTCTATTTTTTCTTTCTCTCTCTTTTAATGGAAAAGGTGGTTCTAACAATTTTTTTTTCATAGCAGCCGTAAAATAGATTTCTTTATACTTTTATTAAACCTTTTTTTTTCGCGCAACTACACACTTTTCTTTATGGTTTCGCTTTTTTGTCGCTTACCTCCGAGAAAGAATTTTCATTATATACTTTCCTTTATTACTCCTAATGTTTTGTTTATTGTTCATATAATCGTTCAGTTTTAAATTTCCCACAAGCAATCAATACCTATGCTTAATTTAAGCTAATTACTTCCTGATTCTTCAAGTAAACTTGTTAAGAAAACACTTGTTTTCTATATTTTGCTGTGTTCCAATTCAATTTACTACGAAAAGTTGTATCTCACAATGTTTTTTTTTTCCTATTCGATATAATGTTTTCACCATTTAGTTTTTCATTTAGATCATAGTCCCTACGTTGGTTGCTGAAGAATCTTCTTCAGATTTTAATTAATTAAGCGTATACATATATATGTGTGGGTGTTGTTTTTTTTTCAATTTAACTCTTGGAAATTTAAATACTTGAGGCGTTACTCTTTAATGTATTTTATAATGTTTTAGAGAAAAATTAAATGGTATTAGAAAACCTCTCACATACACACACACACATATATATATATACACGCACACACACCCATATATATATATATATATATATATATATATATATATATATATATATATATATATATATATATATATATTTATATATATTTATATATATATACATATAAATTATATATATATATGTATATATAAATATATATATATATAAACACACACACACACACACACACACACACACACACACACACACACACACACACACATATATATATACATATATATATATATATATACACACACACATATATATATATATATATATATATATATGTGTGTGTGTCTGGGTGTGCGTGTGTGTGAATGTATGTTTATATTTCCTTTTTTTAAATGTTATCACTTTTCTGTTTCGTCTCAATCTTTCTCAGTGTTCGTCCATTTATCACTGTAAACTGAAAGAAATATCATTTATGCGTTGGGATTAAACGATCCAATATGTTCAAAGTAAATGGACAGTATTTTAATAGAAACACCAGCGAGTTGGCTTTCTTTTAATTATATCGGAGTCATCAGGTGTCAGTTAGCTTGATTAAATATATGTTCTAACAACATTCTAAACATCGATCTACAATCTACTTTTTATTTGCAATCTGTAATTATAAAATGTTATGAACCCTAATAGTGCCAACACATGTCTATATGTCTTCTTCTTACTCTCCGTTTCTACCACAATCTATAATTTTGCACCCGATGTTAAGTATTCAATATACACACATATATATATATATATATATATATATATATATATATATATATATATTCTAGGGCGGGTAAAATTCTCGGGATCCGTGGAGGAGTTCTCTCCAGCGGTCTCTGGACTTCATTATCGCTGCCATATCCTGCGTCTTCAACAGACCAGTGTCTGTCCTTAGGGCATCAACATATATATATATATATATATATATATATATATGTAGATAAATCTACCAAGAGTTTACGGTAGTGTCCAATCCGTATGAAGAACTCAATGTATTCCGGATATCATGGAAAGAAGAGATGCAATGAAAAATCACTTTCGGTGAAAGATAAACGGAATACAGAGTCAAGATAAAATATTAAAGAAATAATGAATAAAACAATGAAACAGTTCCTTATATTAAACAAAAAAAGTTCATTATTTAACGATCGTTTCTAGGATATATATGTGTTAGAATTGGCATGCATATTCAACAGATCTATGTACAAAATTATACAAAATTATACAAACTATCAAGATTAAATATACATACCAAACACACATATATGCCGTCTTCAGAAATAATTATATATATATATATATATATATATATATATATATATATATATATATATATATATATATATATATATATATATATATATATATATATATATATATATATATATATATATATTTATATATA
>OZ024749.1:48053020-48055520 GCA_964016885.1 Eledone cirrhosa
AATATATATAGAGAGAGGAAAAAAGAAAGAGATAGATAGAGATAGATAGAGAAACTAGGAAGTTGTGTATCGGTTGATACATTTATTTATTTATTTATTTATTTAGCTCTAGTATTAATGTAAAGAGAGATGTATGTAGTTAAGAGAGAAAATAGCCGTTATATAGAGAGAAAAAAGAGAAAATGAAAAAGAGAAAATGAAATATAACCAGACATAAACGATGCAGAATTTAAAACCGCTATGTTTTATCCCGTAGAAAATATTAGTTCGTATAAAACAGGCATTATAATGTAAATACCAGTATTCAAGAATGAGACATGTATCTATAATGTGTGAAAAGTAATGATCTTATGTCTAGTTTTTAAAAATTCATATGTTTATATCATAATTATAAACAAACTCCCAATTCACACGAAAACATTCTCATTGTGCTATAAAAATTCAAGTATACATATATGTGTGTATATATACACATATATATAGAGTCTATATTAATTTATGATAAAATTATGTACATAGATAATGATAAACAAATTAAACAAAATAACAACTACTTTAATTATGGCCACAACCTTAACAACTATAATAGAAAGCATTACAATAATTCCAAAAGCCATAAAAGAAATAGAACTAGGAATATAATATGGTTTGCCCCCCCTTTCTCACTAAACATTAAAACCCACATTGCTAAACTATTTTTTAAAGCTCTCGATAATCGCTTCCCTAGAACACATAGGTATCACTCAATTTTCAATAGACATACTATAAAACTAACCTACTCATCCACCAAAAATTTAGCGCAAAATATTAATAGAATAAATAACAGGAACTTAAAACCTAGCGATAATAGCATAAATAATATCCAAGTTAACAAATGTAACTGTAGAGATAGATCTAAATGTCCGTTAAATAACAACTGCTTAGTTAAAAATATAATATACAACTGTAATGTTAAAACGGACGTTAATTCTTTTAACTACGTTGGTTCTACATCGACGGAATTTAAACTTCGCTATAACAACCACAAGAATTCTTTCACAGATCCATCCAAAAAATCTTCAACAGCACTATCAGGCGTACTCTGGCAACTTAGGCATGATAACGTTAGATATTCGACGACTTGGAATATAGTTTCAAGGGGGATTCCTTTTAATTCATCCTCTGAGACATGTGACCTCTGTGCGGAGGAGATATTCTTTATACTAAAATCTAAAAATTCCCTTAATCTACGGACAAATTTATTCAGTTGCTGCAGACATAGATTGAACTCAACGTTTAAATATAAATTTAAATTTAAAATGTAGTTATGTTTGATTTGATTTGTAATTATTTATGAAACTAGCCGATAAATCTTTCGATTTCTTCTTTTTATTAAAACATTATTTTTATTAAAACATTCTTCATGAATAATTAAACTACCCTAAAAGCTGATGCTCCAAATATATCGAATTAAATTTTAAACTAGATAAACTTCTATATTAAATATAAGAACATATGTAGACCAAATGGGTATCCTAAACTTTTGGAATGATTTCTGCTAGACAGGATTTGGTAAACAATTTTTGTTTTATCTGTTTCGACTCTGATGCTTATGATGATCTTGGCAATATATTGTCAATTAACTTTGAAAGGCTGATCTCTGTGTTTTATTTGTATTATTTTTTAATATTTTTTAATATTTTGTAATATTTTTTATTTTTAATATTAAATGTTTTAGTTTTCTGTTTATCTATTTATTTTCTTGTCTCTGATATTTTTATTTTTATTTTTATTTTTATTTTTATTAATATATTGAAATCTGTTCTCTATTTCTGCTTGATCGACAATCATGTAGAATAAAGACAAGAATAGTATTGTTAAAATTAAAATTAATATAGACTCTATATATATGTGTATATATACACACATATATGTATACTTGAATTTTTATAGCACAATGAGAATGTTTTCGTGTGAATTGGGAGTTTGTTTATAATTATGATATAAACATATGAATTTTTAAAAACTAGACATAAGATCATTACTTTCACACATTATAGATACATGTCTCATTCTTGAATACTGGTATTTACATTATAATGCCTGTTTTATACGAACTAATATTTTCTACGGGATAAAACATAGCGGTTTTAAATTCTGCATCGTTTATGTCTGGTTATATTTCATTTTCTCTTTTTCATTTTCTCTTTTTTCTCTCTATATAACGGCTATTTTCTCTCTTAACTACATACATCTCTCTTTACATTAATACTAGAGCTAAATAAATAAATAAATAAATAAATGTATCAACCGATACACAACTTCCTAGTTTCTCTATCTATCTCTATCTATCTCTTTCTTTTTTCCTCTCTCTATATATATTTCTCTCTGTTTCTTTACATGAAGTTCTTCTCTTTATCTATCTTTCTATATCTCTCTATTTAGTCACATGCATTTCTTCTTTTTCTTCGTTTCTCTTTCTTTCTCTCTTTATCTCTTTCTTTTTACAACTGTCCACAAT
>OZ024749.1:48058020-48078020 GCA_964016885.1 Eledone cirrhosa
AGTCCACATGCTTACAATCAGCTCTAAAGTGGTCGGTTATTGTGGTCACTTAATTCAAAATATTTCAACTGAAGAAGCCTGTCAATTATTATAAGTATTTTCATGTGTCACCAAGCTCCAGTTTAACGTGCCAGACTTGTATAACAATGTAATATACTTAACAAAATATGACTTACGGTTCGAAATCAAATGAATAGATAAAATTCAGATAAGGAGTTTCTTCTTTTGGCACAAGGCCAGCGATTACCCCGGTGCATCACTGGTACTTAATTTTAGCGACTCCCTAAGGATGAAAGACAAAGTTAACCACGGCGGATTTTAACTCAGAACACAAAGGGCCATAATTCTATACTGCAAAGCATGTTGTCTGACGCTCTACCGATACTGCCATAGTGACCAAATAAATGTTGTCATGTGGAATATGACATGTGGTTAACCAAGAGCAATTACAACGAAAATATCATTGAATATATCTTACCAATATGCATATACTTCTGCTCCTCCTCTTCGTACTTTGGCCATTTCAGGTCAATGAAACGATTAACCACTCTTCCGCCATGAACAGAATCTTGTTTAACTGGTTTATTGGGATCTCTGAAAATCAAAGGAAATATAATCGTTATTGATTAAAGTATATCATAGTAAGTGACAATAAATGAATGCTGAGTTGCACATGAAAAATTGAGTATCTGCATTATATATTTTACAATAATATTTCACATATACAACCGTGTCGTCTGAAAGAACCTTTTTAATGCAGTATGAAATATTTACGCTTACATGGTTAAATATATAAATGTCAGTGTTTAATGAATTATATTATATAAATATGACATTACGTTCGTTTAATTCGTGTTAAAGGAAACGTTGTTTTAATACCTCTCGTTATACAAGATTTAAAGTAACATTATTTCAAAGAGACATCAACCATTTAAAGGAACGTTATTTCAAAATTGGACATATAGGTATCTACTGCTTCTTAGAAAATCCCGGATGTACTGTTATCCATGATCTAAAGAGATGCGATTTCAAAGAGATATAAACTATTTAAGAAAAGATAACATATGTACCGGGCATATCGTTATCAATTGTTGCTTTGATTTTAAATGATATATCTATCTATCTATCTATCTATCTATCTATCTATCTATCTATCTATCTATCTATCTATCTCTATCTATCTATATATTTATCTATCTACCTATTTATCTATCTATCTATCTATCTATCTATCTATCTATCTATCTATCTATCTATCTATCTATCTATCTATCTATCTATCTATCTACCTATTTATCTATCTATCTATCTATATATCTATCTATCTATCTATCTATCTATCTATCTATCTATCAATCTATCTATCTATCTATCTATCTATATATCTATCTATCTATATTCATATATATCGAGGATTATCTCACTTCTGTCGCATGACACTCTGGTTGTCATCCACCGCTTCATATATGTGTCCATATTATAAATAAAATATATTATAAGTCGTTCTACTCGCTAAAGCATATGTACAGATGAGAACGGCGTGGTTAATACAAATTAAGGCGTTGATATAAAAATAAATGACGTTGGCTTTAACTGCAAGCTGATATTTCAGTAGACAAACATTTTTACATTCATTTTAATTAATGTATATATATATATATATATATGTATAATTAAGTTGACATAAATTGTATGAAACATTCACACAAAGGCAGAAACAAAACCGAAACAGAAACAAAAAAGTTGACCTTATCCGAAATTTAAACTAATAAACAAAAAACAAAACACGATATAAAATATGGCATCATATACCTAATATCGCTTAATGAATCACTTGAACAAGTAAAAATATTTCTAAACTTAGTTTAGCAGTAGAGCAGAAAGCAGTCACACACATTGGTGGTTAAAACGAATTTTAAATTAATCTAACTGTTTTGGATGGAGACCACTATTTAAATGGTAAAGCATTTCTTTACATGCCAGGATCAATGAAGTCTTTGTTGTTGTTCTAAATGACCTAGTTGAGATTTCATTGAATATATGAATGAATAAATTTATTGCAGTCGTGACAATCACTTAAATTGTTTGTGTATCATGTACTACATTTTCTGTCGTGATTCATCCGTTATTTGAGGGTAGGGTATTCGTGGATGAGGGAAAATCGCGTTCAGAATTCATTGTATGTTTTGAAAGCAGGAAATATATATATCACAAGTAGAAAGGAGCTCAATGGATATATACACATATATACATGTAAGTATATAGAAACACATAATCAGTGGAATTTGTTATATTTATTTATAATTATATATATATGATATATATAATTGTAAGTATGTATATGTATATAATGTTGTGTGCATAATTATGTCTATGCGTATATGGGCACATTTAATGTCATAAACATTGTTATTGTCATAATGAATTTAGGTCTTGATATGTTGTTGCTTTCAGTATATATTGTGAATATGAATAATTGAACGTTTTCTTCATGAGTATTTAATATAATTTAGTTCTCATCGAGGCAAATATCCCTGACACCTATTCATATTTATAGATATCTATCATATAGATTGGGGTGTTCCGAAACATTTGTTGCTTAAATAGTCTATTTTTATGACTTAATCTGAACATAATTTATACAAGGTGTGTCATAAATTAGGAATTTATCCATTCATGTTAAACCTTTTTTTCTAGTGGATTTTCACTGCATATCAAATGTAAATCCTCGATTTATCTCGAAAATAAATTAGAGGAAAATGTAGGACATTTGTATTGTTTTATAATCTCATTGCAGTTATATATGTATTTATTTTTCTGTGATTCATTTAACTGTTTTTCGTTTATAATTTCATGTTGAATAATACTTAAGTATTAATACTTGTTTCTACTTTTGGCACAAGGCCAGCATTTATCCCAGTGTATTATTGGTACTTTATTTTATCGACCCCGTAAGGATGAGAGGCAAAGTTAACCTCGGCGGGATTTGAGATCATAAAGGTCTGTAACTCTTTACTGTAAAGCATGGCGTCCGACCCTCTACCTATACTGCCAATCCACCGCAATAACATTTGGTTAGAGCTCAGAGAAACAACTCGATGCACATCTACTGCTATATGGTCGATAGTTATATGTGTATGCCCCCCCCCCCCTCCCTCTCTCTCTCTCTCTCTACACACACACACACACACACAGACACATATATATATATATATAGTAATATATATAGTAAAGAACCGTAGAGCTTAAACTTTAATCTGTTATTTTAATAAATATATATATATTTGTCTGTCTGCTTTTCTGAGTGTGTGTGCGTGTTCTTGTATATTTACATACACAAGAGCAGTTAGTCACCGGCAGGAGAATAGTGTGAAACAATAATGTGCTTGTCATCCAAGATGTCGTAGAAACTACGCAGTGTGATGACTTTCTCTATGTGATACGATTAAATCCTCCGATATAATCTGCTATATATCCGAAGCAGTAAAGCCGGTCGTGCAGAATTATTTCTAAGAACTAATGTGCTGAAATACTTTCATGCTTTGAAATATTTCAAAGATGAATTGTAATTGCTTATTCTTCAATACACTATTGCGTACAAAGGAAAATATACGAAAATATTGTGGAAAACGAATAAGAGATGCTCATAAAAAAAGAAACGCCCGTAAGGAATTAACACTTGGCTCACGCATAAACGGCTATTATATACTAAATCACATATTCACACTGTTAATACATACAATATTATAAATCATCACCCAATACGGTTTATATATATATATATATATATATATATATATATATAGAGAGAGAGAGAGAGAGAGAGAGCGGTTACGTTTATATAAATACAAGATAGTGGAGTATATCATGTGTATGTGTAGTTACATAGTTATATATATATATATATATATATATATATATATATATATATATATATATATAGTGTAGTTACATAGATGTATATATATATATATGCACATATATATATATATATATATATATATATATATATATATATATATATATATATATATATATATATATATACATAATATATATATATAATATATATATATATATAGACGTATATACATGAAGCTAAGTCTGTTATTTATTCTAGTAGAAAATCCGATATTGTGTTTACAGAAGAATGACAATTGCAATGTCTTAGATACATCAAAGGAATATATGCATTTATGCGTGCAAGCTTCAAGTAATCACTATTTTTCTTATGGATTATAAAGTATTTAACACTTGTGTCTCTTATGTCCCAATCGAAGTAAAACTATACCAGAAGCCAAACGTAATTATGAATATAAAGAGTCAGAATGAGACAGAAGAAAAAAAGTCGATAATCATAAATATAATATCTAATATCTCTCTCTCTCTCTCTCTCTCTCTCTCTCTCTCTCTCTCTCTCTCTCTCTCTCTCTCTCTCTCTATATATATATATATATATATATATATATATATATATATATATATATATATATATATATATATATATATATATATGTATATATATATATATATATAAATATATGTAAATGAAGTAATTACGTCGTAAAGGTCCAGGAAAAAAGGTGTGCTCTATGTAGATTACAGAGCTTAATTGTTTTGTAATAAACAACATAAGATATTATTTCATTTACCAGTGGTTTCTTGAAAGCAAACAAACTTTGCTTTCAATCATCAGAATGAAAAAATCCTAGTGTATTTATTGACAGTGGATTTTAAAAGCAAAAATATAATCTATATGAAAATGAGGCTGGAAAAGGAAGAAGGAAAGGAAAAAGAATAAATATAAAAGTAGATAAACACACACACACACACACACACGCACACACATATACATACACACAGATATATGCATATACATATATACACATATATACATACATACCCATATATATACACGTACAAATGCACATACATATACATATACATACATACACATATATATCCACATATCCATACATACACATACACTCAAATACACAAACACACACATGTATATATATATATATATATATTCCCATACATAATCATACATATATACACACCTACATACACACACATACATACACACATATATACACGCATACATACGCACACACATTATATAGATATGTGTACACACACCTACATACGCGCACACACAATTAAAAATAAGAAAAAAATATAATAATAAAAATTATAAAAACAATAGACGACCATCTAAGCCGTCACATACAAATAAAATAAATGTAAAAATTATTATAACGTTGACAGCGATACAGGAAGGACACAAATAAATGAACAAACACACGTGGTAAGCAATACACACAATTACACATACACATACATATAAATAAAACAAATACACATACACATACATATACACATACATACATATATAGATATATATACACACACACATATAAATATATATATATATATATATATATATATATATATATATATACATACACTCACATGTATGTGTGTAAAACTCATCCTTTGATGTATTCATTGAACCTTGTTTAACTCTTAAATATATATATATATATATATATATATATATATATATATATATATATATATATATATATATATATGAATTAGAACCCTGTAACCATTAA
This sequence comes from Eledone cirrhosa, assembly GCA_964016885.1. Lineage (NCBI taxonomy): Eukaryota > Metazoa > Mollusca > Cephalopoda > Octopoda > Eledonidae > Eledone > Eledone cirrhosa. Next base: position 48,063,642 of record OZ024749.1, read on the forward strand.
GCTCTAAGTATAAAGTACAAGTAAATACTGAGCCGATTAACAATATATAGTAAGAAACACAGAAACAGACAGGTTGACAGAATGCCAACCAGAAATTTATAAGTTTGTAGATTTGTAAATTTATAAATTTATAAATATATAATAAATTGAAGTGAAAGCAACTGGTGCGTGTGTTTCTTATTGGCAACATGACCCTCTCAAAGTATAACAATATATATATATACATATAGGAAAAAGTATGTGCCCCGGCGGCAGAGCTCAAGCCGTCTCTGAGCCAATTATATATATACACATATAAACATATACATATATATATAAATATATATATATATAAATATATATATGTATATATATATGTATGTATACATATATATATATATATATATATATATATATATATATATATATATATATATATATATATATATATATATATATATATGTATATATATATATATACAGATATATATACATATTAATATGAGTAGAAGTAAACATATATATATATATATATACATATATATATATATATACATATATATACATATATACATATACATATATTTGTGTATATATACGTATATATATATGTATATATATATGTATATATATATATATATATATGTATATATATATATATATATATATATATATATATATATATATATATATATATATATATATATATATGTATATGTATATATATATATGTATATATATATATATATTTATATATGTATATATATATAAATATACATGCGTATATATTAGTATACATATATGTATATATATATATATGTATATCTATATACGTATACGAAACATAAGTTAATTGCATGAACTCATAATCCTTTATTACTGCTATATATATTTCGATGATAGCCATTGAATGGTTATGACCTCATCAGGCAGTTAGTCAGTTCTTAAATATGCCAGCTCTGTGTGTATAGTGTTGATGGTACCGTGCCTTGGGACATACACATATATATATATATATATATATATATAGGAACCAGTAAGACCCCGACAGCTGAGCTCAAGCCGTTTCGACGGCTAATTCAGTCCAGAATTAGCCGTCGAAACGGCTTGAGCTCAGCTGTCGGGGTCTTACTGGTTCCTATTACCCACTCTACTACCTCAAGTATTGAGTACTTTGGTGCGTTATGGTCCACCTGGTTCCTTACCACATTTCCTTCGTTATATATATATATATATATATATATATATATATATATATATATATATATATATATATGTCTCAAGTCTGTCTTAAGCCAGAGGCTCATTTGGCCGGTGCCTATCCCACTTTCATGGCGTGAAGCGACTGAGAGTACAAGACTCGCCCATGGATAGGACGACAGTCCATCGCAGTTTTAAACCTCGAGCTATTGCTGGTACTCATTTTCAGCTGAGTATACTGGAGCAACGTGAAATGAAGTGTTTTGCTCAAGAACACAACACGCAACCCAGGATATATATATATATATATACGGGATAACACATTATTGTTATAGGTAGTTCACATTCTCGCATGATCTGATGAATAGACTGGTTATAACAAAGTATTGGTGATCGATTGTCGCAAAAACAGGCGGGTAGCTATCTATATACCTACCAGTTCAGAGAAACAATTGTCAGCAATGCGAATAAAGCCCCTATTGTATAGCAAACCATGTCACTATTCTTTCTTGATTTATATATATATATATATATATAACGAAGGAACTGAGGTAAAGAACAAGATGGACCATAAAACGCACCAAAGTACTCAATACTTAGGGTAGTAGAGTGGGTAATAGGAACAACAGGCTAAACATTCTTATTTAGTCCAGAAATAGCCGTCGAAACGGCTTGAGCTCTGCCGTCAGGGTCATACTTGTTCCTATATATATATATATATACACACATATATATATATATGTATGTATATATATATATATATATATATATATATATATATATATATATATATATATATATATATATATATATATATATATATATATATATATATATATATATATAGAGAGAGAGAGAGAGAGAGAGAGAGAGAGAGAGAAATATAGAGTGGCGGAGGAGTAGTGAGTGTTCGGCATATATATAGCTGATGATGGCGTGTGTGTTTGTTTTAGTCTTTATAATACACTTGGAGAAATTGTATACATTTCAATATATAAATCCTGCATATAAAATTATCTTTACCATTTTCAATGAATTATTTGCTACTTAGCCTGCGAAAGAATATTACTACCTATATTACACTTTTCTTTGTTCTCGAGTATGGGAGAATGTAGACTTGCTAGGAAGAAATTGACGTTCTTGAATATAACTTAATCCTGGTACTGGTATTAACCGTGTGTCAACATATATTCTTCTGCCCAAGTAGCTGTCGCTGCAATTTAGATTCATTACGCAAAGAGCTGGTAAAAAAGACTTACTGCTGACTTCTAGCATTCTATTGCATTGTATTGACCACCTATTATGAAACAACAGATGGAGAAAGAATAACATTATGCCATATTTTCTGACGATATAACAGTTCTTCGATGATACTAGTTTGGAATGGTCACGTGGAATAATTGCCTGAAATATGAGAAACATGTGAAGCCTGTGGGCGAAAACCGGGGTTGCTGAGGTTGAATCTGCTCTAGTTGAAACTAGATGAATGTTATACGATATATTAAACTTAGATACGATTCTAACTGTTAAAAATAATATAATTTATGATAATGTTTCGAACTTGAAATCATTTAAAAAAGATTAATAATTATTTTGACACTAATATGGAGAATGTCTATAAGAGACTTCCATGTTTACATGCAGTACGGATTTCCTACACATGAGCGTCAATAAATAATGAAACATGAATAAATGTTTCGTTTCCTTAATATATCATTCAATCTGCTTTCGTTTTATTTGCAAAGTCTGTTTCAATGCATATTTAGTTTTTCGCTCTGGCAGGTGTCGTAATAGATCAAATGTAAGTTAGTTTTGTATACAACGGCTTATGAATACAATTTGGACAAATTCTTTGTTTTCGCTATTTATAGGATATCGTTTTTGTGTACCCGCTTTTTATGCTTGAGACAAGCTAATGTTTTTTTCTATATATTTATAAGCAGATCCACATCTGACGGCTAACTCCCGAGGGAGAACTATAATTACTCTGACAGAGTTACAGTTGATATGTCACTTGTAAGTATCTCTATATCTGATTCATTGTTAACACTGATGTTGCTAGTCTGAAAACCATTTAGAAGTAATCTATACGAAGTGAATCCGAATAAAAACCTATAAATAGACCAATTGCTTGCAATAATATCATTTAATCACTTTACTATTTCGAACACACAAATATCTAACCTCCTACTAGTGTATACTCGGTCAATTTTCACAGTATAAGGCTATTGTAAGAGATCCTATTAACACATATTTTCTCACTTTCCAGTATATCATAAATTTATGTTAATATACTGCTAAACCCCATTTCGAATTTCATCAATCATTCTAAAAACGTACATCCAGTGTACGCCTATCTACTAATTCTACCAATATTAATAACGCTATAAAGCATATATTATCTCTTCTAGATCGCCTCGGTACATCATAAAACTTGTCTGCAGCTTGTGTATTTCGACCGAGAGGAGAATATAAGACAGAAATGGAAACAAATACATAAAAATTGGATAAAATGTTATTCTCATAGTGGATTTCACACCAAATCAACTGTAGATTTATTAAGCTGTCAGTTATTCATTTAGAAACATAAAATAGAACCGAATAGATATACATTGTGTTTAGATAGGAATCTGAAGTCTTGGTCGGTTTAATAAGCTTTTTCGTTTGAAGGCACATATCACAATCCCACTCATATACGATAGTGATTTTGACAAATTGTCGCTGCAAGCGACCTCTGAATAACAGAATAACTATATATATATATATATACACGCACACACACTCAGAGACATATATATATATATATATATATATATATATATATATATATATATATATATATATATATATGTCCATGTGTGCGTTCCTGTGTATATCGAATAAGCTTATACTGTAATTGCTGGCCTTGTGCCAAAAATAGAAACAACTATTTGGATAATCATTGTTGTAAGTAAATCTGTTATATAACAGCATCTATAAGCGTTGAGTATGTGGCAACATGTTTCAAGGCTATGTTTCATATATACTTAAATAACAAAAATGATTAAATATGACATGCAATAGTATTCTATTCTCATATATCTGCGGCTTGATATGTCGTTCTGCGTTTCGGGCATTTAGTTCTGTCTTTAATTATTACATATTCACTTTGATATATATATATATTTTCCCATCTGTTTGTTCGGAGAAAATTGAAAAATAAATTATTGTATGTGTGGTTGTTAGAGACATAAGATATCATCATCTAGTACATTATGTATTAAATGTGTGAATGTATAGTTAAACATAAGAATTTTATATATGTAGTACATTAAAAGATATACTGATTCGTACCTTTGGAATATTGTTTGCCAAATATCATGTTAGCCAAACATAATAGATGGAATTTATTTCATTAAATTTTGTCCGATTCTAACGAATGACTTCATCAGAATATGGTCATTAAAAGCAATTAGTGCATCCTGTAACATCGAATAACCAATAAAAATAACAATACTTGAAGAACCATTTCTAAAAATCACAAATATGATATTTTATATATTGATTTCTGCTAAAATGTTAAGGGGTAAAATAATTCATAACATTTAAATCTCTATTCATGGAACAACTCACGATTAGTACATGGTGACACAACTGGATGCCAAATTGTGAAATAACAAAAACAATGTTACTTTTATCCGAATCTAAACTATAATAAAGGAGGGTCTGCGGGACTGCGTACGGTTAATTCTTTGTATCCCGTTAGTAAAATTGGATTACTTTGAATAAATAAGTTGGATTACTTTGAATAAATAATGAATGAATATTACAAAATTTATCTACTAAATTTCGTAAACAAAAATAATTTCGTAAAAATAAATAATTAAAAATTGACTTCTTTTCAAAGTTGCACTTCCGGTATATCGTTGCCACCACCACCACTTCAACTACCATATATATAGAAATAGAGAGTTTGTGATGTCAACACTTCCGGTGGCGATCCTTAAATAAACATACTAATTTTCTGTCACTAATTTTCTCCTAATGCAGTTTATATATAATATCGTCTTTTTTAACGTATCATGGATTACGTTAGTGATTACATAAGACAGTGTAACAACATCTTCGTTCAATTTCTGTTTATATTGTCAATTACGATTTTATTTGATGTATCATATCTACATGTATACTTGCGTATAATATCAATATACACACTACACATGCTAGCAGAAAACCACCATGTTGTTTTCAAGTTATCTCGTTTAATTCAAATTCAAATATTGTCAATTTCGTTTATTTTTTCTATCGGAGTCCATATAATCCATAGTCCTTTATGTCCAATAAAAATGATCTCTCTTTACCGGACAGAGTTGCTGTATAAAAGTGTGCAAGATATTTATGTGAAGGCATATAACACAAATCCATATGAGTTGCAGAAAATTCATGAAAAAAAGTGGAGGCCATTTACAAATTCTCGGATTAAATTTACATTTAATTGTTTCGGTAGAAACTGAGTGTGCTATTGCAAAAAGAGTTTGAGGTATAACGCTAATAGGAACTAAGCAACAGGCGATAATTTGCTTTCAAGAGTTTCATGAGTAAAAATAGGAATGTTATGACGTTATATACAAATGCAAATTTGTTATGCTATAGAATTGTGTAACAGTAAATAAACATTTCAAAACCAAAGTGTTGTTACGAGAAATAAACGAAGACATTGAAGACTGTGCTCGTAACTATGAAGGATTTCACATCCACCATGTTGTGTGGAGTAGACGCCTCTTTGTCAATGTCTTCTCATTGATCTCAAAGCAATTAAGAATTTTGATAAATATGTTTGTCAATAACAGAACTAACTCTACATACATACACACTCACATATATACACATATAAATATGTATATATATATATATATATATATATATATATATATGTGTGTGTGTGTGTGTGTGTGTGTGTGTGTGTGTGTGTGTGTGTGTGTGTGTGTGTGTGTGTGTGTGTGTGTGTGTGTGTGTGTGTGTGTGTGTGTGTGTGTGTGTGCGTGTGTGTGTGTGTGTGAGTGAGGTGTGTGTGTAATTGTGTATACAATGTTGTATGTGTGAATACAGACATCTATTTGCATATAGGGTGTACGTGAAACTCCAGTTGTACAAGTAGCTAGAGCGTTACAAATAACATCAACTTTAGTTTCCGGTTGAAAACTTCTTGTTTTACATTGCATCAGTATTTTTCTATGTTTCCGTCCGTCTTCTATTATGCAATTCCATCGATCATTGCTGCTTAGATGTCAGAGAAAGCAACTTCTAAATATTGTGTCGATAACATATTTCAGACTTCCATACAAATTGATTATATAGCGGCAGTGGTGCGTTAATGTGTTACCCATAGACACGTTTCTGCAGATGTGCCGGAACAAAAGGGAAACGAATTGCAGATAACTTTAATTTGAAATGTCAAATTAATGAAAAGGGTGTAATCAGACGACTGATTCTTCTCTGTATGTATTTAGATTTGCATTACTAAATTACATCCGATGTTAAAATGTGTTCCGTATAGTAAACCTACAGGGAAATGAACATAGTCAATTTATCTTACTAATGCAAACAAAGACTGAAGCGTATTAATATAGAATTAGATGTTTATTATAAATACTTGATGATAAAATTAACTAAGCGTAATATTTGTAAATGAGTCTGATAATCAGCTGAATCGAAAGACGTAGGAGATCCGGTAACAATATTCCAAAGTAAAATCAAGCATTTACACCTTACAAGGTTTAGGCTAATATAAATCAAAATGTATTAATATAAAACCACAATTAATGTCCATAATTATTCAATATATCACATGCTTTCAATATATAAGTATATATATATATATATATATATATATATATATATATATATAGAGAGAGAGAGAGAGAGAGAGAGAGAGAAAGATAGATAGATTGATAGATATATAGAGAGAAAGATTGAGAGAGAAGATAGTTATATATAATTGCTTGTCTATTCCTATCAAATGGTTGTAGTAGTTTTGTTTTACAACAAACATACAGTATTTATTTGGCAGATAGAGGATTGCTATGCATATTTGCTTTCATACGCACGAACATATACATATGACGACACACACAAACACACACGCACATATACATACATTCACACATCCATACATATATATATATATATATATATATATATATATATATATATACATACATACATACATACATATAGTGACGAAACATAAGTTAATTGCATGAACGCATAGTCCTTTATTTACTGCTATATATATTTCGATGATAGCCATTGAATGACTATGACCTCATCAGGCAGTTAGTCAGTTCTTAGATATGCCAGCTCTGTGTTTATAGTGTTGATGGTATCCGAGCCTTGGGACATATGAGCTTGTTAGAATAATTTAATGTTGTCAGCAGGAATAGTCTTAATTCTCATTAAGAACTCTCATTCTCACAGAACTATATATACACATAAATACAGTTCTGTGTGTGTTTACTAGTGTGTGTATTCTAAGAATGTATGTGTTAAGACACGATGTATCTAATCAGCACGTGCATTCAGATATGTACGTTTCTAAACGAAATGCCATCGTAGTGAAGTGGCCAGGGTATATATCAAGGTATATGAACCTCATGACTTACACGAATGCTTGAATCAAATGTGCTTTCCTTTACCAAATCAATTTGGTTACATGCCTATTTTTCCAAGCATAACTCAGTTGCAATTTCTCTCTATCGATGTTAGATCTACAACGATGTAACGCAGCCTACCTACTATCCGTCTTTCCCTAAATGAGAGAAGCTATGGAATATATATTCCAAATTCTTACATACATTCCTTCCGTATATATACACTTGTATGGAACGAAGTTCTCAGCAGGGTAAGAAATGATAATCAGTTTCTCCTGGCATACGTGAGCTGCCTAAGTTGGTTCCATTCATGATTTACGTGATCTTTTTGTCCCTTGTCATATTTATCTGAATGGTGTTTTCAAGCTTCATATATATTAGTACATTCCTATATCTATATCACTCTCACACTCTCTCTTTCTACAATCACATATATATATAGTACAATGTTAAGATTTTAGAACAATGTATTAAACGCTGTTTCTATAGTTTCCCAAAGCAACCTAATAAAGCGAACATTTTTTGCGTTACACAATACACTTAAATTATGGACATGATATTGTCTTAATTTCCCTCTTTTGTATAATCGTGTCTTGTTACTATGTAAGCCTTCTATGTTTGGCAATCTCTCATAACAATAGAGATATATGAACGACTTTTCCATGTATATATGGTATTACAGCACACATTCATACAATGCTTGGGATTTTAATGTCAGTAGTAATAATATTTTTCCTAATTCACTTCTCTCAACTGTGTCTAGTTCAGGGCTTCACGTCTCACTAAGTAGACATTTCCTACCTAGATTATTAGAAGATTTTTAGAAATACTGTTTATATTAGATAAACACCAGGGTTTCATGAAAGGATTTATCTTTTAAAAATACTAATTCTCATGAACGTACTATTTCAAGTCAAATGTACACAAAGACCAACACTATACACACCCACCGACCCACACATATATATATATATATATAAATATATATATATATATATATATATATATTTATATATATGTATGCAAGCGGTGGGTTGAACCTCCTGTTGATGACCAGTCAAGTCTGAAATGGATAGATGGTTGTCCCTCTTGCTTCTGCTGGACACGACCAGAGGGCGTTAGCCCCGCTGTTTGCATAACTACGGCTTCCTAAAACCCTGTTTATTTGGAAATACGAAATTTCTATACATATTGTATACAGCTCTGCCTGAAGCTAAATCCTATATGTAAATGTGTGTGTGTGTGTGTGTGTGTGATGGAAGCGTAATAATAATGAATTATGAATGGTCTCTAATTGAGGTTCAAAAGTAGAAATATGGAGAGAGCTTTAAATTGACTACTTGCATGTTACTTAATTTAATCGGCAATGGCTAAATGAAAGTCAAAGTTGATTTGAACTGAGAAAATAATGACCCATATCCAAATATTTAAGTAATTTTGTACCACGCTCTAACTTATCTGAAAAGGTGTAATAGAGAGAAAACTATGCGAGTCATGTAGTAGAGTTGTTAAAAAAATAGAGGAAATAAAGAATAAAGTGATATTATATCATAAAGCTAAGGAGTATGATAGTAGAGAGATAAGAGAATCTATGAAGTGCAGAGTGTAGAAGTAAAATAGAAAATGAAATATATTTGAATGGCATATAATATCAAGAAGCAGCATATATATCTGTTATAAGGTCATGCAGATAATTTTTACCTATTTCAGATCAGTGAGAAACTGAATGGGAAAGTGAAAAAGCCTATAATATGTAGAGATTCAATGAATTGCTGTAGAAAGCTTCTGGGAAAAATTATGGAGAAAGTGTACATAATTTTAGGTAGGAGCACGAAAACCCACCCTGAAATTATAAGGTTTATGCTTATGAAAGCAGCTGGCTGAATGGAAAATTGCAAAAAGAATATAAAGCATGTAGCATAAAAGGCAGAGTAGAACAAGCGATGAAAACGTTATAATGTACGACAAAGAAATGTGAGAATGTGGAAATAAGTTACATTGATACGAAAAAGAAAATGAAAGTATAAAATGGAATACATATAACCGTACAAAAAATAATAATTTTCAACATTTTCTCTATAACGTGCACCTGACCATTTATAGACACACACGCGTAATATATATATATGTATATATGTATGTATATGTATATTTATGTATATGTATGTATATTTATGTGTGTATATATATATATATATATATATATATATGATATGTCAGGTCACCAGTTGGTGCTACTGGTAACATGTATCCCAGTACAACCTGACATATGGTCGGGTCTTTGGCGTCTAAACTGGCAACCCCACCAAGGTTTCTTGGTGAGGAGGGTGGCTTTGGACACCCTGCAGGACTAAAAACAAAACCTGTCAAAGGGGAAAGGAGCTCTTAAAAGTCTATGGCCATCCAAAATCACCGGGAGAGATGACCCCTTAGCCTTTGTCAAGGCAATATTCTAGGTGAAGGAAAACTCTGATATAACACCTGCAACCCTGATGGTATCCAATCATGTTGACTTGTTCTTCTTTTTGGTAAATATCATATTGGTTAAGAGAGTGGGACTGGCTTTGTGCAGTGCCTTTGCTCACTATAAAAGCTTCACGGCACAGGCATTGCTTTATATCTGGAGATCTCTCTGCACTGGTCGTCACATGGTACCATGGATCCAGCACTATGTGTCAATAATTGTGACAAGTGTAGTGTTTGAACCAGAGTGTTCAAGTCGTTGGCTGGACTAAGAAGTCACACTCGTTCAGCGCATCGGTAGGGGTTCTGCTACATGGATATAAAGTAGTGGCCGTACTTGAAAACGAGTTGGCAGCCACCATATATATATATATATATAAATGATATTTAGACTAGTATGGAATATGTTGCAAGACGATCTGTCGATACGTTACTTTTGCTGTCAGTTTTCATTGGTTAAGCCTGCTGACGTAATTGATATTATTGAAGCTTGCAAGTTCACTTTGATATAGAGGGAGCCATTGCAATCCATCTTAACCAATATCAGATGTTATTCCTTCGTTTTGTCTCTATAGGCCAATATCTATATTTATGAATTATGACGTTTGGTTATATGGAATAATTACATTACTGAATAACCTGTGACGTCGTCTTTTAAGCACCATCTGTGAAATACTTTCTTATTTCAAACTTTCCATCTTCGCAAGTTGTATAGATCCTTAACCACATGATAGGTTAATTCTATAAACATATGTTGCTACTCATTGGTGGCTTGAGGAAATGCCAGTCTCTGGTATAACGTTATTGCACACATGGAATTTTCACGATGTGAATGATTTGAAATATTGAAGGAAGCAATCATGTTGCATATTCGCAGTTAGACCCATATTACTGCTCTAACATCATCCGAGATTTTTATAGCTGCAACATTGCGTAATCATGCATATATGATCTTTCAATGATGAGATCATTGTTCTATTTGTTCTCTATGTTCATCAACCCACACGAAACCATATTTTATGTTGGGAAATACGATAGAATTTAATTAAAATATATCACGGCAGACAACAGAAAGCGTTCGCACTGTGAAAATAATTTCAAGGAAATTTATATTTGGCTTTAAATGTAGGTTTTTGAAACACATTGTAAAGGCTGGTTACATCGACCGTTTTGTATGTAAAGAATATTCTGTTGAATAATACATTAATATGAACAAACATGTGTATATTACTGAATACATATTCAAAAAATAAACTTTAATATCAATACAAAGAATGTATATACGAATTTATATACTTATATATATACATATATATATATATATATATATATATATATACATAGAGAGAGAGAGAGAGAGAGAGAGAGAGAGAGAGAGGGAGAGAGAGATACATATATATATATATATATATATATATATATATTTGTGTGCATATACACACACACACATACACGCACACACGCGCGTACACACACACACACATGTATATATATGCTTCGGAAAATACATTATTTCTAACATTTTATTGTTTATTATTTAAAATGAATTCATCTATTAATCAAAATAAATGTGTATGAATTTCATTGTTTTTCTTTAATTCAAGAGAATACATATTATTTGGATGTTCTACTTACCCAGATTTTGCAAAATTTGTCCAGTAACGCATCACTGCTTCACTGAGCATTCGTTCCGACTTCGAATACGATGACATGCTAAAAGGTTGTATGCCATCAACTAAAGGAGATCCGAAAATGTACGGAAGCTCATCTCCTCCAGACAATTTCCCTTTTTCGTCAGACTGTGATGTATATGTGAAATAATAAAAGTATGTATTGCCAGTTTTGGCATGGAGCTGTCCAACTTTAAGTAACGGTGCAATATATTGACCATCACTGAGTAGTTCTAAAAGACTATCCCGGCGATTTTTTGGAGTAGTCTTCTTACTCCACTCGGAATAGTGATGGTCAAGTATGTCATAAACTTTTTGTCTGTGAAACTGGAACCTGTTGTGTACATATGTACGTAGCATTTTCTCCTTTTTTTCTTCGGAGATTCCATTTTCCACGTCCTCCTGATCGAAGTAAGAATATGCTTCATTTTTTGTGATCCCGAACATTAGATCTGCGTTGGAAAACATTGAGACCGGTTTTTTAATTAACTCTTCCACGGACTTTGGTATGATGTTTTTACCATCGATGACGGGTGCGAAACAGGAAAAATATTTTGGTGGTTTCGGCGCGTTTTTTACTAAGTCAGAGAAAGTTTTATTTCGTAGACATTTAATAAGATCTTGTGAATCGTCGATGGAACAGTTGACGCTCAAGGCAAGCTGGTGCGTGCAGCCAATTGGATCGTTGGCAACAGACCAAGAGCTTAATGCTGATCCACTTTGGAGTATTGCACGTTGAAATAATGTCCCATCTGAAAAATGAAAAAATATAATAATTTATTCTATGAACTCAGGCATTTTACATCATGCGTTACAGTATACAAAAATAGTATAATCTTGATAATACAGACGTTTGCATAATAATATTCAAATTACAAGTAAACTATTTGTTATCTCTATACAATATAATATTTGTGACTGTTTAGGTGCATATGTTTTGGAAATAGACTATCCAGTTTATATAATTTGATTTAATGATACATTAACCAGCGCTATTGTATAACACAAATGGTGTATGAAGTAATATAATATTGACATATTTGTTATATTTTAAAGGATATATCTCATGTTGGTCAATCGAGGCATCTCATAAAAGCTGCTAATATGTATGTAACACATAATTGGTTTAGACACAAATTAGATATTATTACTCAATCAATGAGAACATTACCATTTTAAGCAATATCTTGTAAACCTGGAAATTATTAAAAAGATAATGTATTCTTATAGATGTTGTCTTTTGTCTTGTGTAGTGTTAGGTGCATTTTATCAAACAGAATTGTACCCTAGTTACGAACATTTCATCTTTTCACACATAGTGACTGGATGCATCTATGGACTCATTTTTCCATAGATGCATCCATTTATTAAAGATGATAAACTGTTGTTTGACGAATAGTTTGCAACTATATCTATGAGTCTGGTCCCCTTCATAGACGTTCGCTCTTTGAGAATTTATAATGTACGTGCTAAACGTCGGTATGTCTACCTTATAGTTAATGTATATACATATAGATAGAGAGAGAGCACGAACAATACCAGTTTCCTAACTAAGTATTCAATTCCAGTGTGTAATGTGTATTATAATATTTTCCGTATATCATTCACTACGAAACTTGGAAGGGATTTATTAGTTTCTGAGTTGTAGAAGGATATTCATATCAAACAACTTGCTAAACTTCCGAGCATAAATATATATATATATATATATATATATATATATATATATATATATATATATATATATATATATATATATATGTTAGTGTGTGTGTATGTGTGTGATTGTGTATATCGGGGTATTTCACTCTCGCATGCCTTAATCTCTCGCTTTGTATAAATATGTATATATATATGTATATATGTATATATATATATATATATATATATATATATATATATATATATATATATATATATATATATATATATATATATATAGGAACAAGTAAGACCCCGACGGCTGAGCTCAAGCCGATTCGATGGCTAATTCTGTACTCGAAACGGCTTGAGCTCAGGCGTCGGGGTCTTACTTGTTCCTATTACCCACTCTACTACCCTAAGTATTGAGTAATTTGGTGCGTTATGGTCCACCTGGTTCCTTACCACATTTCATTCGTTATATATATATATATATATATATATATATATATATATATATATATATAGAGAGAGAGAGAGAGAGAGAGAGAGGGAGAGGGAGTGAGTGAGTGGGGAAAATGTTGAGGGTGAGATATAGACAGACAGAAAAGATTGAATCAGAGTATCAGATAATGATATGTTACATAATATTGACACACCATTTTAATTGCTTTTCCATGATAGAAATCCAAATATTAAAAATGTAAACAGAAAAACAAGTTTTTCAGAAAAAAAAATACATATATATATTGGAATTTTCATATTACTCTAAATATTACTGTAACAAATCACGTTCC
>OZ024749.1:48085520-48100520 GCA_964016885.1 Eledone cirrhosa
CACAGAACAAAAAACAACAACCTAGTCGATTATTATGCTGTGATTTTGCTATATCAGTGTTGTGAAACATTAAAACTACACACCAAAACACCTCACAAATGCATTGAATCATCTTTAGTGTAATAGATATCAAATATTATTTTTGTGAATCTCGCTCTTTTATATCCTCTTCATATCCCGTTCATACATGCACATACTATTCGTTTTCTATATGTTTTATGCTTAATTGTATTCGTTTACATTTCATTGAATCACTGAAAAAGTGTTAGGATGTAGGCTATATTTAACTAATAAAACTAATGTATACATAGAATATCATAGAATAGGATAAGTAATCTGATGCCATATATAAACAAATGTCCACATAGAGTCGATAACAAAATTGACGTCATGCAGTAATGGGTAAACATGAAACATGCACAAGTTATCCAATATAAGTGAATGGAATATATACAGGTATATATTATCGGATGAGAAAAAACATATAGTGTATTGCACAAAGCGGTAACATTCTATGTATTTCATTGCGTCCCATATTAAAAAATACTCAAAAATATAATTTCTATTAGGTCTCAACAGATGAGTGTTCTTTAAATTATTAGATACATTTAGTCTTGCATATAACAGACATTTGATAATGATTATAAACTAAACTATATAACATTGAGGATAATATCTGAGAGCTGTCTCCATGAAAATCGAGTTAAACGTTTTCATAAATAATTGTTGCCATAGCTTTTGACAATTTTCTCTCCCTTTCAAACATTTTGTCGATGACATTGATTTACTTGTATTCTTGACTGGAGAAAATCCCCCCCCCCCTTATCTCTCTCTCTCTCGCACTCTCTCTCTCTCTCTATCTATCTATCTCTATCTATCTATCTCCATCTCTCTTTGAAATGCTCTCACTCACACAAACGTTTCAGAAATTAAATATTTCAGCGATGACATCAACCAATACAAAGAAATTTGAAGAACGACGCTACAAAGTGCGTCACCTTTAATATTATTTTTCATGCGTACTGAAGAAGATAATCACAGGCTTTGCGCATGGCAACTGTGTATAGTATTCAGAAGCGATAATTTTGCGACTGTCAATCAAACCTGTATACAAGAATAAGTGATATCTAATATTTCTAAAAGCTTGCAAATATACACTTTGTAGTTTTTTTTAATACATTAAGCAGCCCTACATCTAGCGTTACAATGCAAAGCAATGTGATAGAGAATTAATGAGAAACTGAAGTAGATTCTCTATTTTAAAATATACACGGTCTAGCTTTTGTATGTATGAATGTATGTATGCATGTTTGTATATATATATATATATAATATATATATATATATACAAACACAAAAAGTCACATTCTCTCACGTACACACTCTGATATAAATACACACACATACACACACACACACACACATATATATATATATATATATATATATATATATATATATATATATATATATATATATATATATATATATAGTTAAAAGAATAGAGGTGTAACACACAAGTTATTATATATTGGTAAAGGGAATAGAAAATGCTGACAAATTGTTCACAGTTGAAAAATGGTTTAATTAGGAATAAAAGAGTATTAGTGATTGTATGGGTTAGTATTCAGTTGTGGTTTTAAGTTTTTAAGTTTTTACCGGTTGCGCATTTCTAAATGCTTTTCAAAAATAATTTTGAGATAGAGTGTCCGTGCTGTTTGCTCTGATCTGATTAGTTTTGGGAATTCTACCTGTTTTTATGTTAAAAAAGTGGCTCCAGCGTTATTTTTGTGTTGCAAAAATGCTTGTGGTCAAAACAATTTTGATTGGTCGGTAGAGGTCATGTGAATGTAAAAAGTTGATTTTGCGCCAAAACTGTTTTTATGTTAAAATGTTAAAAAAAGTGGCTTCACATGTGCATCGGAAAATTTAATATATGTATTAACTTGTTCAGGTTGTCGAGAACATTACATAGGCCGGACCAGAAACAACCTCCGCCAACGCATGACTGTCCATAGATCCTAAATTAAAATACGGGAATACAGGAAAATACCACTGAGTGAACACATTGATACCTGTGCCGCCCAAAATCATCCCAACTTCAGCAACATGAAAATAAGCGGTTATATAGTGCAAATGTTATATGTGTGGCAAGCACGTGCGTCTTGTTTATATAGTGTGGCAGAGAGTTACGGGTAGTAGAAGCACTTAAGTAGGTAAACAAGAGTGTTAGGTTGGTTGATCTGGTGGCAAATTCTTTATATGATTGTTATAGTCTGTGTGTGGAGAAATAATATAAGCATTAAAAATAGTGCAAGCATTAAAAATATTAAAAATATTGGAAATGCACAGCGAAGGGATGATATGGACTTCATGTACTTCGACATTTTCATAGTCTGGGGAGTGTATTTTTCAGATTATATGCCCCTCACATAATCCACGACACTTAGATATTGAGCGTTTGACAATCCAGTTAGAGAATGGTAGTCTGATGTTCTTTAGTTCAATACAGGAGGATGTTACGTTTCGAGAATCGACATTGAAATACTATCCGGAAGTGTGTGTGTGGCTAAGGGGAGTTAATGCATGAGGGGAGGTAACTCCGAGATTTCTATTACTAACTATTGAAATGTGTCTCAAAATAGACCCTAACTTCTATGGTTATGCGCAATTTCTAAAATATTTTCTAAAGCTTAAAGTG
This sequence comes from Eledone cirrhosa, assembly GCA_964016885.1. NCBI lineage: Eukaryota > Metazoa > Mollusca > Cephalopoda > Octopoda > Eledonidae > Eledone > Eledone cirrhosa. The sequence goes on from OZ024749.1 coordinate 48,088,222, forward strand.
TTTTAACTATAGAGTAGTCTATTAAGTTGTGCTGAAGGTGTTCGTATTATTATGGTGAATTAACCTCCATCGTAGAGTGCCACAAATGAATATTATAGACGACGAGCGAGGATTCTAAATTAATTAACTCCCCTTAGCCACACACACACTTCCGGGTAGTATTTCAATGTCGATTCTCGAAACGTAACATCCTCCTGTATTGAACTAAAGAACATCAGACTACCATTCTCTAACTGGATTGTGAAACGCTCAATATCTAAGTGTCGTTGATTAATGTGAGGGGCAGATAATCTGAAAAATACACTCCCCAGTCTATGAAAATGTCGAAGTACATGAAGTCCATATCATCCCTTCGCTGTGCATTTCCAATATTTTAAATATTTTTAATGCTTGCACTATGTTTAATGCTTATATTATTTCTCCACACACAGACTATAACAATCATATAAAGAATTTGCCACCAGATCAACCAACCTAACATTCTTGTTTACCTACTTAAGTGCTTCTACTACACGTAACTCTCTGTCACACTATATAAACAAGACGCACGTGCTTTCCACACATATAACATTTGCACTATATAACCGCTTATTTTCATGTTGTATTTTAACTTGTATTTTTGATCGTATCTTTTAATATGAATGTAATCTCTAAGTGTGTACTGCCACTCTGGATGCTGTAATGAATGTTGACCCACAATATTTGCATATGTATCTGCATGTCTCTTGGGTGAAAAGGAGGTCATATAAGTGTTCATTCATTAATAAATTGCTCCGAAGAAACCAAACCTCGGTTTGGAGGAAACAGTTGTAAGCATAAAAATGTTTTGAACAGTTCTTTGATACATATATTTCATATAACTGCTCTGTAAATCATCTGATGTTTTTACATTGAGCTACTTAACTTACTGGTAATAAGGTAGTAATATATTACTGCCTACCACGATTTAGTGTTTGTATAAAAATATATATAACTGCAAAAGGTTTTTGTATTTACATAACCATAAATAGTATAATTAATACTATATATATATATATATATATATATATATATATATATATATATATATATATTTATATATTATTATTATTATATGTGTGTGTGTCTCTGTGCTTGCGTAAGCATGTGAATACCTAGTGTTTCATTTAAATCATTGTTTAGAGGTTTGGTAGTTAGGAAATTCAAGACATTGTTTGTCGTATAATCTTTTCATCATCTAACACTTTGCACACTTTTCCCTTTGTTTTCATTCTACAACTTTAGCACTGTTTTCAGGTTTCAAACTTACCATCTTATTACATGATATATCAGGCGCCAAATATGTTTTTTAATGCACCATATCGAATACATAATAATAAAACTGTCATCAATAAACAAACTGCTACCTTTCGAATAAAATATTCAAACATGCCTAAACCAAAACTAGATTTTCATACATTAAACACTCCCATTTGACTGAAGTATTTTGCACTCTGGGAGACTTTTATCGTATCTGGACTGTATTTATATTTTGATGTCCACTAAATTACATGTAATTTATAACTACTCATAATATAAACATTACTTTACGTAGAAATTCTCATGTTACGACATAAAAAGAAATCTATAATGTATTTCAGTGAACAATCTCGGATATGATTCCTGTTTAAATCAAATAGACAGCATATAAAACGCGAATGTCCCTTGTGAGTATGTTGTACGTTCAAATATCAACTCATCAGAATAAGTAAAGCATATTTAACATTGTCCAGATATATTGCTTTCTTAATATCTAGTAGATAGTGAAGTTTTGTATTTTTTGTATAAATATTTATAGATTTGTCATAGCAAATTTTCACAAACTTCAGATAGTCTAAACTGTATACATACACATATATATACACACACGCGCGCATATGCACACAGGCACACATGCACACACACACACACACACACACACACACACACACACACACACACACACACACACATACACACACACACACACACACACACACACACACATACACACACACATACACACACACACACACACACATACACACACACACACACACACACGCACACACACACACACACACATATACATTTCATTGGTTTGACATATATATATAACTAAGTTATCTAAGTAAGAATGATTAATAAACACTATCATTTGAACCACCACCGTGAGGTTTGTGTCTTTATTTGGAAGATGGATACATAGTCAAGCGCACTATAGCCACAACACCCATATATGTGTCCGCGCATTGCATTTCTGGAAAAATAATATCATGAAATGTATGGATCACTTTTAAATGCATCCGATTCTTGTAGGAACAATGCTGATTCAACTTCTAGAATTCACAGTCAGCACCTAGACGTTCCAACGTTGGCCACGGGGATTACCGTTTCAAAGATCTTTAAAAACCTGATATCTGTAATTTAATGAGTATTATTTCTGTAAATTGTGCAATAGATGTAAATAACATCAATATTATAGATGTGTTTAAAAGGTCTGTAACGATGTGAATCTTAATCTAAACTCATTACTTGAGATCTTTCTATGTCCTTAAGATATATATAAAAACGAAGTCTGTGTTGCACCAGAATGCATTTCACTAACCAGCGTTATAAAGTATTTGAGAAAATCAATTATATGTGATCCATCTACGCTGCTTTGTAATCGTTTTTGTTGTTTCACTTCTGGTATATAAAAATAAGAAACAGTATTCGAAGAAGAAGAAACTCGCTATTTAATACTGACTGGCTGGAATGCAATTCCATAGTTAAACATTAGAAGTATTATGTACCTGACTGTGTCAATATTATATGGTAAATTTGATGTTGTTAACCGAGCAAATGAAACCAATTTTCCAGAAGAAAAAAGGAATTATCTCATTCAAACATATAAACACACGTCTTAAAAGAAATTGTGATTGATAGAGAACGGAAATTAATATCAACCTTGGTTAGAAACGTCAAAATGAAAAAAAAAATAGATAGTGGGCAATAGAAGAAAATGTACTGGGCATATAAGCTAATAAATAATCAAATGCTGCGTCTACATTCTACAGAAATCATATTGGTAAATAATGTCAACCAGGATTCTGATACTTTATACATGAACAGAAATTCTTAAGTCCATTGATCGTATCGTGATGGATATGAAAAACACGATTTATTCTGTGAATGTTCTCTGTGCATTTATTTGATAAGGTCAATCTATGCATTAGCGATTTATAAAATTCCATGTGCAATTTAGAAAATATTTGTGTCTCCTCTGTCTAATGGTATAACGAAAACATTATTAAAATACACTCATCATGCTTAACCAAGTACACCCAGGTATCAAACTTATGTTTATGATCGGTGCATGCAAACTAATAATCGGCTTTCTAAATTGAAATGTGGTAGGTGAGTTAGAAATTTTGAAGTGACTCTTTCTTCTAGAAAATATGAAAGGAATATATGCAATTGCATAATATCCGACACTTTGGACATAGTATGTAATAAAGTAGTGAACATAACACGAATCCTTCAAGGATACTATCAATGTATGGCTGCAAGACTTGTTGCTGTTATTTACCTCATCGCTAACATAATTTGGTCATATTATAATCTGCTAACCACAAGACACACCATAGTTTAAATCATCAGAAGAATGGGCCATATATATATATATATATATATATATATATATATATATATATATATATATTTATATATATATATATATATATATATATACCGGCAACCGCTCTGTATAATCAGTTCCTGATTATTACTAGAATTCTATAAGAATCAAACATTCATGATTTTCAGCAAACAGGTGGTGTACTTGGCTTTGATAAGTACCAATCAGTACGAAACAGATCTCTATCAACTCTATCTCCCCTGTTTGCTGAACATTTAAAGTAAGTGAGGATGTCACCCTCTAAAAAAATAGCATAAGGTCTTCGAAATGCTTTTAATTGAGCATACAGTGTATTGCAAAGTACACTATATATACATTCATATATATATATATATATATATATATATATATATATATATATATATATATATATATATATATATATAATTACATATATATATATATATATATATATATATATATATATATATATGTAAGTATATATATATATATGTAAGTATATATATATATATATATATATATATATATATATATATATATATATATTTAGGCTAACCATCGAGCATTGTTACACTGTAGGACGACCTGCACATCGTAGATTCGTCATACAAAAACATTTTACCTACGGGTATGTTCCATTGCAGGCGTCATATAATAGAAATAAATAATTGAAAATGTATTCTCTCTCTGTATATGTATATATATATATATATATATATATTGCACTACGGTTCGTATATATTAGATATATATTTATCCTTATCGAGCCCTCTTTGGATTTTAGACTTCAAAATTATTATTATTACTATATATATATATATATATATATACATACATATATATATATATATAATTGTTTAGATTTGAACGTCCTTGGATAAGCGTGATTGTGAACTGCAATGCAGAAAACTTGATGACCTGGGGTGTGTGTGGAACTCTGCAATGCAACAATCTATTACATATTTCTTAAATAATGTTGAAATCCTGAGGCATCACATGTTTCGAAATAAACGTGTATGAGTGTAAATGTATGACTATATCGTTGTTTGGGTATGTACATGTAATATATTTCTTCCTGAAGTTTTGGGCCTGCGACTATGTGAGCAGAACTTTATGTATATATAATCTTTTCTCTTCTCAAGTCTCAGATTTCTATTTAGCTTCAATGTGAGCGAAGAAAAAAAAATAACTCCACTAAATAATTTCTCACTACTTTTACAACATTAGGTTTTCGACATTTCCTATCAACCAACTTATTGAGGAAAATTGTTTAATCTGTCCACTTATAATTTAGGAAGGTTACATTAATTCGCTCTATTGCCTAGCATTGATGCCTGAAGATGCGGTTATCATCGCCATCTTTCGCAATATTTCAGTCAAGGTTCATTGCTAAACACGGTTCATTTACATTCAATTAAAATCACAGTTCTATCTATTATTGGGCACATTTCGTCCGATCAATCTTGTCAGAACGGTTCAGTAGGTATGTCACCAATTGCTAAATTTCCTATTTATCCACCAATAAAACTCTATCGTAACTAAATAATTTGAATTATTTTCCACCTATCAGAAATGGAATTGTTTGCTTTCTCCCCAAATCTAACATTTCTCGATGGCTATTAAATAACATTATATATATGTTAGTTTTGCGTGCCTTATTACAGGTACAAAACAACTTAAGATACATGAAAGGACACATTGAAAAATATAATATATATCTTACACACTCTGATGTAAATTGCAGGAAAATAGCAATCAAATGACATCCCATCGGCGTAAAGGGATATTGACTGACGTATGGCAAATGGATCCTTGATAGATTTTTTCCACAAAGGACTTTCAATAAATATTACTCAATAAATATTTATCACATCTCTCTCTCTCTCTCTCTCTCTCTCTCTCTATATATATATATATATATATATATATATATATATATATAGAGAGAGAGAGAGAGAGAGATAGAGATAGCGAGAGAGAGAGAGCGAGAGAAAGAATGCCAAAGATTCCCGAATAAAAAAGCAGTCTCTGTTCTGTACAGTTTCAAAAAACATTATACGAATAAAATCTCAACACAAATGCAACCAACATAGGAAACAGTTCAGTTATCTTCAGGCAAAACTAAGATTGCTAAACGTTATTTAAAATATGAGTTATCGTCAAATATACGGGTTGCAATTTTGTGCGCGTGTGTGTGTGTGTGTGTGTGTGTGTGTGTGTGTGTGTGTGTGTGTGTGTGTGTGTGTGTGTGTGTGTGTGTGTGTGTGTGTGTGTGTGTGTGTGTGTGTGTGTGTGTGTGTGTGTGTGTGTGTGTGTGTGTGTGTGTGTGTGTGTGTGTGTGTGTGTGTGTGTGTGTCACTGGGTATTTTGATGAATATGAAGGAATGATCTTCCGTACTATGTGCGTTAGTAATTCAATCAGTAAATGCGTCAGTCGTTTACTACTTGGAGAATTACCGAGCGTGTTCTCGCTTAGGTAACCTTCAATTGAAATTAATACACATTGACAGGAAGCGGGTATTGGCGTGAAAACGAGTAAGCTAATTTGTGTTTGTAAAGAAAATATTTAGAATTTCATATTGTGTTCAATGTTGCTGCTGCTAGCTTTAATTCCTTCACTTTTTATGAGACTATAGACCCGGAGTTTCTGTACGTTAGTTATTTTTCCTTTAGAATAAAATCATTTTCAATTTTAGTATGGGAAAATATATTGCCTACCCTGCCAATAAAAAGTAATAGTATCAATTAAAAAAAAAAATTATACATATACTATATGTTATATTGCATGTTTTGAACGTTTATCTGAATCTCATTTTTTTCTGAATATAGTCTGATACAAGTTATCTTTCTCTCTCTCTCTCTATATATATATATATATCTATCTATATATATATATATATATATACATATATATATATATATATACAAATATATATATATATACACGAAATTCACCTCAGTTTTCAAATGTGATTAATGTATTTCAAATGTATGGATTTCTACTAATATATTTCCCAGATATTTACCATTGTAATTTATGTAAAACACACAAGCCTTAGTTGATAGAACCATGGTAAACTCAAGTATATAAAATACGGAAAAATTGCAACATTGAAAGATGCGCTATTATAAAGAAAAACAACTATATATGATACTAGGTTATTTATCGCAGCATTTATAAAAATACGATCCATGTGTGTTGATTGTATTATTCTACACTTTCTCTTCGGTGACGTGTGTTAACAAGGAAACTACGGTCTAATAGATTATAAATATACATTTAATATATGTAAACAAACATTTTCAAATATATGTGGATATATATAAATACACATTGATGCAGAGGAAAGTTAGAATTACTTTTTATCAGGTGGGTGAAGCAGCTGTGTTTATTTGAGTTATTTTATAAATAGAAGAGCATAAATAAAGACTTGATATGTTTCTCCTACTCCAGGGTATTATCGTTAAATATATCAACAAGCAACTTTATTTACGTTCATGTTTTATAATTACTTTCTGAATATAAACGACACTTGGCTACAAAAATATTATGTACTTCCATATTGATAAAAATAACAAAAAAGACAAATATTACCATATCCATTACGACCAAGAGAAAATACTAATGATCAAGCCGTAGCAAATTTTCTCATTATGACAATTTATTATATGTTGGAGTACATTATTAAAATAATTTTCATTATTCTCCAAAGAAAGTAGTGTTTGAGTGGTCTTGGCTTGTAAAAAAAATACAACATTGGATGGAATTTAATTTTGATGGAATTTAAATTTGATTTAGGTGCTGCAGCTCCAATGGTATAGTATAAGTGTTTAGCAAACAGATCCAGCTGCTGGCGGATTGAAGTGGTATCTAGCTGAAACAACTGAAATGTATGTATTCATAAATTTGATTTCATAAATTATTCTATATTTTCCCTGCAATTAATGATATAATATAACAGTTAAAATTCGCACACATAACGAAAAGTAGGGACTGGTTAAAACATTATCGGTATGTATAGTTATGTAACAGGAAACCGTTTCTCTCTGATGGGAAGAAATAATACGTGGTTTAAAACCATCTACCATAATATCAACTACATTTCTATCGACTTTAAATCTATGGTAGGAGTATTCACCTATATTGCATTCAATGTAGTCATCCACATAGATATATTTGCCAAACGTCTATGTGAAACTTCGTTAGTAAAGTAAAAATGCACTTTGTGTCATCTTGGTTAGTGACGTCTCTTTATTTAGTGTCTTCAATTGGTTTATCAGAGAGGTGACAGCAGCTAAGAACCTTTTGTAGACGTTTGAAATAATGCGTCTAACTTTCTTTTTAAAGTTCCAAGAACTATTTAGTTAAGTGCTCTAAACAATTTGGCAACAAATTGTATTACTCTGTTATTAAATGCCTTTAAACGTCTAACTTTTGCCACCAGCTGTTGTCATAAATACTTCTGATGCATTTTTGCGAAATAATTAAAGTTGGAACATTTGAACACACACACACACACACATACACACACACACACACACACACACACACACACATATATATATATATATATATATATATATATATATATATATTTACCTACATACACACACACATATATATATATATATATATATATATGTATATATGTATATATATATATATATATTATATGTATAATGGTAGATAAGATGCTCCCATAGGCGGTATGCCAGTTGAGCACTCTATGATCCTAAGGAGCAGAGCATGATATAATGGAAAACGACAAATCAGTGATGCATCGGAACTCAATTTATTGCGTGTTACAATTGTTTCCTCGGCGAACAGCTCGAGGTGCGATTTGTGTGTGGATCGACCTGACTCTGGATTCACAGGTTCCTAGGACACGTCTATTGATTTCGAAATCAATAGACGTGTCCTAGGAACCTATGAATCAGGAGTCAGGTCGATCCACACACAGATCCCACCTCGAGCTGTTCGCCAGGGAAACAATTGTAACACGCAATAAATTGAGTTCCGATACATCACTGATTTTTCGTTTTCCATTCTATATATATATATTATATGAACAACATTTTGTAATTTGTGACGAGACATGTGAGTAAATGAGATTATGTATTTTGAAATCTATAAGTAGTATTAAGCCACTAGATATTTCTAAATATTTGAAGTTATTTCATCCTTTGTAAAATTACGTAATTGAATATTTTCCCTTTTCATTGATCTCCAGCAGAAATGAATGAATCATCGTTTTTATTTTTACATATTTTAAGCTATATATTTTCAATTATAATCAAAATAAATTCATCTCACATACTTTCCGATTTCTCAGGCAGTGAAACTTTCAAACGACAATGTTATAGTAATAAAATATATAAATTAAAAATGTATAGAGTTTGAAACTTTTCAATGGTGTTGTTGTTATTTGTCATGAAAACATTATAACGAAACTGATCAGATTTAAAAGTAAATTATAAAAAATAGTTATTTATTATTTCTCAGAAGAGTACTATAATCATTCTGTTATTTTACTTCAAAGTATGTGTGCAGTTTAATTGCACAATAACGCCATTTTCATTTGACAAAATATATTTTGTATATAACGACGTAAAGAAATTTATATATTTTTAAAATGTATTTTTGAATATCGGGAAATGAGGCAAATCAACATATATAGAATTATAGTAAGATAGTAGAAACTCATTCTAATGTCACTCGATGACATTTCAACAATTTATCACAAACGGAAGGAAACATATCACTATGAAACAAATAAAATTTTACTTTTACAAATTAAATTGATCATGATTCTCTAAGGAAATCATGTTCTCGAAACACTGGATTCGCATACATAATACTATATCTTTCAATACGAAACGTAGTCGAGATACAATGTAGAGATTGAATATTTCAGATGCAGATGTTAGCAGGTCAGCAATACTCCAGGATTTATAAACGTTTAACAGATTCGTCTTGATGATAAGCAAGGGAAATATGATAGAATAATATAATAATAAATTGACGTGGCTAAAATATTGAACGTTAACTTATGTGCAACATTTAGGGTTAGAGTACTTTTGGTGTGATGAATCAAAGCACTTTGCAGGTCTTATTAACTGAAGACATACGATTTGAGACCACGGCATAATCTGTTTACATGAATGATACACCCGGCAATATTTCTAACACCATTCTCATTCGACTAACTGAATGTCCTAATGAGAGTTGACACTAAACATAATTTCCTCTCTCCCAGCGGCAAAAATACACCATATGTCTATTTATTAATATATAAAAATAGACAAACACATCCTTTTTGCGCGCGTACGGAGTTGGCTTTATATATCACATAATATAACAGAAATATAGCAGCTTTGAAAGGCAGAAAAAACTTCATACAAATGTCGTAGGGATATATAAATGTCGTGTGTGATCTACCTTAGTTTACTAGGACAGTACCATTGCTTCCCATAACACCTATTACATTCGGTTTGTAAAAGAACCGTTTACAATTTACCACTTCTGTCTCATTCCTCGTAATATAAGAAATGTGAACATCTGAAACATCAAAACGCAAAAGCGAAACATTCAAGCAAATACAGTCTCCTCATTCATGCATCTACTCCATAATAAATGCAGAACGTATTTCTCAGAAATGAACCTATATATCAAATTCCCTACTTATTTCCATTATTCCTGTGCACGTTCATAGATTTTCAAGAATTCCATATGACAATGAATGATAATATGACGTAAAATATTCCCAGACACTACGTTGTATCCTCATGTAGCCAACAGTAAAATTAAGAGCCAAATATATACCATACGACAATAAATAAAAACCAACGTAGATAATATGTTGGATTTTAACTAAAATATGAGTGAGGAAAAGTTACAACAAGTATATATGCATGCGTAAAAACGACTTCAGTTAGCTGTTATATACTAAATATATCAAGCAAGTTGAATGCAATGAAACTTCATCAAATCTCATCTGAGTATCATAAGAAATGAAACAATGCTACATTTTGCAGTACGAAGATAACTATGTGTATGTATGCATATATATATATATATATATATATATATATATATATATATATATATATATATATATATATATATATATATTTATATATATATATATATATATATATATATATATATATATATATATGTGTGTGTGTATGAATGTGTGCATATATTTATGTATGTATGTATGTATGTATGTATGTATGGATGTATGTATGTATGTATGTATGTATGTACGTGTGTACGTATGTATATATATAATTATGTATGCATGTATGTATGTAGATAAGTATTATGTAATTATGCAAGTGACTATATATGATTTGACGGATAGATGGATGCATCTCTCTCTCTCTCTCTCTCTCTCTCTCTCTCTCTATATATATATATATATATATATATATATATATATATATATATATATATATATAAATAGGAACAAGTATGACCCCGACGGCAGTGCTCAAGCCGTTTGGACGACTAATTCTGGACTAAATAAGAATTTTTAGACTGGTAAATAAATAGCCGAAATTTTCAGGGGGTATTCCTTATATGGGAAGACAGTAATTGTCAAACGGATTGGTCAAAAATGTGTTGTACAGACAGATGATTCTATCATGGCATTTGGTGGGAGGTAGGGGTAGCTGAACTTGCCGGTAGAACAAAGAGGGAGTGGGGGAAACCCAGTCAAACGTTGAAAGTGAAATCTATAAAGCAGATTCTAAGGACAGTGTATAGAAGGGCGAAAAAAGTGTACGGGAGAAGAGGAAATGGGGGGGGGCGTTGAAAGAATAGGTAATTCGAAAGGTAGTAAACAAAAAAAACCTTATAAAAATAAGGAAATAAATATATAAAAAAACAATTTCTGGTTACTACTCCATATCCACAATCACCAAATCTTTCATTTGTATTTCTAAGCAATAGAAAAGTTCAATAGGTAGAGAAAAGTACTAAATACGAGATTGTAGTGAAATAATTCTATAAAGCCGGCTTTACAGGGGGTTTAACACCACTGCTATAGTTAGTTAGTAATCAGCCAATGCTATCTTACAATGACAGGTTAATATGTTGAGAACAAAAATACTAAAATATACTACAAAAATACTAATACGAAATATTAATTCAGAATACTAATACATAAATACTAATACCAGAATACTAATATAAATATACCAATAAGAAATTTAGAAATCACAGAAATGGAACAGCAACCAGAAAGAAAACAATTTACTGGGTCTAACACATCTGCTATACAAAGCGTAATCGGCAAATTCTATCTTAAACCTCCCTAGGTTTATATATTTCCCTAAGAAATATAGTTACGTCTACCTTTGTAAGCAGGGGTAACCCATGCTTACAAAGGTATACGTAACATTTTTATATTTTCCTCTATATTTCCTTCTTCCACCCATCTCTTCCTAGTCCTTCCAGCCCAGATCTCCTTCCTTGTCTTTTTTTCAACTTTTCGCTTACCCCGATGCAGCCCATCGGTCCTCTGTCTCCTCAGTACCCCACTCCCCTCAAGTTTAAGATAGAATTGGCCGATTACGCTTTTTATTGCAGATGTGTTAGACTCCAGTAAATTGTTTTTTTTCTGGTTGCTGCTCCATTTCTGTGATTTCTAAATTT
>OZ024749.1:48118020-48123020 GCA_964016885.1 Eledone cirrhosa
GAGGTGTTCTGTCAACGTCTGAAGAGCACCAATCACAATTGATTACCAATCATGCATTCATATACTACATTCTCTCGACATCTATTCTCAAGTCGACATTCTTTACGATTCTTTATCATTAATGTAATCGTCTCCAAGGATAGCTTAAACGATCAACAAACACCTTCTTCCAGTAACTTTCTCAACCAAAGATATGTCTAGCCTTGTATTTTCAAAAACTCTATTATTATCATCATCATTGTGGCAGGTGGATTGGCAGTATCGGTAGAGGGTCGGACGTCATGCTTTCCAGCATAGTTACGTCCCTTTACGATCTGAGTTCAAATCCAGCCGAGGTTAACTTTGCCTTTCATCCTTACGGGGTCGATAAAATAAAGTACCAGTAATGCACTGGGTAATTTCTGGCCTTGTGCTAATAGTAGAAACAATTATCATCATCATTATTATGCCTTTCATCCTTACGGGGTCGATAAAATAAAGTACCAGTAATACACTGGGTAATTGCTGGCCTTGTGCCAACAGTAGAAACAATTATTATGATTAATATTAATATTAATATTATTATTATTATTATTACCATTATTATTATTACTATTATAATAATAATAATAATAATAATAATAATAATAATAATAATAATAATAATAATAATAATAATAATAATAATAATTATTATCACTATTATTGTTATTTGAGTCTCAGTCATTGATGTTATTTAACTGGAAAGTTTGTTGAAATGAATATCAAGCCATTACCTGCAGCCTCAGATATTCAGGATGCATATTATTATTATTATTACTATTATTATTATTATTATTATTATTATTAGTATTACTATTATTATTATTATTATTATTATTAGTATTATGATTATTATTATTATTATTATTATTATTATTTTGTTGTATTGTTGAAGCAGACGTATTTATGTATTGTTCAAGTATTCATCATGTCTCTTATCATTTATTTAACTAGAATAGATTTCCATAGGTGGATAGCAATTACTATATTAATTTCAACGTATCAATTTTGTTTTATTGCAATTAAGATGAGATTGAATCATTCTGTTAACTCCCAGGATGTACTGGAAACCAGGTAAACATATCAAGGAAAATGTTCATGCAGATGTTGTCGAGAACTTTAGTTTGCTGACGGAGAGACACTAACAATGATTTAAATCTATGAATGATATGAGCAAATGACACGGTAAGCGTCAGTTACCTAGCGCTCACTACGTGGGAAATATCCAATATCCAGTTCTATTAGAGTGGATGGAATTGACCGAGTGCTATCTAAACTAATGATAAAACAGTAGGATCACACATATCACTAAGAAACTTATTTGAAATGAGCTCCTTATAGCGATCCAGCTTATAATTACAACAACCACTATTTTAACAGTGATGCTAGAACCAGGGTCTTTATATAAGGTATCAGATATATTTCAAGAGCTGAGATAACACCTTTAGCATAACTTGGCTGCATTATACCCTAGTAAAGGGATTGGAATTATCTTCAGCGGTGGTTACTAAAAGTATTTCATTAAGGATAGGTGTATTCGGACATAACTTCGAACACAAATGCCACGATAGTTAAGTTAATAATAGCTTCATTGATTATGCCACAAATAAGTTAATACCTTATTTGTAGTATTTTCTCTCTTTTCCCCTCTCTCGTTTTCTCAAATTAGACATATACGCAGTTTTGTGTATGTGTCTGTCGTACGGAAGAATATATGTATTTATGGAATATGAATGCGCCGAGAGAAGCGCAAGAGAGAACTCCCTAAATATTGTTAGGACATAATTTTAGAACGAAAGTTCTGATGTAAAACCTGCGAATACAGCATCAAAATGATGTCAATATGGTCTTAATTTTGGATACCTTCCATGGTTGTTCAATAGTGTGATTGGTTCATTGCACTTAAATCATATACAAGCACAAGCATCATGTGTGTTGCGTAAGCATGCCCTTTTCTATTGTTGTTCGCTGCAATCACATGCATAATGTAATCTAAGTCATTGGCAGAACTAAAAGTCTTGTTCGTGCCTCCCATATATGAGGAACAGATTAAGGCAAGGCATTTCACCGAAATCCAGCCATTATTTATGCATTTAGATATGTATGAATGTATCAATGCATGCATGTATGTATATACATCTATATAAATGTATGAATCAATGAATGTATGTATGTATTCAACGATATGTGAATTCTGAAGATCTAGGAGTTTACATCTCATGCAAGGTTGCTTCAGGCGTTTTAATAAATTTACCAGCATCATAAAAGGTTGCATGTTATTGAAAAAAAAAAATCTAGTTCAGTGTAGGTATCTTACCACGACTATAAGACTAATTATTAAAAGAGATATTTCATCACACACACACACACGCATATATATATATATATATATATATATATACACACACAAACAAACACACCCACACATACACTCACACACTCACACTCATTCTCACACACCCATACACAAAAAAACTCCCATACACACACACACACACACACATATATATATATATATATACATATGTATATAATTTACATGTATCAAATGATATGTATCATGGATATGAAAAAAAAAATGTTTCTAGTGATTAAAATTACTTTTACTCGTACATCCAAAAACTAATGATATATTTTTTACTCAAGATTGGCGACTGTATACCCTCATTCACGTTTATTACATTTATGATTATCACATTTATACCGGATTATTTATATCAATATTAAACGATTGTGCTAAGTAAACACCCGGGAGGTAAATGAAAACAGTAAATCTAATATTGGGCGAAACATTTTTTTTCATATGTTATATTATTCGAGATTCAGTAATGATATATATGGTATTATTAAATTGTATATAATATAGACGAGAATACATTAACTACATTGTCTAAGTACACGCTATCAAGAAATATATGAAATTTATATCAGATATCTATAAATGGATACAAAAGTACCAAAGTTTAATTCCGTCTCTGACTAACGGCTGTACAATATCGTAAAGTGCATCACATTATGTAGCAAATGATGCTCTTTGAACTATTTCAAGTTCAGCGTATTGCATTACATAGTGTAATATATTTAAGTTTTATTTTATGATTTGTTTAATTTCATTTTTGAGCGTAGATCCACATAACGTAATATTATTTCTTCAATATACATAACGAAATATATGCAAACACACAAACATGCACGCACTTAAACATACACAAATACACGTACGCATATATTCACGCACTCAAACGTGCGCGCGCACACACACACACATACAAAGATATATATATATATATATATATATATATATATATATATATATATATATATATATATATATATATATATATATATAGTATACAGACACACACACCACACATATATATATCATATGTATATATATGTATATATGTATATATATATATATATATATATATATATATATATATATATATATATATATATATATATATATATATATATATATATATATATATAGAGAGAGAGAGAGAGAGAGAGAGAGAGATAATAAGTATGAACACTATATATACAAACAAACCCCACGCAGATATATGTACACAGAGAATACAATCATACCATATGAGCATACCCTAATCATTCTAAACAATCATGCCCCGCCTACCAAACACACATTTATATATCTATCCTATAATCATGTCTAAGGGAATAGGTACCAATGATAACATCTTACACGTTTTAATATCGCGGAATATAAGATACCATATATAAATAGATGTTAAACGAAATTAATATTTACTCTCAGAAATGCTAAAATATTTACACATAATATTTAATATCCTCATTCTCCCTAATCTTTATTTATCAAAGGAGTATCACTCCCCTTAAATTGTCCATGTTTTCCGAGTCATACTTAAAGACAGTGGTGTAACCAATACATGATATTACTCGGCATTAATGTCTCCTAAGCTATCTTCTGCAGATATGGTTTTATTATCATCATCTCTGAGGACATTATCCCTAAAGCAAACACATTCGTAGAATCAAAACAAGAACTGGAAGTAGAAATATATATGCCTTACAGTTGTCGTTAACTCGCTATGTTCTGCTTTTAAATCCCAGCTGGATTTAGAAGGCATTTCGATTATACATATCGATACCATAGGTTACCATTAATACTACTATGTCACATATAATGCTAGACAGCCTAATCGACTGCATCCACCGCAATACCTGAATCGTATATATTTTATTAGTGCTGTAAAGATCAAAGTCAAAATTGAGGTCCGATGGGAGTTGATATTAGTAGCGGAAAGTAAGAAACTTCTTACTATCATATACTTTGACGGCTGTTTTTGAATCTGCATCCATTGCCCTCTTACATTTGATGGTATTGATTTCTCAAAGAAGCGTATTACTTCAAATTTGGTAGACCATTTTATCGACCATTCAATTACATCGTTAATATATCGACACCTGTTTATATAATATTAATACCAAAATATGGACGTTCACTTTGCAGAGTTATTTAGAAGAACTCAGGCAAGACATGATTTAGCCATTCTACCATCATTCTTCGGTCGTTATTTGTAATTCTATATTTAATCAAATCTTAATATATGAACTCTGAGCTATGATACATAGTGTCAAATGCTTGACGTTTTATTGACCATAATAGTTTAGCAGTAAAGATCAATCGTAATAAATTTGGTTAGAAGATGAGAATTGTCAATCCCATATATATAATATCACTCGATCGACAAGATCCCATACATCATTCGCTTAAAGATATAGGTGGAACTCGGAGCGAGGAAACAGTATTTAAATTAGTATTTACAATTGCTAATACTATCTACCAGTCGCAAATCCAGGCAGAAAGAGCAATATGCATTAAATTATCTTGCTCAAAGACATAATGCATCACCACTAGAGGATTTCGATCTCACAACCCCATGATTGCGAATTCAAAACTCCACTCAATCACGTGACTTCACCAATATATGCTG
>OZ024749.1:48130520-48140520 GCA_964016885.1 Eledone cirrhosa
GTTGAAAGGTTTGTAGGTAGATATTTCCATTTACAAGCCTCCAGGCGAAAATTGCATTATATTTTTGTCAGAAATGGGTTTTTATACATTTATTCTATAAGTAGCGAAATGCTAGGAGATTAAATGTTTTGGTATTATCTTAACGTCATCAGTTCAAATCTCATCGACACAAAAATGCATTTCATCCTCCGGGGTCAATATAGTGAAGCCGATGTCAAGCACTGGGTTCGATGTAATCGACGTATCCCGCCGCCACAAAAATTCCTTCTCTTGCGCCTAAATACAAAGAAAAATCCTAATTCTTTTCGAACGAGTGACATGTTTTCTTTATTTTAGATTTTCGTATTATTTAGATCTATGGGAGCAATGTATTAAAGCTACATACAAAATGCATTGCCTTGGAACATCCGCATTCATGGAGGCTTAAGAAATTGAATAACTGCTGCATAGTTACAATGCTGTATCACCAAATATTTAATGTAATTTTTTTAAAATAGAGCTAATACGTTTCTTCATTTATGTTACGGTTTGATATAGTTTAAAATTTTGCAAAGGCTAACGTTCACACAATTATACATGTTTTCTATATTCCTACATGAGTCCTATCGTACGATCATGCTTTGTATCAATAACATTTTTTTATATTTCCTTTGAGCGGTATATGTTTAGATTAAATATTCATTTACGCAAGATTATTGAGCAACTACTGAAATGTGCATTCCATTTATGTTGTAGAAGTTATGGTGTATTTCCGTTTCAGATGTTAGTGTGATATATATGATCAAAGTACTCCTAGTCGATATTATTCAGTTCTCTTTCCAGATATTTCATTTTCATGGTTTAAAATATATAGAATGGAAATATTTGATTTCAGAAATATATAGAAGTGACTTATGATTAAATGCTTACGTTTGTAAAAACCTTTCATAATTTCAAATATTTTAATGGCAAGAATTAAATAGCTAATATGCATAGATTTGTTCCATGGCAGTAGAATAAGTCATCAGACAGCTTTTACAGCATGTCCACACACACAACCCCTCCCCCATATATATATATATATATATATATATATATATATATATAAGAATATATATATATAAGTATGTGTGTATATATGCATATAATCTATGTATAAATATATATATATATATATAAATATATATAAATATATATATACACAAATATGTCTGTGTATATATAAACATATATACATATATTTATATATATATATATATATATATATGTATACATGTGTATGTATTAATGCATGTAAGCATGTATATATGCTTTTTTGTGTCTACATCTATTTAATTGTCTCAAAATAATTAATCTCGGTAGACAATTATATAGCCATGTGTATTAATTGTATACTACATTTATTAATTTTCGGCAAATTAGTTTTCTCTTAGTTGCTTTGGCCCAAACTGATCCATTTCTACTCTAATATATCACCTCAAGATCTATTATGAATTGTGTGGTTACAAATGCATCGGAATGTTTTCAACAATGGTTGAGTAGTTGAATACGTTAACCAGACTTCTATATATATATATCATGAAGCTACTTGTATTGCTAGTCTATATTTCTTTCTTTGAGGACTGTATTTGAAGTCTATTTATTCTTATTGTTCCGTGTTTATTAAATGCATAACATTCAAATATAGTGTAGGTTATTTAACACGCCCGTGCATAATTATTTCTGAATTTAAATGAACATGAATTCTCTTGTTATGGACAACCTGATTCATTCACGAACATTCCAGCATTTTATCCAATTCAAATGTATTACTATTGTACTTAACAATGATATTATAATCGTAAACACTCATCAATATGTCTGTGCATCAGGACATCTATTTCTTTTAGAATGGTATACTCTATTAAATATTACTTTTAATTATTATATCTTTGTTTCACAAAATATCAGTTAAAATGTTCATGCTAATGTATTATCCATTGGAGCGAGAATCACATGTATTCCAGTCAATTATATTTCCCATTTTTTCTTGTAAGTAGGACTAGGTTCTCTAACATGCTTCGTTTAAAAGAAAATAGATTTGAGGAAGATTATACTGGTATTCCTTACAATAGATTGATCATAGTGTTGTTCCCTTGATGGTCCTTAACAAAAATGGTGTATTTATTAAACACAAATCTATTGTATTTACCATTTAAAATATATTATTCCGAAAGATACTGAAATATGTATGGAAACTGAATGAATGTACAATAATATATAATTCTCAATTATATTTGGAGACATTGCTCTTGAATATTTCTCATTCCGACCAGACGTTGATTGAAATATTTTGGCGACATCTTTTTCCGATCGATTATATAAACTGAATTAACATATGCTAGCAATGGAGCATAATATTTTAAGGTAAACATTTTTGTAAATATAACAACACTTTCCTGTATATTTTTGTCATATTTTCAAAAATAGTTTCCTTAATTTGCCTCGTAAGAAATATGTTTCTGTCATCTATATTCGAAACGATAAAAATACCGATATAATATATTTTCGAATTCATGAGTTATTATGCTGTGATTACATTGTCAGGCTCGCTGTCTATATCATGATTTTCCGGAAATATATGCGAATTTAATTATAAAAATACCAAGTAACCTTTAAGTCTGACATCCGTTAGTCTAAATGTTCACAATTATAAATTACTTGGGCGGTGAATTGGCAGTATCGGTAGAGGGTTGGACGCCATGCTTTGATGCATAGAGTTACGGCTCTTGTCATTCTGAGTTCAAATCCCGCCTATGTTAACTTTGCCTTTCATCCTTACGGGGTCGATAAAATAAAGTACCAGTAATGCACTGGGATAATTGCTGGCCTTGTGCCAAAAGTAGATACAATTATAATTTACTACTGAAGATATATTGATTTTTGATATATAATAGATAGTATATTTGGCTCACAATGCAAACAGAGTTCTGTAACTTCTAGCGTATATATATATATATATATATATATATATATATATATATATATATATATATATATATATATAAAGACTTACGTATGATGCCTGTTGCTCTTAGTTTCGTTTACCATGAAAGTAGAATAGATAAGGCATACTTTAGTTCATAATATATTTAACCACAGCACGCCATTAGGGTATACAATATATCATTGTGTGATTCCGTTCTCCTTTACATAGCTATATTAAACGTAATGAGTTAGCAGAATATTTATATTCTACTTATAAACTATCAGAATACTTATATTCTATCAGTGACGTTTGTCGAACTGATGGCGTAAAGAGAAGTTTATATCTTTGAGCATGTGAGTTCGGTAGATAATTCATGTATATTACACATTGCACAATGTTATGGTATCTTATGGGTTCTACTATTCCCAATTTTCAGTTTGAACGATGGTGTGTTTTTGCAATACAGTTTAAATGTTAGGATATACGTTATAAATAATTAATTTCTAGATATCAAAGTATGCATGTAAGATGCGATGTAATACATTTCCATTGAATCAAATCAAACAAATACATTTTAAATTCCCCTCAATCAAACATTATTTATTTTTATTATAATAAACAGAGTATAACATTTCTTATGTAACTCAGGAATTGATATGAAAAAATATTTATTTCGCACAGATTTATGTGACGGACGAGCGTTACATTTCTAGATTATTAAGGTATATATCTCATATATATATGTATATATGTATATATATGTATATATATATATATATATATATATATATATATATATATATATATATATATATATATATATATATATATATATATATATATATATATATATATATATATATATATACATATATATATATATATATAAATTTTCGATATTTATCTATGTGTGGTGTGCAATATTATTGACAACATAATTAACAAAATATGAATCAACATTTTAATTTCATTTTCCGTTTTACAATACACTAATTAAGAGATATATTAAATGCTGAGCGCATAGAAAATCAAACTTCTTTTCTTTATTATTAAGAAATTAGTAAATAGTTGTATATCATACATAAAAATAATGCGAAGATTATAGCGTTCTTTTTTATATTTTTCTTTTGTGTGAATTCGAATTAAGTAGACGTGCAATCATACACATTATTATGACACATACCAGTGCATTAACTTTTGTGAAAAGTTGTGTACGTATATATACATACATATGTGTATGAATGTATATATAGCATACATATAAACAACATAAAAGACTGTATATATATATATATATATATATATATATATATATAGATATACATATATGCTCATATTATACATATAAATATAAATATATGCATATATTATATATATATATATTATATATATATATTTATATACATATATATATATATGTAAATATATATACATATATATATATATATATATATATATATATATATATACATATATATATATATATATACATATATATATATATATATATATATATATATACATATATATATATATATATACATATATATATATATATATATATATACATATATATATATATATATATATATATATATATATATATATATATATATATATATATATATATATATATATATATATATATATATATATACCATCTTAAACACTGAACAAACAGGGTAATGCATTTCAAACGTTTAGTTCAACGGAATTAAATATTTAATTCACAACCCACTATACTCTCTCTCTATCTCTACTTTACTCATCTCAGCATTAATTTGCTTTATTTATATGAAAAAGTCCATAGACTTATGCAATCACTTTACGATTTCGTACGTTAGAAATTCTAAACTTTCTGCCGCTTTATATTTACACATTTGGGTAGAAGGGATATAAATATATTTCTGTATTATTATAATAAATTGCATCTCCTCAACTTGTTCTTTTTTCCTGATGCACATAAACCTTTTAAAAACATTGCTCTGGGAGTATATATATATATATATATGTATATATATATATATACATGTGTACATATATATATATATATATCCATATATATATATATATATATATATATATATATATATATATATAAATATATATATATATATATATATATATATATATAAATATATATATATATATATATATAAATATATATATATATATATATATAAATATATATATATATATATATATATATATATATATATATATATATATATATATATATATACATGTGTACATACATATATATATATATCCATATATATCCATATATATATATATAAATATATATATATATATATATATATATATATGTATATATATAAAATATATATATAAATATATATATATATATATATATATAAAATATATATATAAATATATATATATATATATATATATATATATATATATATATATATATATATATATATATATATACATATATTATACCTAATTATCAAAACTGCTGGGCACTTTATTATCTCTAAGCCTGGGAAATAATTACTGACAATAAAACACTTATACTGCAATGAACAACTTGGCTAACCAGAAATAATTCTATAACTAAATGATAACATGTTATTAAGATTATAATACACCTATATATATACAAAACCAACCTCTATCATATGCATATATTATATACATTGTTATAGAACGAGCTATAGCAAAATTTGTTCTTCCTCTAAAAATACATATCGGAAAATTGGACATTATTTTGGAATAAGATCTAAAGGCCGTAATTAAAACCAAACATTTTGATTATGGAACAGCGAATAAAACTTTAACTTATAAACTCAACGTTATTGTAGGCAGTCTCTTACTACTGCAGATAAAATATTCGGGAATGTTCTGAGCAAATAGGACATATAATGTTAAATCCATAATAAATATCGTTGCTATTTCATAATTTTATTAATATAAACGAAACAGAAACCACCATCTAATTTACAGTATGTAAACTATAGGAATATTGAAAAAAAAGTTGATATATAAAGCTTTAATAAAGGAACGATTTAAATATCCCAATAAAATACTAGTTGAGTAGAGACGAACACACAAAATATAACTTTATATGAGAGCTAATGTAATTACACTTAATTGTGATGTATATGATATATAAATACAAATGCATATGTATTGCATGCAGTTGTTAACTGAACTTTTTGTAGATCGTAATGTTAGTGCGGAAATTGCTGGAACAAATCGACTAAATCCTTGATTTCGTACATATAGCTTCGAAGCGTTTGACACATTTTGTGCAACACTACGCCAATGATACGAATTATATTCGATCTTTACAAACAATGCTTGTGAAAAGTGGAAAGAGGTGTCTCTTCACCTT
Organism: Eledone cirrhosa; assembly: GCA_964016885.1. NCBI lineage: Eukaryota > Metazoa > Mollusca > Cephalopoda > Octopoda > Eledonidae > Eledone > Eledone cirrhosa. The sequence goes on from OZ024749.1 coordinate 48,136,829, forward strand.
TCCCACCCATCGGGTGCACCTTACCAGATTTTCCCAATTATTATTCATAATGATCGAATATGCATATCGAAAAAGTAATGTTATGAGGGGACGCCCACCTTTCACATTTCACATATATATATATATATATATATATATATATATATATATATGGGTGTGTGTGTATGTGTAAGTATGTAAATGTACAGGTTTTCCCTAAATAATGTAAATTATAAATTATTTCCAGAATATTTATCTAGTTTATGCTTTTCTCGTTTCTAATGTTTGTAAGTGATAAAAGGACAGCTACATTTCTAGAATGATGTTCTGCTTATTTAAGTTAATATTCACTAAAATATAAATTGAAATTATGATGTTAATTACTTTACAAAATTAATTCTAATTACATCAATGACGTGTATTATTTATGTAATGATCAATTAAAAACTATAATATAATATGCCTCTCTATCCCTCTTGTAACACACATACAATCATCATCTACAAACTAATATAATCCTTTGTACACAATGTAGTTCTCACATCTATTGAAATACCAATATCAACTAAAAGCAATCCTTTTATTTCTTTTTAGATATGAATTTAATTAACAATATCAGCTCGCTCATGATTTGGTACAGGTTCCCTCTATGTCGTATATTTTCTCCGAAATGTTTATACGTCCCTCAATATATCTAAACACATCATGTCATATTTTGAAGATTTTATTTTTTTCGGGATATGAATTTTAACTTCTTGATATGAAAATAGAAATTGAAAATATAACTATATATTATTTCGAAAATTATCTATATATCTCATCCAACACACTCCACACATATTACAGACTAACGAAGTTATATTTTTCATCAAACGCATTTTAAAGGGAAAACGTAACTGTTTGATATTTATCTATATAAATTCTTTAAAATGTATATATGGTATATCATACACCTTTCATATATGATAATGTTTTATCTTAAAAAAAATTATTAAAATCATTTCTAATCTAATAAGTATACATCTAATACATATATATAATGAATAACCGATATAAAATACAATTTGCTGTTTAACTGAATTATTATCAAGTTGTATAATTAATCTGTATTAATTATATTTCATATATATGACATAAATCTAATACGTGTCATTGTTGTAATAAAGCAAACACAAACGACATTATCGATGATAATTGGTAATATAATACTTTTAATCAAATATTTATGTTTCGTTACTTTCCACTATATAGTTATTTGACTTATAATATATCTCCTTACACATTTACTTCTCTCTCTTACCTCTTTTAGCAAGAATATCGCACGTAGAAAATAGAGAAAATGTATAGAGGAAAAAAAAAACAGTCGCAGATTTGAAGGAAGAGAGTCCACAAGATATATTAGAGAAGATTTATGATTGATAATGTAAGAATAATGATATATAAGAAATCGAAAAGAAAGTATAGACGAAGTATATTTAGATGTGTAAGTGGTAGTAGGAGCGAAAAACTAATGAGTTCACTAAAGATATGTCCAAGACACTAAAGAATATTAATTAAGAGAGAATATAGACCGAAAAAAGAACAAGAAAGATATCAGAGTATAAAAAACATAACGAGATGTAGCGAGATATGGAAGATTGTTTTCGAAGAGATGGTAAAGGGGGAAGAGAAAAGTAAAGATAGAAACACTGACCAAAGCTGAAAAATCGTCGGAAAGTTGGTGAGTGAAGTCTTTGTTTGATCGATTTTTTTGGATAGAATTAGAGTATTTTTTAATTGGAGGGGGGAGAAGGGAGGTAGCAGCAGAAAAAATCATAAAAAATAATTAGTAAATAAATCATAAAAAAAATAATAAAAAGACGGGCATAGAGACAGACCGAGACAGAGAGAGCGTAGAGATATATAGAGATAGATAGTAGTGAAAAAAAGAAATGGCAGAACAAAGAACTTGGACAGAGTGAGACAGGTTTACACCAGCGTCATGCATATTACTACAAATGTGTGAAAACAGAAAAAATATGTACAAAAATACAAGAGAAACAATCAAACTTTTTGTGTTAATTTTTCAAATTGCTTAATTGTTTTGATTTTTTACTTTTTTCAGATTTTATTTAATTATTTATTTATAAATTTTATTTAGTTTTGTAACGGTGGGTTAGAAACACATGAAAATTAAACTAGACTCGACTGACCTTTCGTAACAGGTGAAACTAACAACAGATTCACCAACGCCGCCCCATGACCATGTCCGAACAGCGTCACCCTCTGCTTGTCGCCGTTGAAGCTCTCAATGTTTTCCTTCAGCCAATGTAACGCTGCGATTTGATCAAGTGTGGCGTAGTTACCAGAGGCAGTACCATCCCCCGTGCTCAAGAAACCTGTTATAATTATAAACAAAAATAATTTCATTTGACTATGATTATGTATGCAAAATCGTAAACAGAAAATAAACAACCATTTTAGCACGATATTCATTTTAGAAAGGGCGTAAATGTGACTGCATTCCACACGTTTCATGAAGAATCCTTATATACCGGAGTTGTGTATCGACTCGTTTGTACAATGTGTATATATAACCTTATATTATTTTAGATTGCAAAATTAAAAAAAATTAATTTTGTAGAAAAAAGAACTATAATTCTAGTGAATTTTTGTATCTGTAATTTGCGTTGTTTCAATGTTAGAATAATATTTTAATAAATCTTAAATAAAAAATACCGGGACCATTAATTATATAAACATCAGGGCGGTGGATTGGAAGTAAAGGTAAAGTGTCGTACACTATGCCCCGCGGCATATATTATGTGGTGAATTCACAATCCAGGGAGATTAGCTATGCTTTTTATCCTACGGGGTCGATCACATAAAACCTAAGTATTGCACTGGGATCGATGTAATCGACTTGCCCCACCCCTGAATGAGAAAACATTATTTAGAGAAACATTTTTATATGCTGTGATCGTACAGACGTTAGAGCAATTCCCCAATACGATATGAGGAAATCGCTGCTATGAGGAAATGAAAATTGAACACTAATATTATCTAAGTTACTAATATAATTGATGCGGCCAAATCATATGTGCCAACACAATCAAGAAATTTGATAAAATGTTTAATTGAATCTGTTCGTTTACCGCATTTACGATATCTCATCAGAGAAGTGTTTATATTTCGGTAATTTTTCGCATACGTTTGATATGTCTATCTAATAAGTATCATATATTTTGTACAAATTGTAATGGCTGATTGCCAAATTATTTTTACACATGTCCAATTTCAATTCCCTTTAATATGAATTTGATTAATTTAAAATCAATGAAGAATCTATTTTAGTTTTTAAGAATTCCTCATAATTTCTGCTATTTTAATTTTTACTTAATTTATATCATGCTTTAATGTTATACTCTTTTAATATTTAATTAAATTGTAAATTTTAAACATTAGCAAGATTCGTAATTGTTAGTTCAAATAATTAACCTTCTAATCATGGTGGAATTTCATGGAATTTTACTATAAATATTCTTGTCATATGCGAGGGAAAAGTTATGAAAAATGAAAAAAAAAGATGTGAGACCAGTTGCCGCAAAGAACACCTGTATTTTGCACAAACCTCTCACAGTATTCATTATTGACAATATCAACAGTATGTGTGTTCGTATGTATGTATTTACGTGTGCGTCAGTGTATATATATATATATATATATATATATAT
>OZ024749.1:48143020-48148020 GCA_964016885.1 Eledone cirrhosa
TTCCTTGGTTAGCAGGTCAGGACACAGACCTGCTGGTAACTGAAATAGACAACAGCGAGCCATCTGTTGCCACGATCGATATGTGATGCATATATATGAAATTGAATTAACGTTGCGTGTGCACATGTGTTTCATGTATATACACATTCATCTATACATATATATAGATATAGTGAGTTAGAAACTCAGAGTAGTCTCTTACAATTAAATAGCTCTAATAAAAAAATATTTAAATACTTAAAATTAAGTCTGACAAACCATATTGTGTAGTTAGTATTTGTTCACCCTGCCAAACTTGGTCCTTACGATTCGAACACATGTTTGTTTATATTAGTGTTCATCTCTTGTTTATTCACTTATATTACACGGTTCGGAAAAGCTTTTTTTTATCTAGAGCTATTTAATTGTAAGAGACTACTCTGAGTTTCTAACTCACTATATGTTTGTCGGCTCCATCATGTAGAGCTAATTTTAATGTCCTGTTAACCAGGCTGCTATTTTTAGCGGCATGGAATTTAGAGACAAACTGGGCTCCGAATGACACGTGCGATATTTCTTATTGCACGCAATTAAGTTTTCTAATATTTTTTAGAAGTGGATGGATCAATAATGTGTCAACAACTACTGAGGTGCAGAGAAAAGTGTGGACTTCACTTAATAAGATGTTGCGAAACAGTTTCCAAAACTGTTTAGTTGTTACCAAGCGATTGCCCAATATAGGTCTGTAATTTTTTTAAGTTTAATACTTAAAATTAAGTTTGACAAACAATATTGCTATAGTTAGTAATTTTTCACCCTAGCACACATGGTCTTTACGATTCGAACACATCTATGTTTATATTAGTGTTCATCTCTCTTGTTTATTCAATGCGCAAACTAAGCACACACCACACAAAAAACAAGATGCCGTAGAACAGAACAAAGGACAGGAACAAAAACAAAGAAAATAATCCCCAATCACTGAAGAGGTCACATCATGTGTGACGAAATAACTTTGACAATATATGAACAACCGTCCGGTAGTGGCACCAACCAACCTACCGGAAATGTATAAATTCTTAAATTTATAAATTTAATTTATAATAAATTGGAGTGAAAGCATCTGGTGCGTGTGTTTCTTATTGGCAACATGACCCTCCCTAAGCATAACAATATCGGTTTCAACACACGTTTTAAGATAAAGAATCTTGCTAAACAAATTCAGAATGGACGAGTTCTCTCCAGCGGTCTCTGTCTCTCATTATTGCTGCCATGTCCTGCGTCTCCAACAGACCAGTGTCTGTCCTTAGGGCAGCAACAGACAGCTCAAAAGTGATACAGAGGAGCCTGAGGTTAGCTGGACATGCTCACCGTCATCCAAAGTTGACATTGCCCTCAGTGCTCCTGTGGGAGCCCCTACACACACACACACACACACACACACATATATATATATATATATATATATATATATATATATATATATATATATATATATATATATATATACACACATATTTAGATATGATTATAATGGCTACCAATAATATCCCAAATGAACTAAGGAATTATTGTAACATTTTTTGGTTTTCTTGCCCAAATACTCACATCTCCAAATCAGGAAGTATATTTGCCTCATGATAGCCTTAATAAATTGGGAAAAATTAGAAATATATTAACTTCATATTTTGTTTGTTGGCTTATATAATTCGTGGGTCACTCATTGCTCTGTCGAACAAAAAGAGACAGTGATATCTCAATTGGATAGAAAGCACCAGTGCTGCAGAAACTCACACGTCAAATATATATGCATATATCTGTAAAGAATATTCAATATAAAAAAGTCTTCTCCCTAATGGGACGTAGTTTTTGATGAACCCAGACTATCTGGTTATCCTGTTATCAATAGATATTGATAAAATGATGACCAGGCACATGGCGCCAGTTTGATGATTAAATCCAAGGGGATACTAACAGAAAAGGCCATTCTTTTTGTCAAAATCACAAACATATTGTTTGTGTTCTTGGAAAGCTTACAAAAGCAATTTGTCATCTGAATATGGCGAAGGGAAAAAGTGTTGATCAACTGTGACAATCCTCGCATTTCCACTATGGAAATTCTTTTCAGATCATGAGAAGCATATAAGGTAAATAATTCCTAGATAATACATTCTCATCTTTCCCTACACACTACATTTCTGAAAGCGTAGAAACTGATTCAACCGCATTAAAACTATGCAACGGTTATTCACGTATCAAGTGGACTAGACGATAATACATCTAAATACATAGAAAGGAAAATAACTTTTAAGTATTACTCTGTGTGTTCAATGTATTTGCCAATATATATGTATGATCGCACACATAATTCGATCATTTGTATACATAAAGATAAATACAGATTACTTGTCTACCTATCTATGTTGCTATCTATCTTTCTATTTCTTATATATATGTATATATATATAAGTGACTTTCTCCTTTTATCTGTATTACAGCCTCTCGTTCTGTATATATACTTATATATGTATGTATGTATATATATATATATATATATATATATATATATATATATATATATATATATATATATATATATATATATATATATATATATATACATATATATATATATATATATATATATATATATATATATATATATATATATATATATACATGTGTGTGTGGATGTTACTGTAACTGCACGTGCAGAGCCACGCATATAATGAGTGCGACTTACATGTAGGAGGGTGACAATCTAAGATTGTTAATCAAATAGATATTGATAGATGCACACATATATTGATAGTACAGATACATAGATTGTTATCGTCGGCTGTATAGATATGGGCATGTAAATCAATAAGCAAGGAGGACAGAGTTTGTTTAGCGAGATCAATGAATTGAACACTGACTAACAAAAATATCATAAACATATGAATGGTACAAAATAAAATGTTAGATATATGAGAACAGTCAGAAGAATATATATATATATCTATATATATACATATATATATATATATATATATAAGTATATATACATATTTCATTGAGTTTTTTTATGGGTGCCAGTGTGTACTTGTGTATGTGACTGTGGGTATGTGAGTAAACATATACATACGTATGCATATGGAGAGGTGGGAGAGATGCTAGCTGTGAGAGATTATCAGTCAGACTGAGCGACCGCGATTGTTTTTGTAAAAATCATTCGAAGTTAGAATTACTAATAATACTAGGACCCTGAGGTCAATGTTTGAACTGATTATATACTACTTCTGTCTTTGACATCTATAGATTTCTGCGTATTTATTTTTATTTCATATGTATGTTTTACTTCATTATGTTTTTTTTTAGTTCTTGTGTGCTGAAAACAAATGTCGCATTGTTTGTACAGTACATCGGTATATATACGACTGTAAATCTAAAGGAAATTAAAACCCGTATTTCAAATATAAGATTTTCTACAATATACTGAATGGTTTTATATTGTTTGAAGAGAAAATTGAATGTTTTCACTGCCAGGAGGCATAGCCATTGCTATTCCATACTAGATCTGTTTTGCTTTGGAATAATGCTATAGATTTAGCAAATAATGGAGGAAATTGGAAGCTGTGGCCTTCAAACATTTGCCGCAAATATATTAGTTTCTTACATAAAAACTATTTAGATTTCGATTTTTGTGGCATAGCTGAATAAGAACTTCATGTCATTCCAATGATATTTGGGGACGACTTAATAAGTATATGAAATCTATGGAAATTGAGAAACGTGAACATTCTGTATACAGCGATGTATATCAATAGATATGTTGAATAAGTCCTGTTATTAACGTGCAGGATTGTGTACTTTGGTCTTATACATCTCTCTTAACACGAAGAGAGCAACTAACATCCGAGAAAAGAGAGCAAAATGCGCCAGGGAAATGTAGATGGGAAAGCATGCAGAAATAGAGAAAAAAATGAGCGAGAGGGAGAGATAGAGTGATTGGTTAAATGGGTTTTCTTTAACCCACAGGTGAATCAGGTTTGACCAAGCACGAAATTCATACAGGCATTGACATTCTTTTACAAATATATATCGTAAACATGAGGGCAACTTTAATTTGCGATGCAGTTGACTGCTATTTCAAAATAACAACATGTAATTTAATATGTATTAATATATATTATTAATTCTTGCGAAAAGCGTTTGAATGCGACGAGGAATATTTCGAAACATTATATATGATTATTATTACATACTTTTGATGAGCAATGCATTGAATATAAAAATGTTATGTATCTGTTGATAACAATTTTGAAGCAATGTCTTGCATTCAAATTTAGAATTGCATAGCAGACAATAGTTCAATCGAGTTATATTGCAAAAGTGTACATAACATTTCTTCCGTCAGAAACATAATTAAACTTAAGTGAATATTGAAAGCAACCGGATGTTAATCACTCAACATAGATACCAAAAAAATGTATGTTCAGAAAAATCACGTGTATTATCATGCGACTGATTTATTCAATGCGGTTTACTTTCTGATTTTAAGGATGCCATTGCTACAAAATCTATTGCGGATATTCTATTCTGCTGTCATTGGTAAAGTGAGGCTGCAAATTATTGCACCGATCCGTTATATAATGTAATATAGTATAACAGAAAAGCTGGAATCAGAAATATACTTCAAAAGGAAATAAATAAAAATAATAAAACTAGAAAGAATAAATAAAGTAAAACATGGCTTCTTTGATAGACAAAAAACTGTTACAATACGTAAGAAGCCAATACGAAGGGAGAAATGTCTGTTATTTTCGATTTTACTAAAGGCATTATACATTATTGTATGCTGGGAAAATCTTCTTTTATACTCTACAGATAATGATTTACAATACAGTTAGAATTACTATTTTTCCGAACTCTTTCAATTCATATCGAACTACGATTTCACAGAAACACCGAAGCAACATTAACTTTCTATTTTGAAAACTTCTTTATAATTTCAACAGTGTTAACAATATAGTTGGACC
>OZ024749.1:48150520-48153020 GCA_964016885.1 Eledone cirrhosa
TATGATAAAAATACCCAAAGTGAATCTTCAAATTATTTTCCTTTACACTGTATTTCACTCGATTATATATCATTTCATCATAATCTGCACTATGCATGAATAACACTCCATTTACATGTGATAGTATAAGCAGTTAAATTTATAAGTAAACATAGCGAAGAAAGAATTTTACAATTTTTCACATATTCTTTGAAAAATATACCAGCCATTGACTGACTATATTAGTTTGCCATTTGCCATCAAGACTATGGCATCCAATGTACCCAAAATGCCATTTGCTCGGCGTAGTACATTTCACATGCGAAATAAAATCAATAGTATGTAATAGTCAATGCAATGTTTTCGTGAAAATGGTTTCATGTTCTGAATCCTCGGGCTTTGAGGAGTTATACCATTCACACATGTGCACGGTTCCTATTTCTGCCTTCTTTTTTTTATTCATATATTCTACCCAACTCTTTGCTCTTTCCTCTCTTCGTGTTTCTATATACAGAGAATTTGAATTCAAAAAAATGTATGAAAGAACAATGCCTAATATCTGAACGTAAAGACGGTAACACTAACTCCATATCTCCTAATCTTTACTATGAAACGTTTCATATCCTTAGACCTATTGCCTTTTATATTTCGTGATCAGACTATATGTATGCGACATAATTTAATGTTAGCTGTTAATGTTGGAAACTAATACGTACCGAAAAATGTGTCTGACAATGCGTCAGGAGATTCGACAAATATATATATATATATACATAAACAATATAAAACAAAACTGTTAACGACCGTATTTTGATATCCTATGCATGTTGTATTACTAAAAAATCACGCTAGTTGTTTCTTTTGATTTAATATATTGTTGACGATATAATAGACCCAAGACTCAGAATATGCCATCATGTAAATATTCACATCAGTTTAGTATTTTCCTGATTACTATTTTCACGTAGTTTACTTGGTGATATTCTAAACCACTTGATGCATGTTTGTATTTCATTAGGTAGCAAATTAACTGTATTCATAAGCATTTACGTTTCATAAATAGATCCCGCTTCGTGTACTTAATAAACTAGATAGTGAGTACGCGTCTATTTGCAAATAGCTTAATTTAATGATTATGAATGTAAAATTAAACATTGACTAAGCAGGCACACATTTTCTAACATCACTGTACAAAGCAAACAGCGGAACAAATATCTCGAAAGTAAACCATATGCATTAATGTAATATACTCATTTATTGTACAAACATCCCAAGGCCATATACTTAGTTTCACTTAGTTTCACAGGTTCAAATAATCGAATAATGTTTGTCAACAATGTAATCATCTCGCGAAAGAAGGGGAGGAATTATTTTTCAAAATATATAGAATTCAATGCCGATAACTAGATTGCTAACTCTAAGTATATATGTAAACATATCGGCATTAAGGCAGCACACGCAAACTCACAATGTTCAGTGTACATGTTTGATGAGGAACAGAATGCATTCGGACAAATAATCGATATATATATATATATATATATATATATATATGTGTGTGTGTGTGTATATATGTATCTATGTGTATATGTGTGTATGTCTGTGTATCCATATACCTATGTTTATATTTGGGTGTGGGGATAAGTGTGTGCGCCTGCGTAGGAGTTCGTCTATGAGGGGATGTGAGATTTAAACTATGTATGCACGTGAACATATAAAAGACCACTCACATGCATGTTTATATTCATTTATTTTGTTACTACTTACGCTCCACCGCTTTCGATGAGAGCAAATCTTGCGCTTATTGCATTCTGCTACTTAACTTAACTTTATCGGTCTATATTTTATGGATTGTGTAAATGTACATTCTTTTCAGTATCTTGTCTTAATATATATATATAAAAGAAATGAACTAAGACAATAAATTATATATATATATATATATATATATATAAAAGAAATGAATTAAGGCAATAAATTAAATTGTTATATCTGAATGAAATAAATAAAGTGGTCAAGCTGAATTCATGCAACAAGATATTGACTAAATGTGTCCAACGAAAGAATAGGGATCAGAAAAAGGAACATGTGGAATAAAAGTAATGTATACATTCATACGTGCATATGTACATATATAGGCATACATGCATACGAACACATACATAACGCATGTATGTGTGTATATGCATGTGTGCGTATGTGTGTGTATATCTGTGTATGTGAATTCATACAGATATTCATGCTTTCCAGAATGAAACACGGAAGCTGAAATTAAGAAACATTGAAAATGATGTCTCACAATTATACTGCTGGAACATAAGGATAAACCACCACCAAATTAGAAGATAATCAGCCCGATATTGTTGTTCGAAATAACAGATTAACAGATGGTTCCGTTGAATAAGTCAGCTGCCTACTCGAGTTTATTCTAGTAGAAAACATACAAAAGATAGATAAGAACCAATACCCAAGGTGCATATTCAGATTCATCTCTAATATCATCCTACAGCAAAATATGAGT
>OZ024749.1:48158020-48160520 GCA_964016885.1 Eledone cirrhosa
AAGGGAAGGTGTAGAAGAAATAGTATTGTAGCTTCACACCTTTCTAAACATAAGAAATCAATATTAGTAATAAGACTTTTTTCCTTCTTTTATTTTTCTGTTTGAAACGAACAATTCTGATGAAAATAAATATAGAAATGAAGAGATATACATACATATATATATATATATATATATATATATATATATATATATATATATATATATATATATATATATATTTCTACATTTGTAGTAAACATCTGCATTTGATCGATTTCTATTTGGTACTTTTTGAATTACATTGACTGCAGATAACACTGTTAGAGTTTCGCTTTAAAGAGAGACGAAGAAAAAAAAGACTGCTACACAAACGCATAGCTTTCTTCGAATAATATAAGATATATAGAGCAAAGCAAGATCTATATATCATTCATATGTGCCGTCTCCCTGTTTCCTTGTTCTCTCTCCTTCACTTACATAAACGTGATATATATATATATATATATATATATATATATATATATATATGTGTGTGTGTGTGTGTGTGTGTATGTATGTATATACATACCCATACATATATAAATAGGTAGGAAAACATTCTCTCTTAAATAAAATAATACATTTTACATGTATACTCGAACTGTGAGTTCACAAACGTACATGTAGAATATTTTCGTATTATTTTGTGGATGTATTTATCTGTGGATGTATGAAGACATACATATCAATCTATGTGTTTGTGTGATCATGTGCTTACTTATTTAGCATGTGTTTGTGTGTACACCATAAGTTTGTTGTTATTGGTGTCATTTATTTACAGGACAGTACTGTTCGTCTGATATTTACATAGTAGCTGTGCACTATAATTACTTTATCATCTTCATAATTTCGAACTGAACATACCACTACTCAATATATCTAGTTACATTTTATCTTGAAGGCATGGCGCTTCATAAGTGTTGCCGAAAATCAGAACATAACGTCTGCTTCGTGATATTGACTAATCACCTACAGCTTTATATTCTGAGATAAAAATCACAATAATCTATACACACGTAGATTTGTATATGTATGTATAGACATACATATATGAGTGCATATATAGCTATATACACGTAAACATATTTACCCCCGCCCCCCCCCCCCCCACACACATATATATATATATATGTACATATAAATATACCTATACACACGTGCGTATATATATATATATATATATATATATATATAACGAAGGAGTTGTGGTCAGGAAACAGATGGACCATAACGCACCAGAATACTCAATACTTAGGATAGTAGAGTGGGTAATAGTAAAATGTATGACCCCGACGGCAGAGTTCAAGCCGATTCGACGGCTATTTCTAGTCCAGAAATAGCCGTCGAGACGGCTTGAGCTCTACCGTCGGGGTCATGCATTTTCCTATATATATATATATATATATATATATATATATATATATACGCACGTATGTATAGGTATATGTACACATACAAACACAAACACAAACACACACACACATGCACTCAAACCTCAAACTCACACCACACACACACGCGCGCGCACGCACACACACACACACAATAATATATATATATATATATATAATATAATATAATATAATATAATATAATATAATATAATATAATTGTTTCTACGTTAGGCACAAGGCCAGCAATTTACCCAGTGCATTACTGGTACTTTATTTTATCGACCCCGTAAGGATGAAGCGCAAAGTTAACCTCGGCGGGATATAATATAATATAATATAATTTAATATAAACCATATGTTTATATTTTCAGTTCTCACGGTCATATAGGAATAATAAAACTTTCGACATTATTTTTTCCAGATTTTATAAAAATCCTGAAGCAAATATTTTATTAAGGTATATCAGTTTCGACTATAAACTCAATACCTTATTTAGTGTTAATGGTTGAGTACTAAAAATTAAGCAACATGACACTGTTGGAAGCATTCGTTTGCTAATGTTCTTTGAAGTAGGAACATTTTGCTTGAGGCCATTTAGCTCAACCAACCTTCCACTGTTCTAATCATTTCTAGCTCGCTGTTGAAGCAAGCATTGAATCTTTCATATCCGTAGAGGGATAGACCTGGTAGAAGACTGAATGCTTTTACTTGTTAAGGACATTTAGACCCTACCATGACAAATATTCTTATTATAAAAGTAGAACAATTTTCGGGCATTTTTATCATATTGTTTCAATATCAGTATTATATTCTGTTCGTTTAACATGTTTTATATCAGAATAAGTAATACTTTGTAATTATGTCAGTATAGTGTTTAGAACTTCCATTATAATGCCTGCATTTTAGAGGATATTATTTATGAATGAATTATAAGTTTGAATTCATCGTTTCACCTCTTATATATTCTAAAAAAGTATAGTTTAAATTTTTTTATATTATTGAAAAGTGGGAAATATATAAATTAAAATCCTGTATTTTATTAATTGTGAATTGTGTAATATGGTTATAATATGGCAAGACATTGA
>OZ024749.1:48165520-48170520 GCA_964016885.1 Eledone cirrhosa
ATAATAAATCTTCATTAGAAGGAAATACTTGAGCTATCTTTAACGATTAACTTAGATATTGGTTTCAATTTGATAATGCTCTTCAATTAAAGCAATCTTTGGCTTAATACTTCCTTCAGCATCAACTCATATTATCGTCATTATGTTCATGTCCCTACCGCGTGGACATTCAGCACATGCTTGTTTCTTATTCTTCGCGAAATATACTTCAAACCAGGAGTATTTTGTTTATTAGAAATGATATATTAGTAGCAATAAAACATAGTGATTACTTTACAGAAAGTCTTACGTATAATTATAGACTTTCAACATCTGAATATAAATAATTCATTAATAAAGGGAACCATTTCAAATAAGTTATTCTGTAGAACGTTTTACAAATGAAAAGCTTGTATATAAATCAGCGGGTAATACAATATGCGGTAGTGATCACTCCAAAGGCTTACAAATCAAGTCGACACAATCAAATGAAGAAATCGTATAAACTAAAGTTCACTCAATTCATTTAAACACAAATATTGAAAAACAATCCGTGTGATGTTTATACTATGGGAGAAATGTTACATTCTATAAGCTACATTGTAAGCAGCTACATTGTAAGACGAAGTGTCTTTTGCTTATAACCCAGGATAATATGTGAGAATTCGAAATGAAATTAGATGATATATTGAACAATTTAAATGACATTTCTATTTCTTCAACTTCTTCGTATAGTTGGGAGTGTCTTAGGGGCAGATTGCTCAAACACGCCTTTTAGCTGTTCCTGTCAGAAGTAGCTGTCTCTAATTGCTAGAGCGTGACAAGCTGAACTCCATGTGGTTCGCTGTCTGCCCTTGGTCTTCCTCAGAATTGTGTTGGGAGGAATGTTACTTGATAGAGTGCATAGCTCGGAAATCAGGAACTCGTTCCAAATAGAGTGACTGAAACGGTAGATCTCTGCTCCGATACTATGGATATGTGGTTAGAAGAGTATTTCTTTGATTTTGAAATGGACATAAACCAGAATAATTATGGTGAATATCATCAAACAATACTTATGCAAATTAAAAGAAAATCGAAAACATTTATTCAATGAAACTCCCATAAGCACAATTGAAATGGTTCCCAGACTGCAACTATAAGAACATTCCTACATTTAAAACACCATGATATTCAGTGGATAATATATAGAAGTCACCAGTATAACATATATTTATATATATTTTTCCTATATGGAACGTCGTGGTTTTAGAAAGGCGTCTAGACATTCTCAAGTAAATATATAATAGTTCATAATTGGTGTAGACGGTCATATAAAATATCTTGACATTTTGTTTGGCAATGAGGTAGAAATGAATGTATATGTGAAACACTTGGTACGATTATAACTTCAAGAAATGAATGTCGCCGCAGAATGAAATATAATCAAGCCAACAAAGAGGAAGTTAACGAATCGCATCAATACAGCTTTAAATATCTTTGTTTGTATATATGTGCTTTTTCATGTGCTAATATAATTGTAAACATTTCTCTCGAGTTTCAACTTCATACGGACACGCACACACACACACACACACACACACACACACACACACACACACACACACACACACACATATATATATATATATATATATATATATATATATATTTCTTCTAACTTTAATTTAATACCTAATTGTCTATGGTTGACGATATATTTAATCGATTTCCACGTGCTATTGAAATGTTGGGTAAATATTCTATAGTGGTTGATCGCGAATAGATTGCTGTCGTTTATTTATCTACTATTTTTTCATAGGTGCATTTTAATCTTATAGCCTGGTTTATTTGGTTTTTGTGTGGTTGATTATGCTAATTGGTGTATATATATTATCAAATGATTCTATGGACATACTTTAGAGTGTATATATATATATATATATATATATATATATATATATATATATTCGTGTAGATCTGTGTGTTTACATTGCCGAATATATTAGCAGAAACAATAAAATAAATATTACTATTTAAATTAATTGTCTATTAGATGTTAATATATAATATAATTTAGACAGTATGATTGCTCTAAATTGGACAAGCCATTATGTGTATAGTTGTATTTTAAACATAAGTTTCTTTTATAATTGGAAGCGAAATTATACAAGTGAACCCTTTCACAATTTGTTTATCTATTAACTTTTAATCGGCATAGCTATTCGAGGATTCATACCACCTATGGCCAGATGAACAGTGGCACATATTTTGGAAGTAAAGGGGGAATATATTTGTAGGTCACCGACCAGCTCAACAATTCTTTCTAAGGTTGATGGTGAGTTCAAGCAATGTCAAAGATACTGTGTCAAAAAGGGCAACATATTATTACTTCGATCTTACTAAATTAGGAGATACTTCCAGCTAACCATTTTAAATATATGTAGCAGTTTTTCATTCTAATAATTCTGATTCCCTTTTAGTTAATATAATACACTACATACATACATCTAATTACATGAAGCAGAAATGATTTTCCTCCACCAATCATAGTTTCCCGTCAGAACGTCTACAACAATTATTGCAAAGTCTAGCAACACCAATCAATAGTTTCTACTTCACACTTGTATAAAAGTGCAAGAGTATTTCTATTTATACCCCATGGGTAATTAACATGAGCTGAAAACTGAAAGGTTCTATTTGAGAATTGTTATAAAAGACAGAAGCTATGTTATAGATAATTGAACTCGATTCTAGAAAATGACAGTTGGTCGTGGAAGCAAATTCTATTAAAAATCAAAATGATCTTTCATGATAATAGCTATATTTTGATATAATATAAAATTATCTTATATCCTATACTAGCACCAAAGAATTATCATTTTATCAAGATATTTGTTGTGCTATGATCTGCCAATATTTTTTATTCTCCCCACACACGTATACATACATATATATATATATATATATATATATATATATATATATATATATATATATATATATATATATACACAACACGCACATGTATGTATGTATAGCCACTGTCACTCAGAGAGTGGGATTGGCTCAGTGCACAGTCTTTCCTCACTTTAAAATGAAACGTCACGCACAGGCATTGCACGATAGAATTACTTAATAATTATTAATAATGGTATATCGTGAAATAGCCATACGCGATAACGAGGGGGCAGGCATCATCATGTATGTATGTATATATGCATGTATTTATGAGTGTGTATGTGTGTATATATGTAAGTATTTATGTAAGTATGTGTGTGTATGCGCGCAATTACACACACACACACACACACATTCACTAAAATGTTCGTGTTGTCCTCCCAGTGTCTCTATGCTTCTTAATATAGTAGTAAAACAAATAACTGTTTCTTCATGTGGCACAAGGCCAGCAATTACCCAGTGCATTACTGGTACTTTATGTTATCAACCCAGTAAGGATGAAGTTAACCTCGGCGGGATTTCAACTCAGAATGGCAAGGACCGTAACTATATGCTGGAAAGCATGGTGTCTGACTCTCTACCGATACTGCCAATCCACCGAACAGATAATTGTTTCTACGCTTGGCAAAACGCCAGCAAATACCCAGTGTATTACTGGTACTTTATTTTATCGACCCCGTACGGATGAAAGGCAAAGTTAACCTCGGCGAGATTTGAACTTAGATCATAAAGAGACCTAATTCTATGCTTCAAAGCTTGGTGGCCGACTCTCTACCAATACTGCCAATCTAGCGAACAAATAATTGTTTCTACTTTAGGCATAAGGCCAGCAATAACCCAGTACATTACTGGTACTTTATTTTATCGACCCCGTAAGGATGAAAGGCAAAGTTAACCTCGGCGGAATTTGAAGTCAGACTGTAAAGGGACGTAAATATACTAGAAAGCATATCTACCGATACTGCCAATTCAGCGAACAAATAATGATTGATAATAGAAGTAATCTTCAATAATATGGCCACAATCGAATCCAATTCTTAAAATAGGAAAATGATGCCACATTTTTATATATATATATATATATATATATATATATATATATATATATATATATATATATATATATATATATATATATATATACTTTTAATATAGAAGAGCTTCTACAGGACTAGAAGTGTTTCATTCGTGAGAAATAATCAGGGAGCTGGCTGTCCAAGAAAATAGTGGTGTTTATATATTTTCTTTTCTGGTGGTAGGAGAGGGTGAGGATTGGGATGGGTGGAGGTCATTGGTTGAAGGATTTAAAGAAAAGGGAGTTCATTAAAAGCTAATTCTTTAAAGCTATAGTATTAACAAAGTCAGAAAGAATACTGTAAACAAAATCAATTTGGAAAACCAATGCTAGTTTATCACTTAGACTAACAATGCCTGTAAGACAGGTGTCTATAGGATGGGTGGGGTTCAATTGTTTAAAGAAAAGATAAATTCTTTAGAAGCTAATTTTTAAGGCTGGAAAGAGGGTAACAAAGACAGAAAGGTTTCCATCAACATATTCAAGTGTTGGGGTGATGCCCTTTATTGTGAAGTTTCTCTTAATATATATTCCAGGTGTCGAAAAGCACATTCACACACTCGCCCACGTATACACGTACACACACAAACACGCACGCAGACACACAGCAAACATACTTAATGGTACAAAAACGCATACACATATAGCAACAACAAAAAATACTTACATCGGCATGACTTCCAATAAATTTAAGACCCGGTGGTGTGCCCATACCCACTCTTTCAGAAAAAACCGAACAAATTAAATCAGACAACACTCGCCTCCTATGTCTGGGACCTCGAAATAACTCCACGCCTTCACGTTTAAAGTGGAAATACTCCAGAAAGCGCGCTCATACAAGGGAGGACACAAGTGCTGCGACCTTTGTATCTCAGAGAGCTACGAAATATAATTTCCTTACGGCCCGCTACTAAAAAAATCTCTAAACACTGCGCGAATTACATGCACACAAACTTTGCAATTTTCAAATACCTTCAGCCAGAGATAATGCCCAATATCTAAAAAA
>OZ024749.1:48175520-48185520 GCA_964016885.1 Eledone cirrhosa
GGTGACTGGGCGTCAACATTTGTTGAGGTTAGGAGACAGGTTCAATGCAATGTAATAATGAACAATTATATATGTGAACTACAGAACTGATATTATTCCTGAGTTAAATAAATTATTTGAGCGTACAATTTTAACTGGGGGGATGGGTCCGTTTGATTCACGTCACCTGTTAAATCTGACAGTGTATATCATTGGGAATATAGGCCATCTTTATATTGATTCACCAATAACATCTATAAATACATAGTCTATACATTTAGACATTGTGCAGTGTTTTTTACAAAACATAAATGTGATATATGTGTAAAAACTGTTGCATAAAATAACTACTTCATGAAGAATTTGTAATAGGGACATATATATTGTTTGGCATTTTATCACACGACTTGTGATAAACTTATCACATGGAGACAAAATGTTTTGTAATTCCTTTGGAAAATTTACCGTTCCTACTTTCTGCTATATATTCTGTTATATTAACAGGAGAAATATCGCCTTTTGGTATGTAAAATACGTTAGTCAATTCATGCTATAGTATTAGATTCATCCAAAATCAAACATTCTTCAATAGTCATTGTTTAGCACATTGGGAACAACTGTTATATATATGTGCTAAACAATGGCCATTGAAGAATGTTTGATTTTGGATGAATCTAATACTATAGCAGGAATTGACTAACGAATTATACATACCAAAACGCGATATTTCTCCTGTTAATATCAGACGACAAACGAAAAATATAATTTTTTCTGTAATTCCTTTTTAATAAAGAGTGAATTACATTTTGTTAAAGCTAATGTATATAGTATTAATAAACACCTGGATAAACTTCTTATATAATTAAACATACTACGGATGTGGTAAGAATTCGTAATTAGAATAATAACTTTTAAATCCGGCAATTGTTCTTATCATTCTTATTTGCCTAGATACCCATCTTAAAGAATCTTTATATTTCGTACTAAATGACCGATTCTATATGCAATTTCTTTTGGCGTTAAATTTCACTGAACATTAAATTTCTTCATTACAGATTTCCTGTGTATGGATTGAACATAAAAACAGATAATTTATTTCCAAAATATTCTCCGTTCATTGTCATTTAGTTTATTGCAATTGTACACAAATTACGAGTAAAACAGAAATGCTAGTAAAAGAAAAAATCAAATAATATCTCCAGCAATTGCGTTTCAATAAATTTATTTCCTTTTGATTTCGTTAGCAGAATTTCGTGTAACATGCATTCCGATTTGAATTCCTCTTGTCAATCCGTATATAGAAAAAAGATGAAAAAACATGCTCTAAAGATTCTGATTGTAATGTTTGAAGACATTTTATTCCAACTGATAATTAAATGAACTTTATTCGACAACACAAACATCAGGTGGCCAAACATAAATAAGAGAAATGTTGGTTTATTAAAGCATAATTAAGATTGTCTGATAATTGCATAGAATGCTATTTCAGAAATTACACTTTTTATTGTATTGATTGTATAACCAAATGAATGAAATCTAAAGACTATTGCAGTGTCTCTCGCAAATTAAGAATATGTATGCAGAAACACATAAACGTTTTAAGCAATTAACATATAACCCTTCTCTCAATCTGTATATTTATATATATATATATATATATGGTAAATTTATTTAAGTCGTTTGGAAGCTTCGACAATGCAGATGGGTAAATCTCCGGGTAACAAGATCCGGTGGTGGAGAGAGAGATGTAAGTGGGTGTACGTTGAGATGCGTGGCGTGTATAAGACTGTAGCGTGTATAGGAATTAAGGAAAGAGCGTAAATGATGATAATAAAAATTAAAATAACAACACGAGATAGAGTTACCTTGGGAGAGATTTAATTATCCCTATATATTTCGGATTCACATCCATCAACAGTTGATGGATGTGAATCCGAAATATATAAGGACAATTAAATCTCTCCCAATATATTCTGGTACATATGGTTTGGTTATGTGTATATGGGAGTTTTGCGTCTGTGTGAGTATGCAGGTTCGTACGTGTGTAGGGTGCGTGTATATGTGTACTTCATGGTTTGGTTGACTTACGTCTCCGAACATTTGTGTATTTACATGTAGGTCTGTGTGTGCGCTTGTTATATACGTATTTATTTATTTATACACGTTTATTTAATTATTAATTTATTTGTATACACGCATACACACACACATCTTTATATGTGCGTGGTTTTGTATACCTATTGTAAGTGTTTTCGCATATGCTTGTGTATGTACGTATTTGTATGCGTGTATGTATTTATTTAATTTCTATTATTTCTGTATTGTATTTATTTACTTTGTTCTTAACTCTGAAGCGGAGATTCATTCGGTCTCCTAGTTAGAATTTTAGTCTACGAATTCTGCTATACCTTTTACGTGGTTTTGTATTTGCGTGCAATTGTTCTCCACGCACCACATATGACGTATTATCTTCGTTTTTTTCGTTCATTGCCAGAGAACGTCTCTATGAACCACCTAAGAGAACATTAGTCTACGACCTCTTTTATACCATAAACGTGGTTCTGTCTTTGCGCGTAATTGTTTTTCACCGCTCCTATTAATGACGTATTATATTCGTTTTTTGCCGTTCTTTGCTAGGGAACGTTTCCGCGAACCAAAGTATCGTCTTCCTGTCTTCCTCCGGTTGCAACGTTTTTTGAAATATCCACTTCTGCGTTTACATATTGACTTTGGTAGTTTCAGAAGATCCCGTTAAGGGTTAAAGCAGCGATTATTTGCTTAAACTTTAATCTGTTATTTTAATAAATATATATATATATATATATTTATATATATATATATATATCAATCTGTCTCCCTATGTATATATATATATATATATTTATAAACCCACCGATGCTCCCACGTAGAAGGCCAAAGTTGTGTGCAACTAAACCATAATGACAGACATTTATATACAGACGGACTTCAATGAATTTTATAAACAACTACTTCATGCTGGACGAGAACAATTTTAGGGAACGTTTCCGCGAACCAAAGTATCGTCTTCCTCTCTTCCTCCGGTTGCAGCGTTTTTTGATATATGCACTTCTGCGTTTACAGATTGACTTTGTTAGTTTCAGAAGATCCCGTTAAGGGTGAAAGCAGCGATTCTTTGCTTAAACTTTAATCTGTTATTTTAATAAATATATATATATATATATATCAATCTCTCTCCCTATGTATATATATATATATATATTTATACACCCACCGATGCCCCCTCGTAGAAGGCTAAATTTGTGTACAACTAAACGATAATGACAGACATTTAAACACAGACGGACTTCAATGAATTTTATAAACAACTACTTCATGCTGGACGAAAAAAATTCCCTACAAAATTCGACAAACCCATAAAGACAAACGATGCATCAACATACACCAACATAATGATGAATTACAAATCTACAAATAAATCCCGCAAAATTTATGGGAGTAAATTGTGTTGTTTCCGACAAAGAAATGAAATGTTCATCAAAAAATTAAACCTAACATAGAATTCAATGTAAATATCAGTAACGAAAAGCCTTCCCTTCGTATATATACTAAAATTAAAACAAAACATAAAGGTAAAGACTGACACATATTCTAAACTCTCTGACTCTGACAATACCCACATTTTACATCACTTCATCCAACATCAAAGGTGATCCACATCACTTTGTTCACATAAATGAAGGTATAATAGTATGAACGGTATACTATGAACACTACATTAGCCAAACAAGAATAACCCTCTGACAATGATTGACAGTTCATCTACTATGGTATGTAAATGTTTCTTCAAATATTCCCACTTATAGAATAGAATATTCCGTCTTCCAAAGCTACTGAATAAGAGTTTTGATATATTACTGTAGTTCTCTGTCGAATATAAAACAATTTTGCTAAATTACTGAAATTGTATTTAGCAAAATATTTTACAAGAGAAATTTTTAAACTATCAACCAGAGGCTCAAATCAACTTTACCTGGGGGGCAAGTAGACAGAACTTAATACATTTCAATAAACGGAAATATTATGAATAATAGATTTATTATATTTCGAAATTATTATTGCCAATACTTTCGAGGTAAACTGTTAATATCTAGGAAGGGGTGAAAAATCACATTAGATGTCTCAGAGCAAATCGGCAATAATGATACACACAAATACACTTATACAGAGTAACTTCAAGTAAAATATAAAAAAAAAGATTATACACACAAATAGATCTATATAGAGTCACGTAAAGTAATACAATGTGATAGAACATATTATACACACAAATACACTTATATAGAGTCACACAAGCTAAAACAATGTAACGTTAGATAACGTTTTGCGAAGACAAATAATAAACATAACGCGTAAGAATAGTTCTAATACATATATACTGTATTTTGAGTATTGTATTGTGCATTGGGACATGATGCTACTCAATGATAGACAATTAAGGGTTGAATATGTAACAAGTCTTTTTAAAGAGTAATGCATAATTAGATCTCTCTTTTCAAGATTATAACATACCAAATCGCATACTGTTACGAATATATCTATATAAAGCATTCCTCTCTATTCCTGCATAACATACTCACACATACAAACATAAACACACACACACACACGCACGCACGCACGCACACACACACACACACACACACACACACATACATACACACACACGCACTCACGCGCACACCCACTCACTCACACACACACACACATATATTCAATTATTTTCCTGTGATAAGTATGCGTGTATGTTAATACTTTCCTATTGATATATATATATATGTATATATATATATAACTGTAAATGTATGGTATGTATGGATATATGGATGAATGTATGCATCTCAATCTATCTCTTTGTGTGTGTTTCTCTCTCTCTCTATGTACCTATCTCACTCTCTTTCTCTCTCTATCTCTCTCTCTGTGCATATATATATATATATATATATATACACTCTTGTAGTATATCTATTTGTGTATATTTTTATCCGATTTCTCGGACACCATTTTATTCAATACAATCGATTAGTTTCATTTCAGAAGTACTTTCTTCTTTTTTAGCAAACTTTTCTGTTCTTTAAAATATTTTCTGCCTATTAAACACGTACATACATATTTCAGTCTCGAGTTCGTGCCAAACAAGATTACAGTTAATAACAGAAACGTGTCTCTAAAAATGAAGTACTGAAACTGAAATTTTTGAGAGAGAAAAAATAAGTATATATTTATTGCTAACTAATCCCAATTTCCACGCATACACACGCTTACGTACCTTTATATATATATATAAATATATATATATATAAATATATATATATATATATATATATATACATACATAAACATATACATACATCATACACACAGACATACACTCACACATATATATATATGTATGTATATATATATATGTATGTATATATATATATATATATATATATATACACATATGCATATGCATACATCATACACACACATATATATATATGTATGTCTATATATATATATATACAAATATACATATACATACATAAACATATACATACATAAACATATACATACATAAACATATACATACATAAACATATACATACATAAACATATACATACATAAACATATACATACATAAACATATACATACATAAACATATACATACATAAACATATACATACATAAACATATACATACATAAACATATACATACATAAACATATACATACATAAACATATACATACATAAACATATACATACATTAACATATACATACATTAACATATACATACATCATATATATGCATACATAAAGATATAAATACATTATATATATACATATATACATATATATATATATATATATATATATATATATATATATATATATATATATATTCTCGAAGGACACACTGAATACAACTCAAGAGGTTTTAACAACTTGCTTTTAAGACATCTTTCTCTTTTTTTTTGTTAAGTGTAAATATCGAAAATATATATGTTAACTCAGCACATTCATTTACTACACATATCAGCAATAGTAGCTGAGGCAACAACAACATTTACAACTAGTGCTGTTGAACACGCAAACAACAAATAAAATTAGAGAAGAAAAAAAACATTAACATGCGTTTTTGCAATATCCATAAGAAAAGAAAATGTTACAAAAAGCTATACATGTTAAAGTTACGAGAAACATATTCAGGCAATAATAACTACATACATGTGAAACTCGGTACGAAATTCAGTGTACTTAAGCCAATTAGAATTGTTTATGTGGTTTTCGTATTATTTGAGAAAATGCTACTAGCCACACTTATTCCAATCTGATGCTGGCCCTGCTAAAGATAGTGTAATCACTAAGGAATAAAACATTATTCATCACTCTCTCTCTCTCTCTCGCCCGCTCTCTCTGTCTCTCTCCCGCTCTCTATGTCTCTCTCTCTTTATTTGTCTTATTCTTATACATATATATGAAAATGTGATTACGAATACATTACGCGATTACATGTATATTTTTTATATTGGGCAATATTTTTCATGATATATACACATTGCTACTACTACTACTACTACTACTACTACTACTACTACTACTACTACTACTACTACTACTACTGTTGCTGCTGCTGCTGCTGCTGCTGCTGCTACTACTACTACTACTACTTCTACTACTATATCACCACTACTACCACCACCACCACCACCACCATTACTACTACCGCCACCACTAACACCAGCAACACTACCACCACCACTACTACTACTACTACTACTACTACTAATACTACTACTACTACTACTAATACCACCACCACCACCACCACCACTACTACTACTACTACTACTACTACTACTACTACTACTACTACTACTACTACTACTACTACTATTTCTATATGTAGATGATTCAGCACGTCGATCATAGAAGGTCAATATCAGCTTCCTTTTCAATCTTCTATGATTCTTATATAAGCTAACCTTCTTTACTACAGAAGAGAATGGTATCAGTGGTGAGTACAACGCTTTGAATAAAGATATTTACTTCGGCACAAAACGTTCTGAATTTATAACCATACATTTTATAGTTATTGAGTAGATACAATATTTCGTTACATTTAACAGCACGACCTTGAATTGGGCGAAAGAAAGTGAGGGAAACAGAGTGGTATAGAAATAGAGGGAGAGAATAATATATAATGAGTGGTAGAAAATAATACTGTTATTATTAGAGGTTGATTTAGGGCGGTGGATTGGCAGTATCGGTAGAGCATCGGACACCATACTTTGACGCATATATTCACGGCCCTTGCCATTCTGAGTTCAAATCCCGCCGAGGTTAACTTTGCCTTACGGGGTCGATAAAATAAAGTACCATAATGCACTGGGATAATTGCTGGCCTTGTGCAAAAAGTAGAAACAATTATTAGAGGTTGACAACAATGCTAATAGAGCGTTATATGTTACAAATAAACATAAAAAATGTTTCCTTTATGTTAAGCCGTATAATTAGATAATTTTTCCTAACATTCAATTACATTTCTAACGCTATTATTTACGGCGGTGGATTGACACTATCGGTAGAGAGTCGGACACAATGCTTTTCAGCATAAAGTTACCTCCCTTTGCGAACTGAGTTCAAATTCCACCGATATTAACTTTGCCTTTCATCCTTACGGGGTCGATAAAATAAAGTACCAGCAATGCACTAGGGTATTTGCTGGCCTTGTGCCAAAAGTAGAATCAATTATTTACATACAGTATCATATAAATATTTCTCTCGCGCTCTCTACGGAAACAAAATCTTTTACACTTTCTACAATGTTGCAAACAGCCACAATGAGCCTAATATACAAAGACCGGAGAAAGAGGAAAGTGACATCTGCGTGATGATTTGTGTTGAGAAGAACACTTTTAATATTTCCCTATTTTCATTTTGCTTCACCATCTCCATCTTATAATTCTATTTCTCTCTCATCCTGGTTCTCAAATACATTATTTGTCATTTCTTCCACGGCCCAAGTTCCTAAATATTTTTATGACTTCTTTAAATTCTCATTCTAGTGTCTGATAAATGGCTACGATCCGAAACCATAAATAGCTTTTCTTACAATATCCAGCGTAAAACTAATACATTTCTTCATTATACTGCGTCTTTTGATTTATTACTGTTTGGCGTATGCGTATATATAAATACACACATACACAGGCATATGCATACAATTACACACACACACACAAACACACACATATATGTGTGTATATTTATATATATATATATATATATATTTATATATATATTGTATGAGACAGATAGAACAAAGAAGAGATAGAGAGTATGTCTGCATATTATAGTGACTGTGCTCTTTGTTTCCAAGTAAAGTTGATATAAAACTATATTCAGCAAGAGCGAATTCAAAGAAATATCGATAAAATGTAAAATAATAGAAGACATATAAAACGAAATCCAGTATTATGCTGTTAAGTGGACAGATTTTTACGTAAACAGAAACCACAGGTGAATATAAAACATCACTATGTCTTCAAGATATAGGTTTAATGAAAAGGACGGTAAATTATATTGGTGCTTTATATTATCAAATACTGGAAATGTCCTCATCGAATTGATGGAATTAAGCTAGATAACACTCTATATTTTTGACATAGCGCGAGATGTCAATCATCAAATATAGTAATTGAGGAACACCATTGAAATACACTGCAAAGAGAGAAGTAGTGTATTCATATGTTCTTTTTTCTTATTTGCTCGTTTTAGTCAGTGGACGGCTATTATAATGAGAACGTGCATTCAATGGTTTCTTTCGATCCTATCCACACTTTTGTATACATTAGTCTTTTAGCTATCTATTCTCGTCTATAGTAAAACCTAGTTGCAGGCTCATGAAGAGACGGAACTCAACATCAGCTCCTGCTCGTAAACATATGCAAGTACACGGACACACTACCTATCTCTCTCTCTCTCTCTCTCTCTCTCTCTCTCTATATATATATATATATATATATATATATATATATATATATATATATATATATATATATATATATATATATATATCCATCTATCTATCTATTCTTATTCGTGTGTTTATGTTTGTGACTTTATTTGTATCCAATAATATTGTAGACATCCACAAGTTTCTCTGCGATTCATTGTTTGAATTGAGACTAAATTAGAAATGTCGTTTCAATCAGAACGAGTAAACATGCATACAACTGTTCTCTTTAAATGTCATAATGAAAATTATGCTTCCTATATAAAGAAACATATCCATACGTTAGGGACATATT
Source organism: Eledone cirrhosa (assembly GCA_964016885.1). NCBI lineage: Eukaryota > Metazoa > Mollusca > Cephalopoda > Octopoda > Eledonidae > Eledone > Eledone cirrhosa. Next base: position 48,184,839 of record OZ024749.1, read on the forward strand.
GATCACATTATTTCATAGTAGTTTAGCAAAAAGATTTATTCTCAACTTATGGCTGCTTATTTTAATGTGCTACCTGTATTTTGTAGCTAAAAGACAAAGAATTAACAGCAAAGTAATAACAATGAGAAAAAAATGATGAAATTAAAATCAAATACAACAAAATAAATTAAATACAGAAATGGCATTTTTAATAACAGATTTCTCTTCACATGAAGAACGTAATTTCCTATGAGTGAAAATATTAACTCTATTAGAAAGTGTTAAATTTAACGATAGAGAAAAAGAAATTTCAACAAGTTATAATTAAGCAAATGTTTGCCAAGGGAACAAAAAGTAAATTATAATACATAATTATGCCGTTTTCACTCTATAACAAACACTGCTAATCAATATATTTTAGAATTTGCAACTAAATGACACAATATTTATCTGCAGAATCAGCATTTCTATCTAGACAGCGAATATGTTGGAGACAAGCCAAACAAGTTCTTATTAGCGTTGTTGTTGTCTTAACGTAGATTGGCATCAATTAAGAAGACATACCTATGTTGAAAGATGTTCCATCCTCGATCATAATTTCTCCCCTCTACACACACAAATAATGGACATTCGGTTTGTAAAAGGGCAAGCTGTGATTTGTTAATTCTAGTTATTTGTCTAATTTGTCAAATCCTACGTATAA
>OZ024749.1:48198020-48215520 GCA_964016885.1 Eledone cirrhosa
GCCTCATTCTCCCTTTATTTCGACTGCATCCCTTTTACATATTTGTGAATAAAGTGAAATTGGGTAGATAAAAACTATGTGGAAGACGGTTGAACGCAATTACAAATAATTCAAGGATGATAACATATCACATAAAATAGTTGGTAAACTAACAAGTAGGGAATTTCACTGATCAGTTAGCTAGATATCCTTCGTCGAAATTGACGGAAATTATTCTATAGTTTTGTTTGTACAATTGTAAGAGTAGGTCAACATTCGATGACAAATTCGTTAACACATCAGAGAAATCATTTTATTGTTCCGCCCATCGTACATCGTGCAATTGATACTTAATCAAAACACTGATTGGTTTTGCAAAATCATACCTTCCCACAAAACAATATTAAAGAAATGATAAAAATCAACAGAAAATCCTTATGAAGAAAACACATTTTTCAGAGCCATAGACGAAAACAAAGCAATCAATTAAACGCAAGTGAACCGGACACTTTTTTCTTTCTTTTAGCGAAGAGTACATAGAATTTCCTCGGAGTAATTGACATAAGTGACATGAGTTAATTATAAAACTGCAAATTAGCGCCCGGCATCATTAATTTGCTTATATTATTCATAGCGAAGAATGTCACGTACAGTATCGATGACCAGTGTATAATCATAAACACCCTCCCCATACACACAAACTATATATATATATATATATATATATATATATATATATATATATATAGCGGCGATGAATTAGTTTTGCGAGGTTTTTGATATGAAATCGTATGTCAAAACAAATATTGTTATACTGGGGAGGGTCATATTTGTGTAATATTGCCAGAATTAATAACAGAACACAATCACTATTTGGTTGGTTTTCGCTTTTCGCTTCTGTGTCTTTTATATCGGTAATCTAATGTATTCGGTCCTCAATGTTGCTATTGACTGACCAACGGTCAAAAATAATACAGATACAATATTGACACAAACACATATATATAGTTTATCAAAGTTCTTTCGTTGCACATCTGCAACCTCGTCAGTGGTGCTATTGTTTCCTCCCGTTACATTGTATGTCTACGCCATTTATATATATATATATATATATATATATATATGCAAATGCAAATATACACATACCTGATTTGTAATGTTAATCAGTTTTGAAAGAGACTACATATATATTTTTTTCTATTTTTATAAGTTTTCAAGAAGTACATTCTATTCACATATAATTTGCAGATATTTATCTTGATTCGCAGATATTTATCATAGGTAAATACAACACATTTTCAGAAAGTACTAAACACTGATCTTTTATCTGATATTCGATGTTAATTCTTACTATTTTCACAATGCTTACTAAGATGGATCATGCGCCAGCAATCTGTAAAGCGTTCGTAACAAAGTCGAATAAAAAAAAAAACATTATTGTAAAACCTGTTTTGTACTTCTTGATGTACACCTTACACTTGGCATAGAGTGCCATCATTAGTACGTTCCTCAGAATATCACAGAGAGAGAGAGGGAGAGAGAGAGATAGAGAGAGAGAAAGAGAGAGATAGAAAGAGAGAGAGTTCAATGAATAGAGGGAAGTGACAAATAAATTGTGGTATTATGTCCGTCGATTCACATTCTCAATTCAACTACAGGCGTGATGTATTTGGCTTTCATACTTCCTATTAAATGTTTAAATTATATGTCAATTATCCTAATAGTTACTCTTAATAGTTTTCTTAATCCATATTTCAGGTTTTGTAGACACATCATAGCCGAATTGTTATATTCACTTTGATATCAAAAGGTCCCGCGGTCTGACGTTTTGTGCAAGCGTCATTTACAATAGGTGTTGATAATAAACAATGCATTGTGATTTATATGATTTCTTGAGAGTATTACTAATTAGCCTGATGACTTTTATTTCTAGGGGAAGACGGCGTGTAATGAACTTTTGTTGGTCCGGATAAAGATTGATAAAATATGGCTCGACGTAGTAGGAGAGATTGTGAGTTAGGGGTGGCTGAGAGGAGAGGTGAGACGTTGGACAGAAAGCTCCTCGGTTGCGGTAGAAAAAAGGGAGATAGAAAGAGTGTCAGAAATCGAGAGAAAGGGATAGAAAAGGGAATAAAGAGATAGATAAAGCGATATATAGAGATAGAAAGAGAGATATATTGAGATATTGAGAGAGAGAATGAGGGAGAGAGAGAATGTGTATATGTGTGAGAGAGAGGCTATATGTTTAGGATGACATGCGTTTGTGAATGACTAACAGAAAATTTCCAGGGATTAGGATGCATTCATGTGTATGTGAACAACCGCATCACAGATGTGTTAACACTATTCAATTGTAAGTATTAGCTAGTGATAGCAACTACTTTACTCCAAAGATATCTATGAGAGAGTGTAAATTCACACTGGTGTTGAAGATAAGAATGGTGTAGATTTTGATAACTATAGAGATATGCTGTTGAAGAATTTTCACTATTTCTGATCCAAGTTCTCTCACATCAAGTAGATTTTGCCGATTAACAAATTACAAATTGTTTAGTATACTGCTGCCTAATACCAGTCAAAGATTTGGAGAAACTCACACACACACGAAATAATAATAAAAAAAACGAAATTAACACCAAATGAATCACTATATATAGCGAATAAAAGTAAAACATTAAATTACACACGATTTATACATACAATTTGAAATAATATACCAATTCTTTGGGGAATATTTTTATTACGATCTACTAATGAAATCGATGTTAATAAATCATTTACTTTAGTTTATATACCTAAGCTTCACGTAAGCAAAATAATATAGATCTAAAATTGATTTTTCTCATAGGCAAAAGTTCAAGCATATCGCTAGATGCTCGTCACTCACAGAACTCACAGACACATACTCGACCACCTACACATACACACATATATGCACTCGTACACGCATATAGGCATACATACATACACGCACATACACACACACATATATATATATATGTATATATATATATATATATATATATATATATATATATATATATATATATATATATATATATATATATATATATATATATATGTATGTATGTGTCAGTGTGAATATGTGTGTGTATGGATGTAAGTGTGTTTGTGAACCCAGTAATCTTTTTTATCCATACATTTTTAAATGTATGGATGATCGATTATATAATTAAATCTAAAATGATTATACAAATGAAACTTGATTTTTATTTAAAACGAAGAATATTGTGAACAAATACAGGAACACGCTTAGATTTGTTTGAGCGAGCACATTAAGAGAATTAGAAATATATTTCAGTTAGGGTATTTTGTAATCAAACAGCTAATGCAATATATTCCAGCATGCTTTATTACGAACTGGTTTAACAAACGTTTGAAAGCTTGCAAATTACATGAAGTCTAAACAATGTGTATCCTTATGGTGTTACACACATACATACCTAAGGACAGGCACTGGTCTATTGGAGACGCAGGACATGGCAGCAATAATGAGAGACAGAGCCCGCTGGAGAGAACTCGTCCTTGGATCGCGGGAATTTTACCCGCCTTAGATATATATATATATATATATATATATATATATATATATAAAGTGACAATAAATATGCAGCTTTTTGTAAGCTTTATTACATATAACAATTTATTTCCATATCGATCAACTTGGGTTTGATCATGATGTAATCGTATCACGACCCTTAATCGACACTTCTTAAGATGTGAGAGATCACATGGGACCACCCATCTGAAAAATACAGCCACCTTAAACCTGCAGCACACCCAGACGTCATCGGGTGCTTCTACCAATGTCGCTGCTTATAACTACAAGTTACCCACCTAATAACCTATATATATATATATATGTTTATATATACATCGTGTGGCGCATTTGTGTTAGCGTATGACTGTTTTGCGAGTGTTTCTACGAAGACATGCTTACTTGTTAATGTATACTCAAGTATATGCACGGCTATATTATATCTGGGCTACATCCGATGTGTACATAAACTGCTAGAAATATGTACTGGAATCAACGTATTTGGTATTATGTTTATGTATTTTATATTGTATCAGATACCTTTCATTCAAACCTAAGCTGTTTCTCCCGATCTTGGCTCTAAACATAATTCCCTGGTATTCATCAAAAGGAATTAGCGTTTCCATGTGACAGGCAGAACAAGATCGATGCAATGTAAATAACTATGCACAGCAAGACGGAGAATGACGAGAATAAAAAAAAAAAGAAACATACATATGTAATATATAATCAAAAGAGATGTACTAAAACAAATATGTATATTAAGAATAGGAATAATAAATAATAAGAAAAGTAACACAGATTGGAATATGAAAAACAATAGAGAAATGCATAGTAAAAAAACATGGATGGAGAACAGTCAAAAGTATGGAAATAATGTAATTGAGAAGAAATAGTGGGAACGTGGAGGAAGATAGAATAAGAAAGATAGGCAAATACATTGGGGGGATGAAGGAAGAGCAAGACAAATGAGGATGAAGAGGGAAATAAGATAGAAATCGAAGCTGATGTAGTATAGTTCGCATTCGAAACTTTATGTTCGATCTTATTAACAATGGAAGAGTAGGTGCCGCTTCATGTCTGAAATATCTCGGTTGAACGGAAAAAAGTGACTGTAAAGTAGAGTGGATGTAGTATACATATTTAAACATCTAAAAATGTGTAGATTATCTGTGAAAGGAAAGTTAGAAAGATGAACGCTGCATTTTTTTCCTTCATATATATATATATATATATATATATATATATATATATATATATATATATATATATATATATATATATATATATATATATATATGTATATATATATACACAGACACCCACCCCCACACACACATATATATATATATATATATATATATATATATATATATATATATATATGCATATATATATATATATATATGTATATATATATATATATATATATATATATATATATATATATATATATATATATATATGCATATATATATATATATATATATATATATATATATATATATATATATATATATGCATATATATATATACATACACGTTGGGGATATGTGTGTGCGAATGCATGCATGGACAATATTCCGAGGAATTCATGGTGGGTGAAATGTAGAGGGATAGACGGATCTATATACATTAGTTTTTAATATAAACTTTTCCTTTGGTATCAGTCTCCCGTTTCTCTCTATATATACTTGTGCTTCTGTAAAACGATTTTCCAACAAAGCTGGTAATGGAGTTTGACAATTTCTCTGGGGCAACAGCGCACAAAAGTAGCATAGTTTTCTACTGGAAGGAAGCAACACTTCAGTTAATTTGCCGGAGGACCCTTTGAGCATTTAGAAGAGAGTTGGCATGTGGAAATGCTTCAGGATTGTACATTTAATGGATGCTTCATTCGATGCACATATTGCCGTTGCTTCAAATGGTTCCACGCATTTATGTTGGAATCACTAGGAGGACATTGAAAGCATAACTTTCCTTGTAGAAACATTAGGGACATGACAGCTGGATGTTTCCACTCGCACGTGTCAATGTTTCTGATGTCACGTGAAGAAAAACACTTGCGATCAGGATATCGTGCATAAAATACTTGTGTTATGACCTGCCACCCGACAAGAAATCCCCTAATGTTCGTTGTAAATGTGTGTCGTGTACACAGTCAGTGATTGTAAAAACATTCACTGGTAGATATAATGAATGTCTGAATGAGTTTCGGAGGTGAGAAAGCGATATTAGCTGTGTTTGTATTTTCTGTCTCAGAAATTGTGGATTGCGAAACAATTCCTGGTCGCCTATGGCTTATCAATACCGGATGTTATTTTGCGTTATAAAATATGAGAATTAAAATCAATGACGACGATGACTTCGTATTGGGATTGGGATATATAGTTCCCGTATATAGCTGGTGTTTTCAGGTGCTCGTTAAAGAACTAAGGGACGAATTGTTATGTTTTATTGTGGGGTGTAATGGTGGTTACATTGAATATATTTTGGTCAGGTTTCTCGTTATTTATATTTCTCCACGATTGTATTACAAAACCTATTAATGGCAGAACTCTTTACTACCTCCTCTCTATATACTCGTTAAAAAGCTATATGGAATTTCTGTAAAAAAAGATATGTAAACAGAAGTAATTGTAGAAAAACAAAACACAACATTAAAAAGGAAAAAATAATCCAAGTTTAGCGTAAGGAGGTAACATCGAGATATTAAAACGGAGATAGAGATAGGAATATGATAAATGGTGTAAGGATGATGTATTTTCTCTGAGTGAATTACACACTATTATGAAACAATTATTCCTAAGCTATACATGCAAAACATGTAAAAGTGAAACATAATACAAACTTAAAAATGTGGCTATAACAAATGATATTACTGTCTTTTAAACGTTTACCTGATGGAGGAAGTATGTATATTAACAATGGTTTCCTGTAAAGGCATCGTATTTCTGCTAGATACTTACATACACACAAGCCTGCGCACATAAACATGTGCACAAACACTCACACACACACACACACACACACACACACACACACATACACACACACATACACACACACACACACACACACACACACATATATATATATATACATATATATATATATATATATATATATATATATATATATATATATATATATATACATATACACACACATATATATATATAGAAGTAGTTCCACAATAGTTAGTTCACCATACCTAGAACAAATGTTTCACCTTATGCGGATCCTCAGCTCGATATATATATATATATAATGTGAGACAGTAAGACCCTGATAGGCTCGTATACATAGGCATTACATTTATTTACAAAACCCAGATATTTCATCTTCCACAAATTACGAAAGTAAAGGTTTGTTCTAAAATATATAGGTTTGTAGACATTCGTGGCTTTCAAAATATATATTATTCGGTAGACCACTCCTAATGTGTAACGAGGATATTTATATAGAGATACATATATATTCTATAATTCAGTAATATATATTATTGTAAAGATATATTGGATGAATGGTTGAAGAGATAAATTTAGTTATATACTACTATATAGGGAAATAAAACTCGCAATATTTACTCAATATTTACTCAAATCTAGAATGTCATAGCAACTATATTTAACGAGTCGATATTAATGTTATGTAAATATTGTTTATTATATTCAGTATGTGTAATTACTCCCTTGTGTCAGAATATTCTTTAAGTTCCACTTAGTAATTTATTTCTACATACTTATATGAATAAACTCAGTGGCATATATTTGTATTCACGGAGAACTTTTGCGAAATAAAACGTATCGAAGATGATGAATGATTCAATTTCCAAACGCTTCTATTATAGTGGTGTATTTGCCATAAATACACATATTTTTAAGAATGTTTTCTAAGCAGGCGTGAAATGCATTTAATGGATTTGACTTAGAGGTATTTTCCACGTTGTAAAAATTAGGCTGATAAGCTATATAGTTCAATGATTACATTTAGTTTAATCATAGTATTGAAATCTGATAGTGGTTGCAAACTGAGAATTTAAGTCACAAACCGCCAAATTAAATTAGAGATAATGAGAAAAATTTATATGAATATTTTCTGCTGTAAATTTTGTTTCGGGCTACACGTGCTTTCATGCTACGCGCGTGCACACATACACATACGTACACACATGCATATACGTACATATGTGTGTATATGCGCGCACATACATATATAATTATATATATATGTGTGTGTGTGTGTGTGTATATATGTAGAGTGAGAGAGAGAAGGAGAGAGAGATAGAGAGATATATATATATTGAGAGATAGATAGATAGAGAGAGAGAGAGAGAGAGAGAGAGAGAGAGAGAGAGAGAGAGAGAGAGAGAGAGAGAGAGAGAGAGATAGAGATAGGGGGGGGGGAGCATTTGAAAATGTGTTAGCCCCAATGCAAGCAACTAGAAGTAAATTTTGATAATTGTGAATAATAGTAGTTTCCATGTAGTGAAAGTGTTTGGCCAATTTCTTTCCACCTTCGGAGTAATTTACGCGACATATTACTCGATTATTACTCTATACCTTTTAGTAAACAGGCAGCGATGTGTGGTTCAATTAACTCTCTCCCCAGGGTGTTACCCCTCTCATTCAACTATCATTTCTCTGCATATATATATAATTTTCTTCATAATTTAACTTTCAAAATGCTTGCATAGTAATTGACATTGAAGTAGCTTAGATTATGTACGAGTTTAACATTTGTTAATGGTTTCCAAACAACCAAAAAATATGCGCATATCTGATTGTTCACCTGTTGTATATGGCTGTATCCCAGCCAGTGAAATCGGGTAGAATTATTTTCAATCACTGATCGATGTAGCATGTTCCTCAGGTAGCAGGTTTCTCTTCGTAGTTTTTTTCTTCAATCATAGTGAATAACTAGGGCATAAGAAACTCATTGATACTTTAATTTAGTGAGTCTTGATTCATCGAACGTTCCCACTCATTTACTGAACGACGTCCTATCAATCTTACATAGTTCATTTTACTGTCGTATATGGTTATATGAATAGCCATCATTATATTTAATCTATAGTAGGCGGTGGATTGGCAGTATCGGTAGAGGGTCGGACGCCATGCTTTCCAGCATAGTTACGTCCCTTTACTATCTGAGTTCAAATCCCGCCGAGGTTGACTTTGCCTTTCATCCTTACGGGGTCGATAAAATAAAGTACCAGTAATGCACTGGATAATTGCTGGCCTTGTGCCTAAAGTAGAAACAATTATATTTAATCTATACTATGTTTTACAAGAAAATGACATGTATGTACGCTGTACAAGTACAGTCGTTCTCCAGATTGTAGTTCCACCGTACCTTAAAAAATGAAATGTTCTACCTGATGTTTTATTGTTTCTCGTTAACATTTTCAATACAAAGGAATCACTTTTAATACTAATTATATGACTCGTGTATTGGAGGATTTGTTATCACGTTGGGCAAAATGCCACGTATTATAACTTCCGGCGCTTTAACTTCTGAATTCAAATATCAACATGTTCTTTCGGAGTGAATACAATAAAGTACATATCAAATACTAAAATCTGCATACTCGTTTGCTCTTTTCACTCCAATTGTGAGAGTGCCTGTCTATCTAAGGAACAAATATCAATCGGAAACATCTCATTGAAATGATTGATGTGGTATTCTTATATGACTTCCATGCATCTCATAATTGATAGTGCAAGTAATGTATATTCCCTTTCATCTTGCAGTACTATAAGCGACTGAGGAGATTCTGGTAACTAGTTTGTGTTACTAGTATTTATAATTTCCGTTCATTCGAATTACAATTTTAGGAGTGTGAAATTGGATGATATGGCATTAGATATAGTAAACGTGTTATAAATATAACACATTTCGTAACACACCCATAATATTTTACGCAAAGGGCCAAAGATTACGTGTGTTACTTAATACCCGTCAATATTGTTATCGATACGGATAATTTTCAAGGAATATATATCCAAATTAAAACTGTACTTAAGGCACATACGTTAAGGGTGTGCAGGATATCAGGTGCACCTCTATTTTAGGCCTTCCTTCAAAGTCTATGTATTCATGATTTACTCAATATATTTTATTAGTATATTTCCCTTTTCAACTTCCCAGAAAAACTGTTTTTTAAAATAATGAGGCCAAGGGACTTGTTGTTATATATGACATCATGAATGGTGACATATATTTGTAGATTGGAAAAGTATACCACGCGAATCAGGAGAGATATGTAATTACGTCCCCGATCAAATGAGATCAACATAAGCATTAGAAACTAATATACATATATATATACCCATCCTACTACCCTAATATCGAGTACTCTGGCGCGTTATGGTCCACCTGGTTTCTTACTACACTTTCCTTGTTATATATATACTTATACACACACGCTCGCGCGCGCACATATACACACACACACACGCACACACACACACACACACTATATATATATATATATATATATATATATATATATATACTATTTCAAGTTACATAAAAACGTATTATAAGTTAATAAGCTCTGGAAATAAATTTAATTTCATATATTTTCAAAATTATTTCAAGAAATAATTCCACTTAAATAATTACATTTATTAGAAAATTCACTTTGTCAAGTACTAATCAATAATATGTTGGTATTGTTGAATTTCAATATATTCTTTTATTAACTATCAAGTACTTTTAACAAAGACAAATTTCAATGAAATGTCAACTCCTTTAAGATTTTGCAATTGGCTCCATTGTGGTATTGATTATTTTTCAATTAACTCAAAACCAATTTCGTCGTGTTGTTATTGACTCGTTTCCCCATGCTAACTAGAACAGTCTTCTGTTGTAAATATATTGAGTAAATTTACGTATACTATCTAAACTTTCAGTTGGAAGTCTGTAGCTTAAATAATTTTTACTTATAATTTTGTTTTACGATATGGTTTCTAGTTCTTATTTCCTTCTTCAGAAGGCTAATAAATCTACATTTCAGATTAAACTGGAGATTTACTTTATGATAATTGAAATTGTTGATTATATATCTTAGGCTTTCTATTATAAATAATGTTGTCGCTATTTATTTAGATCCTTAACTTATGTCGACATATGTCGGCGTATTGTTTCGTGTAAAGTTTGGAATTGCGTTTTAAATACGAGTTTGTTGTTCGCATCATTGTCTAATTCGGAGAGATTGCTCGATTGATCTCAATACTTGCACAATTTACTGATGGTGAATTTACAGAATTTACATACATTTTCAAATAATTCCGATTCAAAGTGTTCAAGATACTTACACGAATTTTAACTGTTGATTGTTGCAACTCTCAATTTTGCACATACTTTGCTTGACAAAATCGTTTACTTCATACAATATTGAAAACGTTCATTCGAATTGTATTCATCTACAGTACAATGTCAAATATATAGAGATTTTCTAATTACTATCTACATAACCTTGGTTGGAAAATACTCAACATAAACTAAATAATATTTAAAAGGTAAGTGGATGAAGTGCGGTATTGATTTTTTTCAAGGAACAGAAGCAACGATTTATTCATTGTCTTTAGTCCGTTTATGTTAATTCTTCCACCATCTTTACCTAATATTTATTCGTTGAATATCTCTAGTTTTAAAATAAATAATTAATCAGTTGATGTTCAAAGAATAACTAAGATTGCGTGGCTGCATGATAATTTCTGTTAACTTTATTATGTTTTTGGCAGCATGTGGTGTTCTTTGCAAGCCGATTGATCAACATCATATATGTATAAAATAGAATTTTAATTAATTCCTTTGTTCTAATGTCAATGGAATTCAGTATACATTACATAATGATATGAGATATGTGTGGGGTTTGGGTGTCTAGTTTACACATAGAAGTCTCTGAATATGTTAGCTTGATTGTTAGTATTTATGGTTTTCTTGGTGTGATTATGCTTTTCTTAGAGGTGTGTGAATACTTTCGCGTTATCTTAGTATCTTTGTGTTTTGTAAGATATGGTTGGAAGTATTTTTCATCTAGACCGACGTTGTACTTTAATTAACTAATAGCATCGAAATATAAGTCAAGCACCCTTCACAGGTCTTTTATGATGGCAGAAAATGTGTGTTCTATATAACAGGGAAAAAGTAAGATCCTTGTACTATAAGAATTAACATATAGTATAAATGCACACAAGGAATATGTTGACACCAGTGTTTTCCAGGAGAAACCACTGTATGTTTTGGTTCATGAGCTGCCTGGGACAATACATTAATAGGGAGACACGCATGAAGAGGGAGTGCATTTGGCATGGTGGGCCTAGCAAAAAATGTGGAAATGCTCAAGTAGAAAGGCAGGCAAACAACACACGCGTTGTATGGTTGTGTTAGTGATCGATTTCATGTCAATCAGCTAAGTTGTATTCCTTCGGACGAGGTTTACATTATATGCATATATGTGTGTGTGTGCAGTGGAATACCCGCTATAGTTTTGTGACCAGCATCATATTATATTCTTATATTATTTCGATAGGATTACATGTTTTTAATGTGCGACTGAGTGGACCAAACGATGTGTATTTGGTTTATTTGTTAGTTAAAGATATTCGTGTAAGCCATAATTTACATCTATTTGTTTGAATTCTGATTCACCATTATATTCTGGGAATTACGTAGGTATTTTTGTCACATCAAATGTAGATTAGAGTGGAAAATAATAGTGGTTTGGCTTTTCTCTCTACAGCATTAAATTGCCAGTTAATAATGTATTACATTAAACGTAAATTACATGGCATCACTCAAAATGTCTATTTTAACTAAAATTATTGTATGTTATCTTCTTTCATGCCCTGCTAATCAGAGCAATCTGAGAAGAGACGGTTCTGACTTTAAATAATCTTATCAATACATCTGATCACCATTGGCATTCTCACTACCGTTATCGCACTAATCATCATCATCATCACCATCATCATCATTATTATTATCTTCATCACTATCATTACCATCGTTAACATCTTTGTCGATTTGTCTAGAATTAAAGGACTTTATATTAGTAGGTAATGTGAAGTTGAAATACAGAGATATTAATGCCTTACACTTTGTCTGCTATGATAAACAAGTGAAATTACCTCAAATAGAAGTCGACAACTGTTTTCTCTACTCAAATAAGCTAATACGATATTGATTAGTTTATTTCTTCTTTGTTTTTGTATCTGATGTTCTCCTCCTTCTTAAGATGTTCAAATATGATCTTTGAAATGAATGTGTATTCTAGATATAGCATTTGATTTCTCTTATTTGAAATGGCACAACGATACATCCTATAATTTTCTGTATACATTTATGTAAAATACTGCAATCTCACACAACCATTCACTTTCTTTCTTCTGGATACTAACGAGGCTAGAGATTTCATGAAATATTCTCTTTTCATCACGGGTTTCCCAAAAGTATATCAAGAATATAAAGTGGCATTGTCAATTATTTCCATTATACTTCTCAGAACCACGCGGGGACTTAGGAACATATCAAACCTTTGGTTTTCATAGGCTTAAGAGAGTGTGAGGAAAGGATTTTTCATATATATGCCACTTAGCTTTCGTTGGTTGGTTCAATTGTAGGAAGAATTTCACTTACGCAAAAAAGAAAGAAATATTCTATCAATCTGACAGCTGTCTCAGCTTAATGTTAGTGTTAGTTTCCTTGAATAATATTTTACATTGCCAGTTGCAGTATAAATATCGGCGAAAGTCTATTCTTTACAGCCTGTGAGTGAAACAGAGAGTAGATAGTATAATGTTAATTCCAGTACACTTAACATTTGATGTGTAAAAATCTTTCAATTGGAGAATGGCTTATTATCCACAAATTGCACGTACGAGAAGATTTATTTTGAAGAATGTTACATTCAAATTGGCTCTTAATTTCCCGGATCATTTTAGATGTATTTCACAGCAATTGTCTAAAAATAGCATGATTTATTTTCAAATTACGATTAAATGTGTTTTTCTAAGAGAAATATTATCTTTATGTGAGGTTTTATTTGCTGATACAATCGAACATGTTATCTCGTCAATACACCTAGCATTAAACCGGGCAAAGACTTTAGTTTTTCGTTTCCAAAAACCTATTGTATACATAACTATATTAATAGAAGTCTAAGAATATTTCGGATATATACATGATGCCTGATAAAAAACGTGAAACGGTTATCGTGTAAATATATAAACATAGAATTATTTATAGTTCCAAAGGCATATCCAGGGTAAGATGATATCATAAGAATTATATACGATTTCATTTAAAGTTGTGATCCTATATATGCTGTGATCATATACGATGTGACTGAGTAACTTTGATGTGGTGATAATGGCGGTTCACACACATACACACGTCCATACATAAATATAGACATATATACATGCACAATCACCTACATACATGTACACACATATATAAATATATACATATATATATATATATGCATTCTCATATACACATATGTATACACAAACACAAATATACACACACACAAACACACACACATATATATGTGTGTGAATGCATAAAATATTATGATGTATTTAACAGGAAATGTATTTGTATTCACAAGGGTATTAGGATTGAAATGTTAAGAAGTATATATTGGATGATTTTGTTTAGTTGATTCAGTATTTGTTTTCAACAATCCGTTTTACCATGACCAGATTACTCTAGCAATATTTATATATTAGTACAAAGTATATCAATATAAAGAGTGTTTGGAAGTGAAGTTGCATTTGTTTGATACTAGCGTGTGGTGATACTTGAAAGGATAAAATAAGAAGAAGTTGTAATAATAACGAGAGAAAAGAAACTAACAGTATAAGAATTGAGATGATATAATCAATAGTTAATTTCCATGCTACTATTTACGTCTTTACAGTTTTTGTTCTCTTTTCTGCCGATCAATTTATTATCTGTCAGTTTTTGTGATCACCTGACAATATTATCCTTTACGCGGTAAGCGAGAAGCTAGATGAATTCGGGATGAGGATAATAGACTGAAAAGCCATCCAATTGCCCTACACCAATATCTCATCTCAAAGACACAACAAATGTACAAATTGGTAAAAGCTTAAAGACAATTGGATTGGTTGAAGATAAATAGATTTTAAGAAATTATCCGAGGAGATAACAGAAATAAGATTCGGCAGTTTTTATTCATTACTGATAGAATATTGCAATCAAAATGTAAATGTGATATATTCAAGTAACACATAGTTGTGACTAGGTGTGTGAACTAAACGGGGTCGCGGTACTATTGTGAAAGAAAATGAAACTATCAGCATTGAACATCAATAATAGAACTTTGAATGGTGAAGCTATGGCAGAAGTGGCAGAAATAGAAAAGCAGTAGACAGAAAGCCTCGGTGTATAATAGCTTTCCCTTGTGTGTTAAGAATTCCAATCATGCTATAATCGACTTTCCGGGCCAACTAAATAAATGCCTAAAACACACTGAATATCTTATAGAATGTTGTACTAAACTTCTGACCCTGTTCAAATAGACGGAGAGTACAGTGTGTTCCCTAACATAAAGTTTGTACTCATATGTAATTATTTGTAGAATTTAGTAAATAAAAACTGATACTAAGCGTTCAAATCCAACAACTTCGATGTGTTGTGAAAATATATAAATAATAGATATACATTTGTATAACCAATTTGATTGTAAATAATAGTAAATAATAGTATATTTGGATTAATATTACGTTGAGGGAAATGATTGAAATAATCCATATATTTAAAGAAAAACATATCTATCTATCATGTGAAGTTTTCAACATTTCTTATCTGATGAGAATAAATATGATTGATCAAATAACCATACATATGAATACGTGTGTGTTTGTTTATTGGCATATATATATATATATATATATATATATATGTGTGTGTGTGTGTGTGAGTGTGTGTGTGTGTGTGCGGATAAAATACGTAAAAGATTTAACTCAAATATATAATTCTATATTCGTGTATATATATACATGTGCGAAAAGGGAGACAATATATATCTATTTTCTATGTTTTCACATAGTTAGTGAAACACTGATTAGTTTACATATAGAAAAACATTGTATACATATGTATTTATGTGTGTGTATGTGTGTGTGTGTGTGTCTGTGTGTAATTGAAGCATGCATCTAACATTTCTATCGAGCAGTTAGCAATAAATAAATAATCCAATACATGCATTTGTGTGTACATGGTAAACATGGGTTTGTGAATTTGTTGTTCTATTTAAAGTGAACTATTTTTTGAGAATCATTCTTATATATTCATACAGAGCGTAAATTATTCACGCGCATACACCCAGTATATATATACATGTATATGCATATATAAATATATATATACATCTATACACACATATACACATGTATATATATAAAGTGAATATGTGTAACATCTGCTTGACTACAATACGTGATATAATAGATTAGTTCTCACCTTGTGCCCAATATACTGGAATAGAAGAAAACCAAAAAATAACTATTTATGAAACTTTTCTTAATGATTTCATAAACAAAAATATGTGACTGCATTTGTAATAGATTATTTGCAGCTTATGATTATAACCCCAATAGGAACGAGGTTATGAATGTACGAAAACATTATAATATATCATAATTTACATGTTTTATCATATTATATATACATAATTACAATTAGTGTTTTTAACTATCTACCTACCTGCCTATATATCTACAATGAAAATTGCAGTAATGAGTTGATTATTACATGGAGAGAGTATATATAAAAGGAATATTTCAGAAACCTAAAGAAGGATTCCTATTTTGTCATTGTTTAGATACAGATCTACAACACATGCCTTGTGCCCAATATACGTGAAAAAATCTTTATTTACTCCATCAAGGTCTGCACTGTTATCCCATGTATATACACCCACGTATAGTGTATAAACATGGAATAACAGTGATGTATAGTCCAATATGTACGCTTTTTTAAAATTCTGGATATGGAAAGTTTAGACTGCGAAGCCATCATATGTATATGTATAAGGATATTTCCAAGTATAACAGTAGAAAATAGTCGTCTTTTTACTGAAGTAAAGGACATGTATTCAATTGTTCTCTCTCTCCTTCTGTCTGTCTGCCTCTCTCTCTCTCTCCCTCTCTCTCTCTCTCTCTCTCTCTCTCTCTCTCTCTCTCTCTCTCTCTCTCTCTCTCTCTCTCTCTCTCTCATAACGTCAATTAAGTGTTTACCAAAGAGTTAATAGGTAAGTATTTACCAACGTAAAAAACAAAATAACAGGCGATCATATAGTTAAATGCACGAGATAAAAAAAATGAATATGTGCATATTGTAAGTACGAACACATTTGAATAGCTATATTCTGGTTTATGAGACTATAAGCCGTTGGGACATGTAGTGGCTAAACAAACATGTAGACAATGCGAGCTGGTAGAATGAGACATTAGAACTGGCGAAATGGTGTGGCGTATTCCACGCTAAGTATATCTAATTATATATATATATATATATATACTAGATTTTTCATTACGTCACTTTTATATACATATTCATACTCCCCAGTTAAAACAGGCGATCATTTGCTCACTTACACAAGAATTCCTACGGAGCTGACCTCGTTTAAAAATCTAAGATTTACGAAATACTACGAAAGATATCCAGGATATTTTGAAGTGCTATTTAAGCATTCACACACTGTCATATTCATATATGTTTTGTTTCTCTCATCTTTCATATTTTATGTGTATATCCACTTATTTATGAAACCATCATTCTTTTAAATCAATTAGAAATAACAAAACCTGATTCCTCATTCCCCTTAAATAAATAACTAGCACGCGCCCACTCAAACAATCATATAAACTCACTACTTACCTTACTTCCATATTTATACGGAAGTACACACAACAA
>OZ024749.1:48218020-48225520 GCA_964016885.1 Eledone cirrhosa
ATTGGATATCTTCATCCTCTGTTCGGGTTGCTGACGTTTACATCGTGAGTCATATATATATTATGGACATTACCATAGAGAACTAATTAAATTTGGGCTTACATTTATATTATAATCTATTCAATTAAGCTTAAACTGAAAAGAGCTTATTTACCAAATATTAATATTATCTAGATTCCCTTGTGATAGCATGTTATATATAAATATGCATATACTTAATAAATCCTGCCATATGTGTATACTACCTTCTTTTTTTCATTTTAGAAATAGCTTCAATATTTTACCATCCTCTAAAGTTTTCTATGCATATATCTAATTTCTGCATTTACTAAAACAATGCGCACAACAAGACTGTGTGAAAAAGGCACAACTATTTTTCACATAACATTTGTGAGTTCAACATGAAATCTGTAACTTGGTTCTGTTTTATTTCTATAGATTTTACTTCATATTGCATTTTGTATGAATGAAGAAACTATCTAGATATTGATACATAAAAGATAAGGTGGCATAATCAGAGAAAAGCTCTACTACTGACATGGTAATTTATCATAATTTAAAAAAATAAAATTCATGTGATTCGATAGAATTTTGCAAACGAAGCAAAATACTAAACGTATCGTCCAATTATAATGATTTAATTTCTCTTGAATTATATTAATAACAGTTTTCTTGTGAAATATTTATTTCGCGTTTAATTATTTATATCATGATATATAAAATTCTTGTGAATCGTACCCGTAACTGGCAAATCGAATACTATGATCATGATCGGAAACACTTCGATGTAAACACAGTGTTTCAGATTAAATCGTTGTTTTCATTTACACTTGTATAGCATCGTAATTTTTGTGAGTTTTTTTGTGTTGGTATTTGTATCTCTATTTCTTTCTTATTTCCTCAATGCTACTTGTATATGTAAAAAAATTAAATAGAAACATTGATCACTAAATTCATAGATGGTGTGATATAAATACATTTTTCTATCGATTTTTCTCTAAAAGAGAATTCCAAACAGATTAAAATAGGATAAGATTGGATAACTGGGAATAAATAATAAAAACTAAGAAAAAATCAAAGTGAGATGCAAGGGTGAGAAGAAAATGGAATTTTGCAGAGATATAACCAATAAATAATACATGATTGATAACTGCTTAGAAGCAAAATAGCATAGCTGATCACACAATGTGATAACATGTTCACACAAAAAACAAATAATCAAACAAGCAAATGAATAATAAAATAAATATAGAAAAAATGGTGAACGGTCAACTTATCAATTTGCTTTCTTCTTATTGGAGTAAAAATTATTATTATTTTTTTTTATTTAGCAGCTCTGATAGAGAATGTAAACAAAATGTGAAAAATGTATTCTTTTAAACATATAAACATACAGGTTTATATTGAATGATTTCATATCATTCGTTTCATCATTATAATTTAACATACAAAATAACATATAAGAAGAAAATTGATTCTAATTTAATACGTTAAAGGAAAACATAAAAATAGAAATGTTAAAGAGATGAACAGATTTGATGTTGAGCCATATATTATTGATATGTAGGTTTTTTTAATTTTTACGTGTATATATTTTTTCTCTAGCGTGCTGCATAAAATCTAATATCAAAAGTAAATAAATTACCAATTCCTAATTAATTAATGAATGAATTAATTAATCGATGGAATAATCAAAGGCTATTTCGTTATTGCAAATATAATGTCGCGAATTAATTAGAATGACTCCTCTCAACATCAAACGTCATAAATGGCTTAAAAGTGTTCCATAAGAAGACGTAAAGAAGATCTTGATCTTTTGGAAGTCACAACGTGACGGGGAAGGGAACGAATAAATGTATAATGTATTCCCGTATAGGAGAACGAAGACATGTGCCGAATTCTTATAAAATACGTATTTATACCGTGTGACAGATATGTTGGTAATCCAAATGTTAGCTAGACTTTCGTGGATTTCGGATTGTTTCCGTTTACGCAATTTCCCACACTAAAACAAGCTAATGTAGGATACTGTATCAGTCAAAGTGGGCTGTAACAGTTAATTTCGCAGATATAGCGAACAGTATGGTAAAAT
Organism: Eledone cirrhosa; assembly: GCA_964016885.1. Taxonomy (NCBI): domain Eukaryota; kingdom Metazoa; phylum Mollusca; class Cephalopoda; order Octopoda; family Eledonidae; genus Eledone; species Eledone cirrhosa. The sequence continues at coordinate 48,220,113 of OZ024749.1, forward strand.
TGATAGTATCAAAATATAAAAATGTATATTTGCTTGTAGCAGGATATACCTGATAGCATAGCTAAACTCTTTATCACAATGCATACATAGTTTACATAATAGAAAACGAGATTTATTTTAGCAGACATCTTGGAAGAATCATGACGAATTTTAACCACATAAATATTGTCACACAATTATATTGACAGAAAATACTTGTCCGATCAATGCTTGTTTACTTACATATAAAATGTCTTCTGGTTCAATGAAATTGTTAATAATAGCTATAAACGTTTAATTAAAAATAATGTCATGATATTTACACACATTATGTATTTATTATTCGGTGGAGGGCGGTGGATTGGCAGAATTGGTAGATGGTTGGACATGCTTTCCAGCATAGTTATATCCCTTTACGACCTGAGTCCAAATCCCGCCTTTCATCCTTACGAGGTCGATAATATAAAGTACCAGTAATGTACTGGATAATTGGTTGCCTTGTGCCGAAGGTAGAAACAATTATATATTTATTATTCCTGTTTTACTAACACACTGAAATATTTGTAAAGAAATCCTAGAACGGAATCGGAAAGAGCTTATTTTCTGTAAATATCCATTAACAGAAACAGAAACGTATGTATATGTATAAGTATGTATGTTCGTCTGGTTTTATAATTTCACAAAATGTTACCAATAGAGAGAGAGAGTCGGTTTCTAACATATACACAAGACTCTCTCATTGGAATTTACACAACATCAACTAGGTAGATATGTATGTATCCATGCATGCGTAGATATGGATGTTATTGTATGTGTGGATGTGGATGTTTTGAGTTCTATGTGTGCATATGTATATGCTTTGTATCTGTACATTTGTATATGCAGTTATTAGATGCAACATTTTTGGAATGTTTTACATATTTGTACTGTTCCATTAATGGATTCTACTTGTAATTTCCTAACTAGTTGTGTTCTTTCTGTTCCTGTGTAGCCTAGCTTCTCAAGATTTGTATTGAGGTAGTTACTAACATATCCCAGTGCCCCAATAATCACAGGCATAAATCTGAAGGTGTAATCACGGTGCAGTATCTGCCGATTTCTCATCAGTTCTGCATAAATATTCTCCTTTTCACTAATCTTTGATATTATATTGGCATCTGTTGGGCAGCTAATTTCCACTACTGTGCATGTTTTCTTCTCCCTGTCACATATCATAATATCTGGTCTGTTATGCCTGCATTTTATTGGGGTTTTTACTTGAACATTCCACCAGTACTCTTTCATATTATGTACATGGATGTCTTCCACATTGATGTAGCTTTTAATGTGTTTATTATCGGGGCTATCTTTTTTACGAACTGCATCGTACAGTGTTTTGGCCACTAGATCATGCCTCATAGGTAGATAGTACCGCGATGACATCTTTGGACAGCTGCTGATGACATGGTTGATATCCTCGATGTTAGTTCTGCAGAGTCTGCACTTGTTATCACATCTAGGTGTTTTGCCTGCATCCCTATCTATTTTGTGAATCAGGTATTTCGTGCTAATCTTCTGTTCTTGGATTGCAAAAGCGTATGCTTCAATGTGGGAGCCAATATAGCGGATGTTGGTCCAGGATAGACTACTTTCCTTATCTATATTACTCTCACTCTGGAGCTTCCTGGCAACATATCCAAGAATGATTCTTTGCTGATAGGCATGCAGTTTTGCATCCATGGTTTCACTGCGATACTGCTGAGCGACATCCCTGGGTGTGAGTTTTTGATTATCACACCGGGAATATCTCTCAAGGAGTTCCTTCCCAACTCTCATGATCTTATCTGTTTCATGCAGATAGAGTTGCTCGAGAAGCGGCTGCTACGCTTCGAGGTTCGTAGATGTTGTCGGAGAGATATGATGCGACATTCAAATGTTGTCTGTACTGATGTTTGGTCTCTGCCTACGTTTCAAGTAAAGTCGGTCTATGTCACTGTTGATGTGGAAGTTTCCGGTGCTGTTCAGTATTTTTCAAGTTCCAACATCACCTGCTCGGATTTCGTCTATTGTCCAATTGAGTATTCCAAAAGTTGGCGTTAGGACAGGCACAGCAAACACATTGTGAGCCATTGTTTTGTTTTGCGCAGAGAGTTCCGATGACCAGATCTTTCTTAATCGGATGTAGTATGGTTACACGTTCTTTATTACATATACCATTATAGGAAATGTTCTCATCTATCCCCAGGTATCTGTAGCAGTCCTCATCAGATATCGGTGAAACAGTTAGACCATTAATGACAATGTTGCTAGATTGGGTTGTTGTTTGTCCCCGCTTTACATCATCCTTTGAGAACGTTGTAACCAGGTCAAGATTTTTCTTCATCCCTTCCATGTTCTTGGCATAGAGTTTCAGATCGTCCACAAAGAAGTTATGGTTTACGTTCGTATTTCTGTCCTCCTGTGAGCCAATGATGTATCCCTCACATTTCTTGAGCAGAAAGGACAATGGGTTTAATGAGAAGAGGAACAATATCACAGAGAGACTGACCCCCTGCAATATTTTATTTTATCAGTGAAAATAGAGTCCTCCCTCTCTGTCTTTAACCTTAGGATAGTAGCCCAAGAAGAAGACAGCCTCTCTATGGCTCTGAAAATAATGCCTGGGACTTTAGCAAGTTGGAGGGCCTCTATCATCCAAGAGTGGGGAACAGAACCGAAAGATTTCCTGTAGTCCAGCCAGACTGTAGTCATATTCCTCCTAAGTTGTCGCACCTCCGACAACGCAGTTTTGGTGATTAGGAGTTATTCAGCACATCCCCAAACCATTTTCTTTCCAGCTGCTTGTTCATCTGTGATGATGTTATTATTTTCACAGTGATCTTGGAGGAATAGGGTCAGGCAGGCTGTATACATCTTATACATCAGGTTCTGGCATGCAATGGGTCGGTAGTTTTTTGCCAAGTTGGTGTCTTTTTTCTTGGGGACCAGTAACGTTTTTGTTAATGTCAACCATTCTGGTATAAGTGTATCTCCCTTAAGAACTTGTTGGTAGAGGTCAGTAAGATACCTACGAATGAATATTAGTTTTTTGTACCATTAGCCTACAGTCATGCCTCTCCCTTGTGTTTTCTTATCTTGGAGTTTTCCTATCACAGTCTCAAGGGTACCCTCACTTATTTCGTATGTTTTTGTTGTAGTGTAGGAGCAATAGTTCTTTCGGATTTCTCTTAGCCACACTGCATCTTGGTTGAAATTCTTCTGTTCACCCCATATTTTTCTCCAAAAGGAATGTATTTATTTCCGGGATGGGGCCTCAGTGACACTTATTATTTTGCCCTTCATATCTCTATAGACTGATGTTTGGTTTCGTCTTAATCTTTTATTAAGCATTTTTCTCTCATCTACCTTCTTCAGGTATCGGCGTTTTTTGCTAACAGCTCTCAATTGTTGTTTGAGGCTGATCAGCTTATATTGGAGAGTTCTGGTTCTACTGTTACCAAACATCGTCTCTATTTTATTGTTCACTCTTTGTTGGTGAGGAATGAGGTTTTTTTGTGTCTGTTTGCATGTAAGGAGCATTGTCACATGCCCTATGTTTTTTCGTCGGTTAGCACTCTTTTTTCTATTTTAGTTATATATGATGGTATTTGTGGTGGTGTTTTGTTCTTGTTAATATATCTGCTATCACCAAGATAATGCTTCACTGTCATTGCTAAGGGATATAAACAGGCGTTGATTTGCCAAAATGTTGGGGTTTTTATGCGTCGTAAATATTCATTCCCTATTTTGTCAATCACACGTAGTATTTCATTATTTGTTTTGTTATCACCATTGTCATTTTAACACGTTCAGCAAGAGAGATATTTATACATGTGTTAATTTCTCTCTGGAAGATTTCGTTGGGGGAAATGTTCAATTGTTTATACTTTTGATTATCATTATCGATAATAAAGTACCAGTAATGCACTGGGTAATTACTGGCCTTGTGCCAAAAGTAGAAACAATTATCGATAATATTTTGCACAACAGTCGATGTAGACTCGGATGGTATACGTGGTGTCACATTTATTCGATTATTATTATTATTCCTTCTATTATTATTATCGATAGTGTTTTCCCCATTATTCGAGGTAGACTTTGATGGTACAGGTGGTGTCAAGTTTCTTAAAGGCATAGTTGTTTCAAGGCGCTGTTTGACCTGGCTGCTAGGATGTCTAGTCGCATGGCGACCTGTAACACGTGTTGTTGATTCCATGTTTGTTGTGGGGGACTTACAATTAATAATATTTATCTTATTTTTACGTTCAACAAACGTCACTTGTTGGCGTAATTGTTTCGCTGTGAAATAATTTAGCTCTGGGTGCATTTCGTCCCAGTATAGCTTCATTCTATGCATATAGCCAATGGAGGGATTGTTTTTTGCCATTGTATAACAATTAAATAAATCATTATTAAGTTCGTAACTCCAAGGGAAATGCGATTTATAATTTCGGTTTCTTCTGTAGCTACAACTGAATAAAGTTTGATTACATTCCTTGTTATTTGTCTTCGATACTTCCTTAATTTGTTTGTTGATGTTGTGTTCAGCCATGCTGTTTGTAGCATATCCTTGTAAAATGAATTATCTATTTAGTAGGACATCTCTACGAATTCGAATAAAAAGTGTCTTCAGAAGGGATAGTTAGAAGAATAACCAGTTATTCAACCTGGCTGTAGTTGTGGCATTACTGTCGGAGATACTATTCATCTTAAATTTAATAAATAGTCTCCCACGCAAAAATATGCGACTGATCGCGTTGACTGTTATGTATGCATGTATGTATGTATATATATATATATATATATATATGTATTATGTATGTATATATATATATATATGTATTATGTATGTATATATATATATATATATATATATATATATATATATATATATATATATATATATATTTATATATATAAATACATACACACACACACACACACATATATATATATATATATATAAGTTCAAACAATGAAATAAAAATTCAAGTCATTAGAAATTTACTTCACTGCCTTACCATCGTTTCTAGGTCATGATAATACATCGTAACCATACTTCGTTATCGATCTATGTAAGGTTAGTTACAAAATATCATGTAAGAAAAATATTTACTTACATGTATATCACCAGCTGTTATCGCTTTTGACCATGTAAGTAAATATTTTCCTTATCTGATATTTTGTAACTAACCTTACATAGATCGATAAAGAAGTATGCTAACGATGTATTATCATCACCTAGAAACGATCGTAAATCAGTGAAGTATATTTCTAATGACTTGAATTTTTATTTCATTGTATTAACTTATATAATGACGTTGTTTTCCTTTTAATGTTTTATTGTTTTCCGGGATTTATTTTAACCTATAACATTTTTAACATATGGATTATATTCAGTTCTTCATGCA
>OZ024749.1:48233020-48238020 GCA_964016885.1 Eledone cirrhosa
CAGCCTCTGGAAGACGTTGCCCACAGTAATGGGGCGTATGCCACCCTCTTTCTTCCCGAGAGCGGTGAGGCTGACCGAAAAAAAGAGGCTTCGGGCATAAGGGTCCAGGGTGCCATGGATGAGCCTATTGGTGAGCGCCACAACTGCACTCAGAAGGCAGCGCCCGGCCTCAGCGGAGAGGCGGGATGTCAACTCCTTGAGGTAGCCTGGTCAGAGACCATCAACACTTCCGCAGCTGCTAGCTGGGAAGGACCTGATGGCGAACATGATGTCTGCATCAGAAGCCACAAGGAGCAAGTGTGGGTCGAGTGGGGGTATGGGTCTGAGATCAGTGGGTGGCTCAGGGTGTTTGAGTCGCAGAGCAGCCATGACCTCCTCGGTGGGCTGGAGGATAGTGTCCTCTGAGGCAACAACTCGGTCTGCGGCCGAGACATCACCCATGATAAGCTTGGCGATTACTTGGTCACGAAAACGCTTGGCGCTAGACTCGGGTTGGAGTATAGGGGGACCTCAAGGTGGGGTGTGTGGCGTCTCTGGGCACGCTTGAAATAGGCACTCGCCCAAAGGACGAGACATTGGCCTTGACGAAGGCTGCTGTTAACCGGCGCCCCGGTCAGTGCCAGAGCTGGGGAGGCCGAGGGCGAGTGGGGAGAAATAGAACAGCCGCTCCCAGTCACTGGCTCGATTGTAAGATAGCATTAAATGACAATTTAGCTAAAAACGCTTCTGTACGAAAGTAAACGTAATAAAACAAAGGGAAATCACTCCATCATTTAAATTGGAATTTTGATATCATTATATATGTGTGCTAAAATACGTGTATATATGTGAGTGTATATGTGTGTATGGGATTTTTAATGGGCGTGTTATATATACTTCTTAAGATCATATTTCAAGTGAGGATTAAATTGAATGTCTAGCTTTATTCATTTCCTTTCGTTTGACGTTTCAGTTATATTTGTTATCAAACTTTACATTGGAATGACTGTAATTTGCAACCCAAATATTCTACAAACCTTTCTCTAATCCGCTATATATAAATCTCAAACTTTATTATAAACATTTTACCTTCAATTAATGCATTAATTTTTACTTCAAGAATCACCACAATGTTTGAATTGATTTATACTTTGTCAATTTTTACCCGGTTTTAGTATATTCTCTTTATGTAAGATTATCACTTTAATAAATATATTTCTGTATATAGTCATTTGACAATATATATCAGAATGTGCAATAATTTTAGTAGTAACTAACTAAAATGCAACGATTATTCGAAATAACAATCGCGTATATAAGAACACGTTATTATAGTGTAAGCTTGTATGACCTGGTATTAAACGACAATATATACTATTCAGTTGAATGCTTATATATAATCACTTCATATAAGAATGAATATATGTGCAAACACATATAACCATTCTTTATTCGAAATTATATTGTGAATATAAAATTGCTTTGCTTTGAATTCCTATTACAATTTGTTTCGAAAACTTCATTCGCGACGAATTTCTCTGGTAGCTAACATTTATGTTAATTCAGCAAGTTTAAGTTATATAGAAATTACAGAACAAAGAGAAAAATGAAATTCGCCTGCAATCATTTATATTGGTCTTCATTTATAATTCGAAAAGTGAGATTTTCTTTCCTGAATAGATTCTATAATATTGTTATCGTATATTATTTGCTTTACATTGTTATTGAAAGAATGCCCACACAACAATAATAACACTATGATTTTTAATCATGTTAGTGAAAGTTTTTCGTCGATAGCTATTTTTATACAAACAAATGAAAATTGTTATTTAATGGATATTTTGTTAAATTGCTGGAATGTCTGAAAATTACGTTTATTATAATCCTGAATTACATTGCAACGACACAGGATTAATTAAATTAAAAAATAAATAAACCAATATTAAAATGATCTCCAGGCTACGTACGAGAACACGCATCTCTCTCTCTCTCTCTCTCTCTCTCTCTCTCTCTCTCTCTCTCTCTCTCTCTCTCTCTCTCTCTCTCTCCTTATATATATATATATATATATATATATATATATACGGGAGGTGTGTCTCTAACAGTAGAGAATGAGAAATGTCCCATACATAACCGTTAAGACGTACACGAGCATTATATATATATATTATTGTTGTCTTTGTTTAGTATCTCTTTGGTTTGTAGCTAGGTCAACCACCTTAGCAGATAGGTGGTGTTAAAATCCTCCTAGCCACGGTAATCGCATTATTTAATAGGTCTCAATTCATATGTGATCTACATTAGCCGATATTTGTCTCGGCTTGAATGTTTATTACGATATGGTGTATTTTGTTTAGAAATGATTGGGTAATTTCATTAGATCGAGAAGGTAGAACATCATTTGATGTGCTGCCGTTGCCTTTCCTGTTTTGTTTAATCCATAGAAATCTTCAAAATAGTAGATGTATGAACATTTATATTTATGCTGTGAATAATGCATTACGATGCCACACATAGTGCATGGAAGAGTACTATAATTAAGTCGTTTTCTGACGGTCGGCAATGATTTATATAGTGAGTTCGGATTCACCAAAAATGTGCATGAGTTCTTTTATAGGGACTAGGTGTTTATTCCTAATCGTATTTCCTTAACTCTATTTACCAGATCAATCAATCACTTAATTAGTTGGTATGTTGTGCTTTAGATTTTGATAAAGTTGCGCATGTCGGTTCTTGTGATATTTTGAGTGTTGCTACATCCATACGGGATGTAGTTGTTTTTATTGCTGTTTTATTAGAATAATTCACGATGTAGCTGTTGATAGTCCTCAGTTGCTTAGCTCCAAGACATTTGCATGTTTTATCTTAGACTAAAATAGTTAACGTATTCTAATCTAATACCACTCTAGCCGTCAGCCGTGAACATCCAAATAAAAGATGCACGCCCTTTAGTAAACCGAATACATTTTATCAATTTTGCATACTGCTCCTCCATAATAGCGTTTAAAATGTCTTTGACATTGCAGCTATATGTATGAAATCATACATTTAAAAGAACAAAGGTTACCTCTATATAGAACATTTCTAAATATAATGAACAGTGCTATACATTTACCAACATTTCTATTACAACATCAAAGCCATCGCCTGTAAATGTATAAACGACATTGAGAAAGGACTCTCTTGGTTTCGTAACATACCAGATTATCCTTAGAAAAAAGAACATAAATTCACATGAGATAACGTTGTTTAAGGATACATGTGTTCTGTAAAATACGATGTCCTATTCACGGTTTGAATGCCTTTGAAAATATACCTGCTTAATCAGAGTGAAATAGAGGGTAACCACTACCGTTAACAACATCATATAATATACTGTAAGTCGCAGTTCCTTTTAGAAGTCTGTAACTATTTTCTAAGTAAGTGAATTGTAAATTAACTATCCATCAGATTTAACAACACAACATATCATAACAGACAATTTGTCTTCTTACCGGATATCCGTTTAATCTTGCTGCCATTTAAAAATATTTCAGTGGGAATTATCTTTATGTTGGAATTTTCTCTACATATTGACTGGCATTTATATCGTTATTGTATTTGACATATGTCTTCTGAGATCAACCGGGCAACCTAATATGGCGCGCAAAGTTCATGCTGATGTCTGCAATTAATCACTTTCTTTAGCTTTGTCATCATCTGGATTCCAATAGTTTGCTTCCTGATTCCACTTTGACACCATCATTCAAACAAAATGAATACAAAATTGCCATACTGCTCTCCCTCACTTACTAACGGTCAATAATAAAACATCATGTGTGCAGGCATTGCTATGTGATTAAAGTTTCGCTGAGATGTCGTTACTGGTCAGTTCAAAAGAGTTCATATAACTCACTTTTATAGAAGTTTCTTTTAAAAAAAACTATTTGTAAGTAAGTGATTCATATTTCACGCCTACTTACTCAAAATAAGATACAAATATTCGAACACTGGAGCAAGTGCATACATGTCTAAAACGAAGAATCATTGTCTGTGGAGAGGTAACTTATAATATACAACTTAAAGTTACTGGTTTTCGAAAGAGCTGGATCCAATCACAGCACAGGCAGTATTACCAAATTGATCGATGGTTCAGTACTTCCACCCTAGAACATCATATTTACGTACAACTATATCTGAACATTTGCATGGGTATTTGAACGCGCGAGTGTGATTGTGTAAGACATGGTTGGTAAAACCGTTTTGCGTCCAGTGTAAAACAAATTACTAATGATTGTTACTTTGCACGTGTTTTATTATATTTTCATGTGCATGAAATACGGTGCATCAAATGACAGAATTATATTGGCTGCTACATTAACTGACATCTACATTTGTCTAAATAAAGTAACGTTTTCTAATAATTTATGTTTCCGCATTACCTATTTATATAGCGAATTTTGAATATATTTTAACCAAGTTGGGTATCAATTTACTATTTGCCTAAACATTGTTATATTTTTAAGGATACGTTGTAAGTCTTGCAAATATTCTTTCAACACTTTAAACTTGCCAAATGAGTAAAAATATTATATGTTGGAGCAGTAGCTTAATATATATATATATATATATATATATATATATATATATATATATATATATATATATATGCGTGTGTGTGTGTGTGTGTGTGTTAAAGGATATGAATTCTCCAAAAGAAATATTAAAAGGATATAAATTGGTTGTGATATTAAAATTTAAATCTATTCAACCACTTGGGTAGAAATATTGATTTTTTTCCCGTTTGAAAATGATTTTATCTAGATAATTAAATAGTAATCTTTAAAATAACTCTTTCTAAAGTATTTGTAAGAATGTGAAATTTCATTGAATATCAACCTGGCTAGTGTACGCTGAATAAAGAGAGTTTCAAATAGTAAAAAAAATAGATGTTTAAAACCGTCTACAATGTTATTAAAACATTTTTGAATAAACCTGGATATTTTATTTGCGCTAATTTCAACAAATATAAACATTTATAG
>OZ024749.1:48253020-48258020 GCA_964016885.1 Eledone cirrhosa
GTTTGTTTATTTTATTTTATTTTGTCTTCTTTGCGCATGCGTTTGCGTGTGTGTATAGTGTTATGTGTGCTGTGTGACTAGTGTGTATAGTGTTGTGTCTGCTGGGTGACTAGTGTGTGTTTATGTGCTTGTTGTTATTGTGCTTGTGTATGTATTTATTTATCTTATTTTATTTTATTTTATTTATTTATTTAAATAAATAAAATAAAATAAAATAAGATAAATAAATACATACACAAGCACAATAACAACAAGCACATAAACACACACTAGTCACAAGTGTTTTTTAACCTTCATATCATGTCCTCCTATTTTATCTGATGAAAACACAAATGTTATTGCATGATGATATTTGTTTTTGAAATGCGCATAATAAAATACATGGAACTCATTTAACCATCTTTCGATCTTATATATTATTTATACTCCAGTCCTACAAACTGTAGAGTGCTTCTTATCCGATATCTGCATTGCTTTATTGTACTACAATAAAACTCACCTCCTACATATATATAAATATATATATATATATATATATATATGTATACATATACATACATACATACATACATGCATACATACATACATACATACATACATACATACATACATACATACATACATACATACATACATACACACATACATGAGATGAAAAAAACTAGTTTCAGTTCAATTAAACAATCATATAGATAGAAATGTTATTTTGTTTTCGTCTGATATTCCATTATGTTCACACAAACTGCATGAACGTTATAAAACATTACATCGTACAGAAAAACTGATCATTTACTAAATCATTATACGAGAAGAAATCGACTATTATGACTGTGATTCATATCAACTAATTGAAAGAGGCATAACTACAACTATGGATTTAAACCGGATATATAACTATTATCAAACATTTTCGTCTTAATACTATAATTAATCCACGGAACAGAAATGAAGTATTTGCTGTCGTCTATAATTTAAAAGAGCTACATCTTTATAATGTTTTCAATAATTTGATTTAAATCTAAATACGTTATATATTTCGACTTATATTGGTTTCATATTCAATATATATATATTATTACGTTTTTTGTATATTTCTTATATCATATATTTATAAAATACAAATCGTTTATCGGAAGCCATAAAGATTGACACATGTCAGTTATGGTTTTCATTACCGGGAAAACTATTAGAAAATAGATAAGGATGTCTATAATGTTCTTGCACATACATTTCTCAAAAGAGAAGTTGTCTTTGAGATGTAAATATGGATACGTCTTATACTATTCATTGTCAGTAAGAAACTTGTAACTCAGTGGATACCTGGAATGAGTCCCTCGACATGACATGATTAACTATATATTAACTACATAAACAGCTTCGTCTCTTCTCATAGAATGTACCAAAGCGGCAGACAACAACACGTGTTAAAACACCCAACCAGAGACCAAATGTAACATTGAACATTATATTTTTGCATTGTCCAAGAGAAGAAACAGTCAGTAAACCACATTGAAGAGAAATGACATCCTACATAATTTGCATGAAATAATATATTGTTGTAGTATGATGTCAATGGTTATGTACATATACATAATCAGGTGAGTTCCAAACTGAAGCAATTTCATTTATTTCTTACATAATGTGATTCGTAAAAACTTTTTAATTTTTGACATTTTAAATTTTCCATACTGTTACAAATAATAACATGAGAAAGAAACTATTTCAGCATTATTAAAGTAATGTATAATAATCGAGTTTTTAAATTGAATTTCGAAATGTCAATTTGTTCTTCTCTACACGATAGAAGGACGTATCCAGAAAATGATACAATAATTATATATGAAATGATGTATGATTAAGACCCCACTTCACATCTTCATTTTTGCCAGCTATATATATTTAGACATTCTGAATTTCTTCGATTGAATGTCCCATGTTCTGCAGTTGTACTACACAGTTTGCAAACAAATTTAATAGGGCAGTATATTGAATAGAAGCCGAAAGAATGTATTATGAATAAATATACCTAGTCCACATCAGATGAAATATCCCTATAATATATATTTTACATCCTTTTAAAATAATTCAAGCTTATAGTACCTCAAATAGGCAAACACGTGAGCTAACCTTTAAAAACCTACTAGAAACTGCAGCCAACTAATCTGGAAACATAACCAACCACTTTTAAAAGACAAAATAATATATAATATAAATTTAGATACAAATCAAGTTGTAGATCATGAGTGATTAGCCATTGATCATATGTTTGTTCAACTAGGGCTCATATGCAGCTAAATAAACTTCAACGTTATTCTATCAAATATTTTATTTTTCTTATTCTTAATATCTGCGGAGGGCAATTTTCTAACAGTTGGAGCATTTCTTGAATAAAAGCAGTAAATATATATCTTATTTTCCCCAAGATGTTTTCAGATATTATAGTAGCTAAATTAATATTATCAGTTATCCCAGCAAGATATTGGGTTTGTTTACTGGAAATTGTCTATTACATGCTGTGTTGAAGCTACTTTAGGAAATATAGTAGAGATAATAACAGATTTTTCGTTACATTTCGATTACTAGTATCGAGAATTAGAGATCAATCTCGTAAATATAACAAAGAATACAAACCGGTAAACATTAGAAAATAGGTCAGCTGCAAGCGACTTAGTAACGTCTAGATATCTGTGTGACATCAGAAAACATAATTTACTGTAAATGTGTAATTTGTAGAAACCAGAACATTGAAATACAGCAACAGAAATTATATTTTCCCACAAGCTGTGCTTAATTTGTTTTGACAGGAACTCTCTTCTAGAATCACTAATGGAATGTATTCGGCATTCGAAAAAGCATAATGAACTGGATTAGACTTTACGACAGAAGATCATGATGAATGAAAGAAATGTAATTAATTCAAAGACACCTGCGCTTTCGGTGGAATACAAAGCGATTAAGATTTCAACTTCTAAAATAGAGATTATCTATGTCATTCTTAATCATTAAGTTAAGCCTGTAGTATTAACAATATATGCAAAACGTAGTGTAATCTTCGCAACGAAAATGTTTGACTTTGACATTCCTGGGAACAATTTTACTTTATTCCTAATTTCTATTATTTAAAATAAATTCTATTAGATAATTTAGGAAAGTTATTATATATATTTCTGACGTTTTCTCACATACTGGATACCTCGATATACATTTTAGACAATTCTCGAAGATGAAACTTAGTCGGAATTCAGTAACAGTTTACGCTAACTCTCTATGAAATGATCTGCATATGTTAAAAAAGTAGTATTATTTTAGGTATCAACGTAATATTGTTTATATTTTATGAAATATTGGTAAGATTTAATTTCTCTAGCGTATATCTTTACACTCGTGATAAATGTATTACCATAATTCAATTTTAGATTTGTCGAAATATTTACAATATTAAGTTTTAATGAATCATTATATCGTTAATGTTATACAACTTAAGCTATCGCGTTTTAATGTATTGAATTTACATAATTTAAAATTTAAAATGACATTTAGTTGTAATTTAATATTATTATTGCAAGTAATTTGAATTATATTCGTTTCACCTATAGTTGATCTAAATAACATTAATTAATTGAACCAACACTAACTATATCTCACTACACTTCTGTGATGCCTTCAAACATAAGAGTATACGATGAAGTATTATTCTGTGAAAAATGCTTCATTGATAATTATAAAACGACGATAAGTAATGATATTAATTACAGCAAATATCGAACAAATGCAATTAATCATGTCTAAAATATATGAATACATTTATTACGAACTATTAAAGAACAATTAAAATCACTGCATTTATTAAACTACACCATTAGCAAACATTCATATGTATATGTCTTATAATGCGCACGATAAACTATTTTCTCTATGTTTTGATATTCTTTTTATTTAGGCTCGGATGGTTTTAATCGTACAGATAGTTAGTTGTTAAAGCAACCGCAGTGCTTTAATTTCAGGACCCATATCATGGCAAAGCAGACGACAGGTGAATTTAGTCACCCCCCAGAAAACTATATGCAAATCTTAAATGCAATAAAGATTATCTAAGCTATTATTTTGGTATATATTATTAACATTGTATATTTTCCACATAAAACCTCCATCATAAGATACAGACATTTTTGTAAGTAATAAATGTGAAGTCAGATTTTGTTTATCGTATTATATTGTGTTTTTTTTTTAGAGACTTTTGGAAAGGTTAAATCTCTCAACTAATGGAAAATACGCACAGAGATGAAATATTCACAATGTGAATCCATAGACGTGTGTGCTCAAGGAAATATATGTAAAGGAAGTATTAAATGAAAAGCTCTAGAGGTAATTATATCACCATGAGATACGCAGAATCATAATGTTATTCTGACATATTTTTGTGTCATTCAGCATTAGTTGTGTCATATTTAGTGCAAATCTGCTATCCAAACATACTCGAAGAATTTCATATATGAAAGATTATTGACAGATTGCTATAATTATTAGTGTATATATTTATGAATGTATGCGTATATGTGACTGTGTGTATATGAGTGTATCTATATTTTTTTGTGATTGTGTGTACTTGTGGGTGTTGTATTTATTTCGTGTTACTCGGGAAACTTTTACTATTTAAAGCGGGGAATCATGTTTAGCTATTTCTATATTTATATTGGCATTAGTATTGCATATTAGCAGCCATGCAATTTGCAATTGTCATGCATAGAAGCACACAGCAATACAGAAATAAACAGATAATAACAATGTATCAAAGAAGAAGACTTCATGTTAATGTGGGAAAGTAAATATGAAGATATACATTTCAAACATACATAATTCACAGATATACAGAGCGGAGAGATAATAAACATATATCAAAAAAGAAGACTTTTTGGGAAAGAAACATAATTCACAGAAATATACGAGATAATTATTTTAGTTATATAAATAAATTAAACGAAATTATTACAATAAGAAGA
>OZ024749.1:48273020-48283020 GCA_964016885.1 Eledone cirrhosa
ACTGTATTGTAAGCATAGTACAATGCGTTAACTGTTACTTTCCCCGGATAATAAAAGTAATTTATTGAATTGTGAACAGGATGGCGACGCGCCACATAAGCTATTTCATCGTACCGAAATGTTGGGTATCATGCTTACGCAATAACGTTTTTATCTGTCTAAAGTTTAACAATACGTCTTCCTAGTATGCGGCATCTCTACAAATAAAGAGAGGAATCTATCAAATTCTTTCATGCTTATATGCTTCCACTCTTGATAACATTTTACTTTCATTGTAGAAGTAAGGCGGCACTAGTTTATATGTTAGGTTTATGATTTTGGGAGAAAGCCAACAATGATTTGTTTGGGGGGAGGGGGGAATTTGTTTGAATCCAACCAGTGAGTTACATATAATTTGTTTTATCGAACCCTGGAGGAGTAAATGCTAAAGCTAACCTCGGTGGAATATGAAAGGAATCTTGACCGACGCTATACCAATACTGTTAATCCAACGCGCTTTTATTGACTACTAAATGTCCCTGATTTAGTTACAATGCCAACTGTTTTGGGGGAGCAGAAAAGTGAATAAATCGACACCAGTGGGTTACTGCTATTTTATTTATCGAACGTGTAAGGATGAGACGCAAAGCTAACCTTGGCGTGATTTGAACTTAAACGCAATATCCCTATACCGCAAAGGACATCCTCTATGCCACAAATCGAGACCACAACATGTTTAAGCTATAGTTGACTGAAGAAAAACATATTAGTAGAAAATCACAATAATATTTATAATAAATCAATTTAAATCTCAAAAAGAATAGCATGGATTCCGAATTAATGTCACATGACCTTCATTTAGTGAGATTAAACCTATTTTGTTTGTTGTTGTAAATCTATTTACTTAAGCATAGTTGATGATTAAACGTGGGAAATGTATCTATGTAAGGGTTTATATAAAGAAATACCCTCTTAAGTATCTTCTAACATTGTTGATAGCTGTCTAAATTTGAAATCAATATGAAAAGGTGCAGGAGTTAAACCTAGTGTTTAAACACTCGAAACGTATAAGAAAACATGATTCGAATGAATGTTGCCCTTGCAACTATTTTGAGGCCATGTCTTCTAGTGGTTATTTTGTTAGAGTTATAAGCATACGGCATTGAACCCAATTCCCAGGCCCAGTGATGTGTTGTGTATTTGCTACAGAGATATAATTTCATACTGCTTCAGTTCGCTCAGCTGAAAACAGAGTCCTAGTGGCAGTAAGTGTTAGCCACGCGGAAGTTAGACATCTTGTCAATAAACATCAAGGCATTTCTCTCACGTTCCTTTACACCGTTTTTTAGCAATGCCGAGATAAAACCACATCATTTGATATATGATACCATACTAAGCTGAAAGCATCATAACTCTAGAGATTCAATTTAAAGCTGCACACGTGTGCAGCTTTAAAAATTATTTGACCATAGTTAGATCTCAGTTAAAATATTGCGAGAAATTTGCGATGTGTCAACGTGGAGATATCTATTTGTAGTTAATTTAATACAGTATAAACTAAACGTTAACAGTGACATATGTCTAATGGTGTTAATAAGTGACTACCATGATGTTTTGAAATATATAAAAGTATTTAAATAATTCTTTCTCTTATATTTCATATTCAAGATTCAAGTTAAAATAAAATTACCGACTTCGGCAAAAAATCGAAACACGTGCTCTATTTAAGCCCTAAGGTATGAACACAACTAATATCTCAGCGGCAATCACTTCGATTCAGCAGAAAAAAGTTGGCATTCTGCATTATCAAGAGCATTGCTTGATAACATAAAATAACACTACAAAGAAACAAAATGCTTGAAGTTCACTGACCATAACATCAATTTTCTCCGGATATATATCGATGTTTTCTGTTATTTAATATCATTCCAAATGATTTATGTTGAAGTTACAACTGCATAGATCTCAATAAGGTCAATTCATCTTAAACGTTGTGAATCAATAGTCTTCCATACTATCCATTGATTTACATCATGACTACTTGTAAATCACAATCTTTCTACACAGTAATGGGGTTAGCAATACCAAGAAGGAGAACATTTACAACAACAAAACAATAAAAAAGAATATGAAATTCGTCAACAAGAACAATACCAGCATTAATAAAAGCAACAACAATGATGATGATGGCAACAATAATAATAATAATGATAAAAAAATCAAAGGGAATGAAAATAATAAAGAAGACCTCTCCACGCCAAAAACTACGCAGAGCGTAGGAACAATGTCTTCTGCTAGTTAATTACGGAAAATTGCCAACCTGATATCAAATACCGTGGGGGGATATCTTCACATTTCACTCCTTATTATCACAAAGTAAATAAAAATAAACATCAATAGTCGCGAGAAGAGTATTGATTTTAAAAAGGGCTCGGTGTTATACGATTTGCGAAGGGAATATAATCGATTATTACTTGTGCAGTAATTGACTGATATTATATTGTATGAAAACTTAAAAAAAGAACACCAAAGCATCCCTGCAGAACATATTTTAGGAAGTGGCTCATTACATTGAGACACTTTCCACGCTGAAATATGCCGATGCAAACAAACCTATTTGATATAGAATGCATTAACTTTCAATACTGGCATGTGAGTAAAATATATTAACTCACAAATTATATGCATGCAGTCACTATGTCACCCTAGATACGTATATTTAAACACACACATACACAGTCACATATTATACGTATGTCCACTAATATCGTGGTACACCATTAAGTTTGTAAGCACAGGTTTGATATCTAAGACATCAGTAGAAATAAACAAATAAAACAATCACCATGAAGTACATGTACAGGAAATATATTTCTAACATGCATATAGATAATGTAATAAAGAAGTATCTCAATAAATGAAAAGTTATCAAGGATTAAACGTGCTTGACAGCTAATAAATGTTTCAGTTTATATTAAATCTATCTCATACTTTATTGACGGGAACATATATCGTTTACATGAAACAATTTTTCCAGATATTTTCAAATTATATATTTTCAAAATTTCCTCATCGGTCGGGGTATAAAATACAAAAAGGAGGCATATGTATCTGAGTTTATTAATCCAACTCCCACCAAATAATTCAAATCTGACAAGATGAAATCCTATTGTTAATAAATCGCTGAACATCTCAGAAACTTTGTAATGCTATGCAGATTCATGTAACAGAACCATCACTACTTGTTACCCGAACACGCAAAATGTTGCATTCTTCTAATCTAGTTTATTCTCATATAATGTGAAATATTTTCTAGCAGACTATATGGATATGCTTTGGATTATATCGGTGGTAGACCATCCTTAAAAGCACTATGTCCCACTCTATAATCTGTACTATATATTTTTCCAAAGGCTTAAATTTACAGTAACTCATTTTGCCAACCCAGCATTACAATTTAAGCTGCAACTAAAAATAATTCAGAATAAATATCAATGCAGCTAGTGGACGCTACAATGTTTAACGTACTGTGTCAAAAATGTTATTTGATTATAATTAAATTCGTATTGAGAGGAACCAAGCATTACGCTAATGGTTATTTCTTATCAAATCCTGGAATTAATATCCCATAGTTCGTGTGAGTGTATTAGGTGTATTTGTATCAACCTTAATAAGTTCATGCTGCTGGAGTGCCTGAATACATTTACACAGCCTTGCGTGAATATCCTTCACGTAGGACTGTTGGAAACTACTCAGAGACTCCTGCAGCATACTTAACTTTTACTTACTTTGTAGGATTAAATATTCTAGGAATACATTTTGTTCCTCTAAATATAGGTTTTCTTTCCATTTCCCATAATGACATTTGCGAATATCAAGCAGATGTGTTGCATAATGTGGAAAATGAACTTGCGAAATCTATTGCAATATATATTCCGGTTCTATTTTAGTACAATTTAAGCTGAGATAGAGTAAATTACAATGGAATTTGGTTAATTACCAGTTGTTTCACAACTCAAATAATTGTTTATCTGTGTAGTTAATCGAAATGTAATTAAACATGTTTAGGTTCTATGTTCACATGGCAATGAGGCCGCTATTTACATTGATTACCATAAGTAATGTAGGCGTTTCAACAAGATCGATTATTCCCTTTAAACCTCTGTAATTCTGAGATGAAAATAACAATATTTTATGAATTATTTCGAATGAATGTGAACTATATATATGATTGCTTCTTCAGCCACTCTTTATAGGAGATTATTAAATACATATTTTCCGAATAAGAACTGTATAAACACCTGTGGGACTACATCTAACTTGGTTCTGCTGATAATTGAAATAGCTGCGCAATCTTTCAAATAAAAAATATATATATATATAATATGTTAATATGTGTGTCATACTTGAGAGGAAGAAGAGAGTGCCATGTGTGGAGCGACTTTGATCATTGTTCCGTAGAATATTAATACATGAAGTTCTATATATTCATCTAATTCATAAATTCATTGGGATATAAATATATATATGAGAAGGCACTACATCTAATGCCCTAAAGTGAAAAGTCTTGTAAAAATTCCGTTTAATCAATGAAATGAAATATTAAGTGAATTTCGATAAATTCGTACAAATCACAATAACCATATGTGAAATAACTGCATTTCTCAATTCTTTCCACTTTTACCTCACTCTGATTTCCTAAACAGAGCGAAAACTCCGTCTGAGTTGTAATCATTTTTAAAACAATAATGTTATTTTAAGAGGGACTATATTTGCAACATATATGCTGAAATACGCGAGTAAATTTTATATAATTTCTAATTAAGTTTTTGTTATGATTGATAGATAAAATGCCGTGTTGTATGGTCACTCATTGGTAGAAAATTCCGATTTGATTTTTGTCCATGACGCCACCTTTCAATTTTATGAGAAGCTGGAGTAGAATATTTGGATGGCATTCTATTACTTCTTTTATAAATGATGTTTAGTATATGTTAGCATATCCATATTAATCTAAATAATGTTTATATGTAGGTTTAATTTGAAAATGGAAGGCGTACACACTTGCAGTGACCCTAGTATAGAGATTCAACATTATCTATATATAATT
Source organism: Eledone cirrhosa (assembly GCA_964016885.1). Lineage (NCBI taxonomy): Eukaryota > Metazoa > Mollusca > Cephalopoda > Octopoda > Eledonidae > Eledone > Eledone cirrhosa. The sequence goes on from OZ024749.1 coordinate 48,278,110, forward strand.
ATATACAAATATATATATTATACATGCGTATTTGTTGTGGGATCGTCGTGTGTATTTTTAGAAAATGTTTTTAGCTGCTTATAAATGCCGAAAGTTTTAACTTGCAAAGTATTCATTCTATTCTTTTTCGACTTCAACTTTTAAATAATTTACACATCTTACATTAACAAAATGCCTGTAGGCGAATCAACATGCTTTATTGCCAAGAATATTGCCCAAAGGAATATAAAGTTCCAGATTTCACTGATGTAAAAATACCAATAATGATTTTTACCTTGCCTCAAGACAACATATTATGGGGGGGGGGGGGTCTGTTCAGGTGAGAGTTGAATCATTTAAATCTGACTTTGTACTTGACAAACATTCAGAATATCGACCCCGAACATAATAGAAGTCAACACCTAGTAGATTTGAATACAGAAACTATAGGAACGCAACAGCTTCCTGTCAGGCAATATCATTAACGCTCATCGATTCTGCGATACACTCTGGTGTTCAGGTTGATATATAGAAAAAAAATAAAAATAATTTATGTAAGGGAATTTGTATGCAGTGATTTCATTATACTAAGTACATGTTATCTCAAACTGAAATATGTAAACGAGTGGATTTGCCTTACTTTATCAGAGAGACACAGGTTCATTTACAATAAACCTGTATTACCTGTTATATATACTTATTTACACTGGATTTGAACTGACAAAACATTCCATGTTCCTGTATAATATTATAAACTAGCAAAATCGTTAATAATTAAGAATAATACTAGAAAATTGTTGGTTATTTCATTCAAAACAACACTACCAATGAAGAGGTGCTACAGCTGGCCGTCCGAAGAGTTGGTCGACTGATCATGCCATCGCCCTTAATCATCATTTCATTGAGATTCATCGGATTTGAAACCAGAACAAGTTAAGCGGTATAGTGTAAATAATTGTTTCTAATTTAGGCACAAGGCCAACCATTAACCAGTGCATTACTGGTACTTTATGTTATCGGCCCCGTAAGGATGAAAGGCAAAGTCAACCTCGGCGGGAATTGAACTCAGTTCGTAAAGGGAGATAACTATGTTTGAAAGCATAGCGTCCGACCCTCTACCGATACTGCCAATCCAGTGTAAATAATGTAGGGGAATATATTTTAGATATAGAAATAAGTAAGGGGTGCATATATAAATCATTTGTTTAAGAAAGTATAGTGACTATAGATTTAGTACAACGCTAGAGTACGTATTTGTGACTAGAAATATATTCAATTGAGTTCTTTTAATTTTTATTACTTTTATATCATATTGAATTATATATATTCTTCCTATGCTAATTTGTATTTGTTTAGTTATATATTTTTCTATATTAATTTACGTTCGAGCATTATCTTTATGGATGCGTGAACAAATATATTTTTTTATAAATCTTTTTCAAATTAATTCATTTTGTTGTATTTGGTTTTAAGTATTTTACTTATTGGAAAATCTAATTCCATCATTTTTATTCCACCCTATTCAAAATTATCCAATCACTCGGAATAAAGTATCGATTTTAAAAATTGTTTTTTCCTTTTTCAATTTCTACGTCAGTCTATCTGAGTCTCTCGTGTTGTGATTCCCTTTCTCTCTCTCTCGTATTTATCGACGTTAATATTGGCGTATTCCTGCTTAATGTTTCCTGGCGTAAGAAAGTCCTGAATTATTGATCTACCACCTTTTCTTTAAGCTTGATGTAGTACAATGTCCTCTTATACAGAATATTCCAAGAATATAATACAAGTAGATTTCACAAACAAAAACAAAACATAGGAAGAAAAGACATCTTTTTCTAATACAACGTTCACATAATTTTCCTTAATTGATAAATTACGAGTTAAGTCAAATTCATCCATTAAATGTCCAAACGAAAGTTTTCCTAGTTAATTTAGGTTCAGAAAGAAGCTTGCATTATATATATATATATATATATATATATATATATATATATATATATATATATATACATACACTTAAATCCCAAAGAAAATCAATGTTAATTAAAATGGTTCTTTAATTAAAGATTAATTAACTCCAACAATATTTATAATTATTGAATTGAATTTTGTTCTGGAAACGTCTCATATTTTATGTGTTTTACTCTCTGGCTGAAGAATATAGGATACTGTTCTATATCGACATTTACCCATCCTTAAAATCACCACATCTCCACCTAGCAGTAAACATATAAATACTTCCGCAGATTTCCTGATGATTTCCTCCAAATGAAACCGTTCTCGTCTCGAAGAAGCCATTTCTATAGTAAATTTCGTTTCATACATACATATATATAAGTATGTGGAAGAGAGTTAGTTATGTAGTGAAATATAGAAAGAGGAAGATAATTTGGTGGTCTAGTGTGAGAGGGGGAATTGTGTGAGAGAGGAATGTAGCGGGATATAGAGGGTGACAGATAAGTTGGTGTTTTAATGAGAGAGAGATAGAGTGACAACATATTTGTAGGAGGAAAATAATATTCAGTCACTATATTTTAGCTAAATACAGTAATGCTGTATTTGATTCTTTGAAGTCACCTGTTATAATTCCATTCAACATCCCCACCATCTCTCTTGCTCTCTCTTCCATTATCCTTTTTGACTCCATCTCTCTCTATATATATGCCTCTCTTTCAATCTACTCTCTCACAACCAAACTCTCTTTATCTTTCCCTCTCTATTTATGGATGCATCCGGAAAAACCCGTATCTCGGAAACGCATAATTTGATTTACGCGAAACTTGTTTTATTCCATTTGTTTCCCATTTCAGGAGCACCTTCCCTTCAAACATTTCCCCAGTCGTTTTGGCTCTATTACATTACAGACAAGCACACGATCACAGAGATGTATTAGTATATAGATATATATGTATATATTCCATTGAAATATCATTGTTTACCACGTGATAGAACCAGAAACGACCTGTATGTGGTGTGAGACTCTTAACGGGCAACCAAGCCAGCACCTATACGTGCCAATATATTTTTGTGTGGGTGTGCGCGCGCGTGATAGTAACTATAGAGATCGTTTACTGGGGCGTACCGAATTCTTTAGTCTGCAGTATCTTGAGGAAACATATAATGCCTGTCTGAAATCCAGGAAATTGGCAAAATGTACGAATATATTTATATATATATATATATATATATATATATATTCGTACGTATATATATATATATATATATATATATATATTCGTACGTATATATATATATATATATATTCGTACGTATATATATATATATTCGTACGTATAGATATTTATATATTCGTACGTACAGATATATATATATTCGTACGTACAGATATATATATATTCGTACGTATATATATATATATATATTCGTACGTATATATATATATATATATATATATCCGTACATATATATGTATATATATACTGCCAAAGAAAACAGTCTGCTTGCGTTCTTTAGGTATGAACAGTGATTTTACGTGTGTTGAGTTTTACCAGTATGGTGTAAAGTAAACAGGCAGATGGAACGCCCACAGAGAAGAGACTATCGATGCCAGCTACAGAAGTACTGATTCCTTCTCACTTGATTTCATTTGGTTGGTTTATTTATTGTCTTAACCCTAGGCTAATACAGACTATTATAAAATAATATATACTTAGCTTTGCTTTCCAAACATAAAACACAAAAGCAAATAAAAATTTATGATAAAAGAACATAATGTATGTGTATGTATATATACTCATACTTTATATATATATATATATATATATGTGGAGGGAGATATATATGTCTAACCTATTGTTTGAGTCTTCGTTTGGCTGTGTGTATATATGTCAGACCGAGTGAATGCAGGAGAATGTATGTATAAAAGCTGCCGAAAACCATTCAAATCTGCAGCTGTACACAATAATATTTTATAACACCATACTAAAACATTTCCTACATATGTTTTCTTACGTGACTATTTCGAAGTAATGAACGAGAGAAAGTGATAAGCTGCTAGCTTTCAGCTGTAATGTATATTAGTTTCAACTCTAAGAAAAATACTCACTCGTGTTATATTAGCCGTCAAGTTCATTTTTAAATTGTATGCTGAAACATCCAGTAAATAAATATAATTGTACACATTATAAAAACTCGCGTATTGCATGCTTATTTGCTTTAATTTAGGGAAGAAGGAGAATGAGCTCACGCCCTTGTGTTGTGCCTACCATGGCGAGAATATGAGGTTTGGTTCATAATTGAAATCTTAATTTTGAAATAATATTCGCCAGAATTAATGATATCTTTGAAACTTATAGTCAATTACTAATGGAAAATACCCAAATATCACATCCTTGTTTTTCAAGTCTATATAGGCCTACGTATTCTCCAGATTTCATTTCCGGACTTCAACGAATCACACACACACACATGGATTTCTCATCTCTGCACAAGGTCTGCAATTTGCGGGAAGAGGAAAGTCGATAATATCGACTAAGAATATTACTCCTTCTTTAGCGTATCGACAGACCCCGGATAGATAACATACATAGTTGAACTCACGGTGATTTGAACGTCGAAAATAGAAAGCGTAGCCAAATGGCACGAACTGTTTTATCCGTTGTGAAAACGAATTCCACAATCTACCACAGTGGCACACGAATATAAGATACATCAAAATATTTAGTGGCTCGCTTTACCGAGCTCTCAGGTTTTTTAGATGAGGGTGTTTGTATGTTTCAGTGCCGTAGTCTAGCCATTGTTTCTACTTTTTGGCACAAGGTCAGCAATTATCACAGTGCATTACTGGTACTTTCTTTTATCGACCCCGTAAGGATGAAAGGCAAAGTTAACCTCAGCGGGATTTGAACTCATCTCGTAAAGGGCCCTAACTTGAAGCTGCAATGCATGACGTTCGACGACACTATAGCGATA
>OZ024749.1:48290520-48293020 GCA_964016885.1 Eledone cirrhosa
TAACACAATTACGGGAAACAATATAATCGACTAAGTATCCAGAAACCCGTACCCCAGGCTGGCCGGAGTCCAAGGACAACAAGCAGGAAAAAGAATAAAACAATACTGCTCCTTTCAACATTGATTTTTAACTACAGTAGCTACACATTTTACAATGAAGAGATGCTTTCGTGTCTGCTCAAGAAAAACCGTGGTTCAAATCTTGCCTAAAGTGAAAATATTCACTTATAAAGAAAATAGGATAATCTAATTTGCCATTTATTTCCTGTTTGGCAGGGAACCGAATCTTTGATTTAAATCACACATTCTTGTTTGTACAGCATCACTCTGGTCGGCAGAGAATCAATCAGCATAAAATTTTCTCCTAAAACTGTAGTGTGTTAATAATAATAAAACAATGAGTTTCAAATATTATGTATGTTGTTTACGGTAAATAATTAAATAACTGCGTACATTGGTAGCATATTTCTATTCACTTATATTGAGTTGAAAATCTAATGCAGTAAATTTAGAGAGCCTTTTTATATGTCCTGTCTATGGACCTAGCATTGGACTTTAGCCAGCTTAATCATTCTCTACTAAATGAATGAAAATACTACCCTAAAAAATAAACGGAAGAAAGTTTTCGAAAATTCTATGAAAAAGAAAACAGCAGATGAACATTTTAAAATATAATATTTTATGTTTAAAATAATGAACTTTCGTGAATATCTACGACTAAAATATTTGCAATATAGTGAAAAAAAACGGTTTTAATATCAATATTAACACGGGGAATTACCAGAGAGAATTATTTCTTTACCGTTCATTCAATGAGGAAATGAATGTACCAATAATCTTTTCTCAGCAAACAGAAACTACTGGGTAAGATTAAGCAAGATACCCTCCAATAAGGCCACACACACATTCCAATGATTGCAAATTAGTGTCCTGTGGAATGGCTTAAGGTGTAAGATTAATCTACCAGGTTCGGATGTAAAATCGTGAGCTTAGTTAAGTCCACGACACAAGTAGGAATCAGAAAGATTTGAACTCACAACGCAAACAGCCGGGAAAAATACCAAAAAGTGTCTCATCCCATGCTTTTATAAACTCCATTAATCAATCACCTTGTACTGATATTTGATTCTCACAATACAAAATTGGACATGGGCAATATTTGGAAAGGAACAATTCGTTTTCTAGCGGAAACATCACAAGTAATGTTGTCGTATGTTATTAGATTACGAACCCGGCATATTAATGTCCAGGTATAATATTGTTTTTCATGTACAAATTAAGTCAAAGATATACCTGACATTATAACAAAAACTGTTTTAGAGGCATCCTCTTTTATTACCAACATATTCACTTTCGGTATGTATAGTTATTGATGTAATTTACACCAAGGGGTTCACAAATAATTGTTGAGTCTCCTTTATGTCACCTAGCTCAACTTTCGTATAATATATATATATATATATATATATATATATATATATATATAGGCATATGTATGTATATGTATATATGTATATATATGTATATGTATATATATATATGTATATGTATATATATATATATATATATATATATATATATATATATATAATATATATGATAAACACTTACGTGTTTTTAATGTAATTGGCAATAAAATAGCTAGAATGAAATATCTTAATTCAAATACATATAGTCTGTCTGTGTCGATCTAAAAAATAATAAATCAATACCCACAAACACATATCGGAAAAAGGCCTTGGTACCTAGATTAGTTTAAATTTCCAAATTCAAACTTTTTCCGCAGATCAGTCCGAACTTCAAAATTCAAACATGTTTCACAAAGGATGGTATAATAGTGAAATAATTAATTAATTAGTAGTGAAATAATTAATTTTCTGTGTTTATCAATAGGTACCCAGATAAATTAAGTAACTTCACCTCGGAAAAATATCTAAGGTCTGGTTAACGTAGCGAAAATACACGAGGTTTTGCACACGAATTATTCCAGTCCTCTAGCCTCCATTCTCTTATACTGCTCAGAAATGTTTCTTAGAGCTAAAATAATTGTAAATGACCCCATTGAGTGTAAACTCTAAATTATATTATATATATATATATACATATATATATATATATATACATATATATACATATACATATATATATATATATATATATATATATATATATATACATATATATATATATATATATATATATATATATATATATATATATATATATATATATGGGTGTGTTTGTTAACAAGTATGGTTTGGTATTGTTTGCGGAAGTAGATCTCCATTAACGCGTTCTTTGGACTGAGTGTTCGACCATCTTTGGATACACTCTTCAGATTTGTAACTACTACTACTACTACTACTACTACTACTACTACTACTACTACTACTACTACTACTACTACTACTACTACTACGACGACGACGATATATATATTCGCATATTTGGGATTGTGTATACAGATATGTTAATGTTGTGAACGTATACATATGTATAT
>OZ024749.1:48298020-48300520 GCA_964016885.1 Eledone cirrhosa
TTATTATTATTGTTGTGGTTGTTGCTAGTGGTGTTAGTCGACATGGTCGTAGGCGTAGTCATAGTAGAAGTAATAGCCTTAAGTATGATTTAGCTTGGGTTGGAATTTATCAATAAAGCTATTTTCTTTAATTTTTCAATTAATTTCACTCGGGCTGTGTAGTTTGTAGAAAGGAAATATAAATATTTTCTGACCACATGTTGCTAGATGGTTACTCTGGGGTATATGACGGACATTTTGGGTCTCTGATTTGCTGCAGGTGCAGCCGTGCACGTTCCGATAGTGCATTTCCAGTTTGACCGACATATAGTTCTTCATAATTCGGGCATTTAATGCAGTAAATTAGATTTCTGCTTTTGCAGTTCATATTTCATTTAGGAATATTTTTCTAGTTTTTGTGTTCATATATTGACCAGTATGTATGAACAGACATGTACCAAATCGACTATCCTTGCATTTAGATACAGTGAATGATTGCTCTTTGCTGTTAAGGTCAAACTTTGACTTTGTTAGTAATTGCTTCACATTTTTCGGCTGTCTTTTACTAAGAATCAAACCTCGGTATTTGATTAAACCTTTTAATTCAATACTTTGAGCAATGATCGGTAGGTTTGCTTTGGCAGTGTTGAAGATATTCTGGTGAAATCGGTTGTGTCATTATACATGGTATGACCAGTTCTTGGTTTCTTCTTCCTTGGGTTGTCCTACGTGGTTGTATAGGTATTTTTATAGCCCGCTGTATGCCATTTTCTATAAGTAGAGATGGGTATTTTCGTTTGCACAAAAATCCTCTCAGTTCTGTTAGGCGTTTGTTCCTGGTATTCGTATCTTCTACAATGGTACACATTCTTCTGGCTAGGCAGTATGGGATGTTCCGCTTTGTAAGAGGTGGATGGCACGACTTTAAATTCAGATATTGATGAGTGTCTGTGTGTTTATAGTATATATATGTGGTAATGGTGGTGTGGTTTTGGATTGGCAGTATTGCTAGAGGGTCGGACGTCATGCTTTGACGCATAGAGTTACATTCCTTTCCGTTCTGAGTTCAAATCCCGCCGAGGACAACTTTGCCTTTCATCCTTACGGGTCGATAAAATAAAGTACCAGTAATGTACTAGGTTATTTTATGGCCTTGTGCCAAAAGTAGAAACAATTATATCTAGGAATGTTAATTTGGTACTACTCATCTCTTTTGTAAATTGGAGAGATGGGTGTAGGTTATTCAGGAGGATATTGAACTCATCCAGAGTATCTAGAGATTCTGTCCAGATGATGAAACAGTCGTCAATGTATCTCTTCCAAGACTTGTTAATGTACTTTCTAAATTCAGTGCTATATTTTTCCTCTATTTCTTGGTAGAGTTGTTGTTCTAAATATCCCATTACAGAGTTCTCGTAAACGGGAGCAAACTTCGTTCCCATCGCTGTGCCTCTAATTTGGATGTAATTATTTCCATTGAAGAAGAAAGTGTTGTTTTCCAGAATAAGTCTGACGACGTCTAATATAAATGGCACTGTGAATCTGGTGGGAATCAATTCTCTATGTTTTTCCACACAGTATTTAACCGCCTTTATTCCTAAATCATGTGTAATGTTGGTGTAAAGACTTACCACATCAGAACTAAGTAGAAGTGAATTCGTTTCCGTGGTTTTAGGATGATGCACCAGGAAGTCCATATCATCTCGGATGAAACAGGGTATGTGAATACATAGTGGTTTCAAAATAATGTCAACAAAATTGCTTAGACGGTGGGTAGGTTATGTTGGACCAACAATAATAGGTCTAAGTTTTAAGTCTTTGGGGTGTAGTAATTTAATGTACTCACTCTTTTGTTCTTTTACTGCCAGTTGGATTTCTTTTGACTTATGCATGTTTGGTAATCCAAAAAGTTGCTGGGTTTGGGCTCAAAATAGGTGATGTAGTCTCTTTCATTATCAGTAAGTGAGTTGAAGCCAGGTTTTGAAGCCCGGTTGTTGATCTTCTTCATGATGTTGTGGTCTATATTTGACGGTATTTCATGGTAGAATGTTGTGTCTTTCAGTTGTTCCACAACCAAATCTTTGTAGTATTCAGCATCCATTATAAGGATTGCACCCTCTTTATCTGCTTGCTTAATTATTATTGGTCTATCATTTTGTATACGTTTAAGTGCATACATTTCCGATTTGTTAATGTTTGGCCTAACAATAGTATTACGTCTAAGAGGAAATTTAGACAGGATAGCAATGAATTGGTCAATATAGATATTTCTTCCTTTTGGCGGAGTGAAATGGTAATAAAAAAACGACACCACCATTAACACGGATATATACTATAAACACACAGACACCCATATATATATATATATATATATATATATATGCAAAGTTTTATTTAAATTGTTGGGTTACAACGAGTAAATATTTATAACTGATATAAAAGCACTCAACAAGTATTTGGAGTATATTTACGATATTAAATAAATGGAAACTATATTTATAAAACCATATTTATATCATTA
>OZ024749.1:48303020-48330520 GCA_964016885.1 Eledone cirrhosa
TGTCGCAATTTATAACACAATAGCTTCTTCATCATGTGTCTTATTTCGTGTATAAATCTCTGATAATATTTATATATCAATCTATGTTTCAAATAGTGTGTCAATCATTTTCAACATTCATATGTCACACTCAGTGCCTCAAATACACACACACATACACACACATAGATACACACACATACACACACACACACACACACACACACAGATACACACAAACACACACACATACACCCACACACCCACCCACACACACACACGTATATATATATGTATATATATATATATATATATATATAGTTGTCGTAAAGTTGTAATTAGATGCGTCCGTGGGCGGTATACTGTATGAGTACTCGATGCTCACGCAGAGCAGAGTGTATTTTTATAATGCTTTGAAAACGCAAGATATATCTGAGGAACTTGCGAATACAGATCCTGTCCTGAGCTGATCGATGGAGAAACATGTAATGTGTGAATAAATTGTGTGTTCATGCATTACTGAGTCCTAGTTAAGGGTGATAGCAGCGATTCTTTGTTTAAACTTTAATCTATTATTTTAATAAATATTTGCTCTACGGTTCTTATATATTTGATATATATTTATCCTTATCGAGCCCTCTTTCTATTTTCTTCTTCAAATTTATTATTATTACTATATATATATTTCCATATGTATTTGAAGGACGGGTAAATAGAGTGCTCAATACCGATGAAGATGATAATTATCCATTTAGAATGTATACGTAGGGAGTATTGTTACTCTGGGTTACCAATGTGCACAACCAGCATCCTCAGACTCATGTGTGCGATGTGCTGAAACTCCAGTCTCACCAACCCCACTACTTAGCAATAATAAATGAATATAGATAACGGATTGGTATCCGTTGCTAGAAATGTGTTCTATTTCTTCTTGTGGTTTGTGTCTAAAGCAGATGTGTCACTTTTTATATCAATCTACGTCATTATTGATATCCCTCTTACTGCCTGATCTTATGCCTTTGTTTACATCTCAGTGTTAGGCCCCTTATGTATGACAATCTATGCCTTAATCTCTGTCAAATTCTTTATACCAATTTGTATCTCACTGTCAGGATCTCAATATATATCGCAGTTAGTGTTTAAATCTGTCTTTCAATATATTTCCTCCTGTTTCTGAGTAAATAATATAATTGACAGGGATAACAAATGCATGCGGAATTGCAGTGAAGACGCGATATATGTTCACGGACAACGACAATTTCCTTATCAAGTGTCCAATGCAGTTTCCCTCCTTCTACATATGAACATATATTCTCTGACAATTCTTAATTTCTATGAACATGATATCTATAATAGCATTCTATTTCATCGTACAAGCAGATTAGTTTTTCTCTTGTAAATAGGATCCATCATTTTGGCCCTCCGTGATTGAAATGTGTTTGGGACACAACGAATTATTAACGACGTAAGGGCAGTATTGAAGCTGTCAAACACTATGTCACTATGTGCTGGTTATCTACGTAAGATATATAAGCTTGAGTAAAAGGTAGAACAAGTTAGAAAAGAGAATATATATTAAAAGTAATGTGAACCTTCCAACCTAAACGTATTATCGATGTAAATAAAGCTAAACAGCAAATAACATATTCCAAATTTCTTCCATCAAAACATATTCTTATCCACTTTATTTTCCTTCGTCAAATACTATTAGTAGACATTCAACATTTCATTCCAAAACTAAGTTGTTGTATTTATATCGGTTATTTCATGAAAACGCGTCAGAAATTATCGGGGTCGATATCCCACTATACTTATCGACACCAATATAATTATCGGATATTTCTGAAACACGTGAAGTTATCTTGATATAGGCATATATGTCCATACATTGCACAAACATGAGTGGTGGTAGTGGTTACGAAATTCTTGATGTTATACCTTCTGTTTAAGCTGGAATAATGTTAGTGAAATAATTCATGTTCAGCAAGGCATTTTGCATCAGAATAGGAGCCAGAACATCTGGAAATAATATGTGATATGACATCTCAAAATTGGCTCGAGAAATATTTTTCTCTCATGTGGATAGTAACAACATAAATCATATCGATATTTTGTTTTACTTTACTCGACGCCAAAAATCCATGGGAAACATGGATATATATCTCATTATTTATCGTGATAGCATTGGACAATATAACTATAAAGAAATTGCCAACACACACACGCGCACATACATACATAGACACATATATATATACATACATATACATATTTATATATATGCATATATATAAATATATACATATATTGTATACATATAAATATATACATATTTATATATATATCTATCTATCTAGGGCGCGTAAAATTCCCGAGATCCATGGACGAGTTCTCTCCAGCGGTCTATGTCCCTCATTATCGCTGCCATGTCCTGCGTCTCCAACATATATATATATATAAATATATATATATATATATGTGTGTGTATGTGTGTGTGTGTGTATGCATGTGGTCATGTTGCCTACAGAAATATGTAATGGTGTCTAAATAAATTTTGTCGTTTGTGGATAATTTCTGATAGGTTATTCCCCCTGGACATTGATAAATCTAAATCATATATTTACTGCGGGGACATTTTAAGTTAAGACATATGCTCTGGGTTAATTGCATTTTGGATTTTTCCCCTCTATATAAATAACTAACCAATATCACCTGCAGCGAATGTTTTACATACGCAATCTTCACCAAACCAACGTCACATCATTAGCCTACACGGCAACACCAATTTGTAGCACACCGAGCACTACATTACAAATACCAGCTCCGAAATCTATATTATATCAACTATATAAACCACAACATTAACCTAGACATCAACGTCTTCGCAACAACTTCAGCAAACATAACATTTCTACAGTAAACACAACTGAAATGTTCAAAACTATATGACTACTTCATTACAATTTAAAGGCTACAAAAATAACATTATGTACACTTAAATGTTAACCATTTCTATGATTACAACCTATATCAGAACTGCTGTCTACGAGAACCAAATTAAATAAACGTAAAATTACACTTCAACATCAACTTCACACCACACCATTTGACGACTCTACAAAAGCAACCTATCTTACAAATTAGTAAGACTTGAATTTTCTATCCAATATTCAGGCGTTTCATATTGGCATTTTTTTTCGTTGTTGTTTTGGCTTTGTTATTATTGATGTCGTTTTCTTATGTGTTAATTAGCTCCCGGTCAGCCTTAGTCCCGCAGAAATTTCATTAAAAACGTGATAACACCAACTGTTTTTTGTTACATTTTTTTTGTATTTTCTCTTTATAGACTGCGTGGATCCAGACTAGAGGCTTATGATGTATACCTAAGAAAGTATGGTTAGTTTTGCAAGTTATTTGCCTCTCGCAATGTAGCAGGTTTCAAGCTGGGGCTTATTTCTTTTGCTGCTATCATTCTTGATGTTTTGTCGTAGTTTAACCCGAGGCTAATTCCAATCGAGAATTATTTTTAGCACGACATCCTGGTTTGCATGACCCAGGAATGTTTAATATATCCTTCTGTATTATACATACGAGATGTTTCACTCCACAACTCTATGTAGATCTATACATTCTAAAGTTTCTGAAGTATCTATTCGGTCAAAATTAATATATGTTGCAATATATCCTTCCTTTTACACTAATAGTTTTCGTTGAATTATTATTTCGACAAATATAGACTAATATATATATATATATATATATATATATATATATACGGCATCTAAGGTCAAACAGCGAGATCCAATCACACATCCATGTCATTTACACTTAATGTAGCTACATATGTAAATCAGCAGCTGGACTTAAGTACCATGTATGGCACCATCACAACAAATGGATGTGAAGACTGGTGAACCCTCATACGACGATATACGACGGGAGAGCCCAACATATATGGTGTGTCTGTATTAAGGGAAGATAAAATGGGCTCGATAGATGCAGGCGCGACCAACCAACTTCATTTGCGTAAATTTTCCATTGATAAGTATTGAAAAAAAAAATGTAATATACATAAATGAACATTGGTCCGTGAGTTCGTTATTCATGTCTCTTTAAAAAATTCTAAATATTTTTGATTAACCTATGTAGATTATATTAATCAATTTAAAAGAGATAATATCACAAACATTGTATTCCAGTCTACTAAACCTGATATATTATCTGAAAAGACAGACTTGTTGCATTTATAACATTAATGCTTTTTATATACATACATGTATATATATATATATATATATATATTTACGAAAACACATGTGTGACACCGCATACATATAGTGTATAAATGTGCACATATCATTTCTCATGTGAAAACTTTCGGAAATACGGCATATTAATATATACACTTATCGGAGAAACCTCATAAACACTCATCGAATAATTAATTAATTATGGAATTTAATTAATGATACTTGTTTACTTAGAACTGGTCGATTTTACAACGTCTTTGTGTTGCTACGAAATATTCGAAAGGAGGTATATCTCTGCAGTGTCCTGCTGCTGTTGTTGCTTCTGCTGTTTCTACAAATGCTGTTATTGGAACTGCTGATATTATTGTTGCTTCGTTAGCTAAAACAATTTCTACTGCTGTACATATTTTTTTTTCTTGTCTTCTGTTCATATGATATTGATGTTGGCCATAATGATGGCGTGGCGATGAAGAAGGCGAGTGTTGGAGCGGCTGCTGATGGCGATAAGGATAATTGTTTCTACTTTTGGCACAAGGCCAGCAATTAACCAGTGTATTACTGGTACTTTATTTTATCGACCCCATACGGATGAAAGGCAAAGTTAACCCCTACCGATACTGCCAATCCACGATAAGGATAATGACGATAACGTCGATTAAGTTGGGACAGTATATTGTGATTTAGATAATGATGATGATGATGATGATGATGGTCATAGTGATGATGATGGTGATGCTCATGATTGTCATGATGATGATGATGATGATGATGGCGTTGATGATGACGCCCGTGTCGATGATGGTGCTGGTGATGATGATGATTACGGCGATGATGATGATGGTGATGATGACGATGATGATGATGATGATGACGATGATGACGATGGCGATGATGATGATGATGATGATGATGCTGATTGTGATGGTGATGGTGATGATTATTATTATTATTCATAATAATAATTGTTTCTACTTTGGGCACAAGGCCAGCAATACCCAGTGCATTACTGGTACTTTATTTTATCGACCCCGTAAGGATGAAAGGCAAAGTCAACCTCGGCGGGATTTGAACTCATAACTATGCTGGAAAGCATGACGTCCGACCCTCTACCGATACTGCCAATCCACCACCCTTATTCATAATAATAATAATAATAATTGTTTCTACTGTTGCAACAAGGCCAGAAATTATCCCAGTGTATTACTGGTACTTTATTTTATCGACCCCGTAAGGATGACAGGCAAAGTTAATCCCGCCGAGGTTATCTTTGCCTTTCATCCTTACAGGGTTGATAAAATAAAGTACCAGTAATACACTGAGATGATTTCCGGCATTGTGCCAAAGTAGAAACATATATTATTATTATTATTATTATTATTATTATTATTATGATGATGATGATGGTGATGATTGTCATGCTGGTCATGGTGATTATTATGACGATGATGATGATGATGGTGACGTGGATGACGACGACGACAACGATAACGATGATGATGACGATGTAGATGTTGATGATGACGACGACGGTGGTGATGTCCATGGTGATGTTGGTGATGACAATGATGAGGATGGTGATATGGAAGATGAAGGTGATGAAGACGATGATGATCATGATGATAGATTGGCAGTAGCGGTAGAGGGTCGGACGCCACGCTTTGATGCATAGAGTTACGGCCCTTGCCATTCTGAGTTCAAATCCTGCCGAATATGAATAATCATTTAGCTCATTTCTGCTTGTAGTAGATAAAAATTGTCGCCGTTGCTAATTGTACTGCTGCGGCTGCTGCTGCTGCTGCTACTACTACTACTACTACTACTACTACTACTACTACTACTACTACTACTACTATTACTACTACTACTACTATTGGTGGAGTTGCTGCTACTACTACTACAGAGAATAATAATTCTTGAATAAAACAATAGCTAGAATGAATTCGTAATCGATGTAATAGTGATTTCAAATTGGAAAACGAACACACACCTACGCGCGCACACACACACACACACACACATACACACACATATACACACACACACATACACCCCACACACACACACACACAGACTCACACACACACACACACATATATATATATATGTTATTATATTTTGGGAGGATCACGCTGCGAATAAAAAAGAAGCACCAGTTGAAATTAACTTTTTTGTTATAATTTCCAAGTTGCCTAGTTCATTAGCCGGCTGGTTGTTTAGTTGTTGGTTGTCAAATGTATTTCGCCACACATACTGTGACATCCACAGTGATTACTTGTGTTACCTTTTCACTACTCTTTGTTGTGTTTTACAACATTTTGTCTTTGTTTATCTGAGGAGTGAATTGTCTTTCAAATATTAGGTGGGCTTTCAAAATGTTTATTTATTAAACATACCATAGATATACGAAATTCATATATATATATATATATATATATGCGTGTGTATATATATGAGCGGAGGCCATATTAAGTTGATTAAGTTGATACATATTTACACCTGGGCCATCTATTATGACAATCGAAGCTCTTCACACACACACATACACACATACACACACACACAGAAACACATACACATACACACATATATATATATATATATATATATATATATTCATGTATAAGTATATGGTTGATGTATGCATACACAGACATATATATATATATATATATATATATATATATATAGATCGTCAATATTATTTGCAATTCTAAATTTGACATGTAAACAGCAATAGGGGAGTGATATTATATTCGATTGTATATAATATTCTATTCGGAGACGTTGATAGTTCTTGTGAGAAAAGTGACCAGTTAGTCCTACGTGCCCTAGAGAGCAGAAGGAAAGCAACAACCAAATATAGGTTGTTTTTAAAAGAACAGAAAAGGTATTTTTTGGTATGAAACTCAGGAATGTAAAAGGTCAAATTTTAAAAAGACGGTGACCTTTAAAAAGCTTTCAAAAGTCGATTCCTGGAAATGATATATAAAAGGAAATGTGTTGTAAACATGCCGTGAGGAATATGTATATATATATATATATATATATATATATATATATATATATATACATGTGTATATATGGATGTATCTATGTATATATATATATTCGTATGTAATTGATGGCTGAGAGAAAAGTGTACTCAATACAGATCAACCTGTGATAAACAGGTGAAACTCCACTGTAACAAGTCTAACAATTTAGCCTTAATTAAATATATATATATATGTGTGTGTGCGTGTATGTGTGTGTGCATGTGTGTGTATGTGTGCGTGCGTGTGAGCGCGTTTGTGTGTGTATGTGAGTTAGTGTCTGTTTACATGGGGAAAATACTTATATCTGTATTTAACAAGAGACCACTGCTATTGTCATACTCTCACATGATGAATAATGTCTTAAATGGATATATTTTACGTATAACTATTTAAATAACTTTTAAAGAGAATTAATAGCATTATTTGATTATACGGTATATATATTTTTCTACGAAATTTAGACCATTCACTGTGACCCATTACGGAAATAAATGTTTCTCCTATATGTGTTTACATTTTTAAAATTAGTTCAAATTGTGTTTAGCTTCTTGAAAGATATTTGACGATACTTTAATGAAAGAGGGAAGTCATTACGTTGAGGGGCGTTCTTATGATATATTATTTTGAAAAATGCACTGCCATAGCTGCTAACATCAGCCATCAGTCAGTTGGTGCAGTAAATTGGGTATGAGTAAAAACAACTTATTTTGTATACTTAGCGGAAGTGGAAATGGCACACAGTAATAAAGAGACTCCGTACTGTGAAACTAGTGTTTCTTTTAGATATCGCATTTTTGTTTTCTCCATTCTCTCCAGTGGGTAGACGAGGCAGACTAACCATACATGAGAGTGAAGTTATATATACGTAGAGCAATTATGAATCAATGCGTTATATAAAGGTGAAATAAAGAATACATTCATACAAATAGATATACTCAAAAGCCCTAACTTTAATGCCAAGGGAAATAATTGTCAACATTAAAATTACCCATTATCTATTTGTATATATATATATATATATATATATATATATATATATATATATATAATAAATCAAAGGAAAATATACCATACGAATAGAGTAAAAACTAGCTGTGATTTCATTGTGTGATAAACCTCTTCCATTGACTAATCGGTTGGTTATTTTATAACCTATTCTGATACACTTTATTTTTCTTTTATATATAGACAATTGAATAGATTAATAATAAAGATAATAATGAGTAGATGTTCATAACACAAACAGGATTGTTTACCACTTGCTCTCTTTCTTGTCTAGTTTGCATTCTAGTGGTAGTAGTATCAATAATAGTCAGTTTTTATTCCCATGATACGCACAAACTTCATATATAAATACACACATACACCCACCTCATCCTATCTCTTTCTCTCTCTCTCTCAAATATGTGTATATATATTTATGTATACATATATATATATATATATATACAGACAACAGAGTAAGTGTGAGCGAGCTATTTACAACTGTCTGCAATATACACTGTACGTGTTTGTACGAAAATAACGCTACTGGAAAGAAATTATATATTCCTGCTGTTGTCTTCCTTAAGAATGTTAGGTTTAATAGAAAAATAGATGCCATTTTTCGGTAGACAAACAAACAGCTAAGGCTAATTATAGTAACAACTTCGTTTTCATCTTTTGGAAATAACATGTTGCTATATTTAATCATAGAACATATTAACAGCAAACCTCTAAAAAAAATGTTTCGTACAATATATTTTTCTTTACACTTTCGTCACTCGCCCACCCGTTATAATATATATACACTCTTACATATAGGTATATATATATATATATATATATATATATATATATATATGTGTGTGTGTGGGGGGTGGTGCTTATGTGAGTTATTATTACAAACGATTCTCGATATACTTTCCATCTATAAGATTCTATATGTTTATTGTTTACTTCTGAAAACTGGTTTACTCGCACCCACAAATCCTATATAAAAGTTCAGTGCAATCGTGAGATTAGGTTGTTTAAATATATGAAGCGTTTTTAATGAACATACCGCTCCGAGCTTTACGTCTCTGCTGCTATAGACTTCAAAAACACAAACACAATACAGACGCACACACTCACACACACACACGCATACATATATACACACATATGTATGTATATATATATATATATACATATATATATATATATATATATATATATATATATATATATATATATATATATATATATATATATATAGAGAGAGAGAGAGAGAGAGAGAGAGAGAGAGAGAGAGAGAGAGAGAGAGAGAGAGAGAGAGAGAGAGAGAGAGAAGATTATAAATACACAATCGGTTCTTAACGTGTTTCACATTTGGATTTGATATGTGTAAGGCGTTATTTTCCTTAATTGAATTCAGTTCATTTCCCTCATGCCACAGTGAATCGAATTTAAGTATATCGATTGACGTTTGAACAAGCAGGCGGCTTGTCAGAGGTTTGCTTTCCCTAACACCATGCTATCGAAACGTCAACTGAGAGGTTCATCGTGACAAATACTTCAGTCGTTGTACTTGCTAAATACACTGTCGTATACAGAGTTAAATTCATCGATCAATAACAAGAGAATATTCCTTTATTGTAACAGTTGTTTCACTTCTTCCAGTTCTTTTATCATTATAATTATTGTCTGTCATATATAACCTTCAATTTAGATTAGAATACGTTCTATCTCGTTCTGGTAAAGGCATCTATTACATATTTGTATCCTATAGAAAAGGATATATATTTCCTAGCCAATATATTATGATTAATATATAATTTATTAATACCAAGTTGCATTTTTAGACCGTATAGCCAATGTAGACAGTACTATTATATCCAATCGAAATCTTAACTATCTTTCGCTTTTATTGTTCGCGAGCAAAGAAGGGAAGGAGAATTATGTGAGTTGAAGCAGTTATAAATATCAAAGTACATACAAATAATAAAACACGTTTCTATCAATGATTGACAGAAGAAGTTCTAACAAGATTACATGGTGCATTCTTTAGTTAGTTAATCGCAGGAACAACTGAGCAAAAATGATAAATAAATCAAATATATAAGTGTACAGTAAAATAAATAAAGGTAAATGAAAGATTTAAAACTCCATGTATTTCAATATAGCTTGCACTTAGGAAATAGAAATAAGAAATTGCTAATTTTTACCTCGAGAATAGATTATCTTTAATCTTAGAGAGGAAAAAATGTTGGGAGGAGTAGAGAATAAAAATGCTAGAAGATAAGCTTTATTGATTTTCTCTGAGTAGAAAATAACTTTTGAGTTAAATCTTCCTAAATGTATCCACCAGGATTGCATTATCGTACTTTTGTGAAGAAGACATGTTGGAAAATTGAAAGTAATAACGATAATAAAAACTTATTCCAGCCAAAAGGTATTAGCCGAATGACATTAGATGAAAACAAACATTAGTATGAGAATATCCTCCTGAGTTAAACCCATTACCTGTTTTAAAGAATACCCAAACTGCTATTGCTGACAGTTTTTCATATAAATCGATGAATTTAAGTATTAATATTTAGTATTTCAACATCAGCTACACATTTCCTCCTTCCATAAAGATATTTAAGAGATCCATGCTCAATATTATAATATTTTCCTTTCTTGTTTTTCTTCATGCTCCATAATTCCGTAATTCAACCCAGAATATTTTTTTACTTTTCTTTTATATTCTCTTTATATGATGTCTCCCATTTCCATATTACTTTCATTTCTTCATTTTTACGAGCTCTTTTATAATTTATTGATTGATGTATCAATATATTTCGCATATTCTATATATCAATTTATTGTATATATTCTTTGCACGGGTCCTACTCTTTGTAATTTTCCTGCATACGTATAGAAGAATGGAACTATGAAACACAACCAGACATAGACACAGAATGCACAGGCCACGATAGAATACACTGTCTGATTCGTTTTCCTTCATCTAAATTATTATATAATCTTTCATAACACACTAATATAGTGAAATACATTATGTAATATATATATATATATATGTGATCTTTTATTTTAATCACAAAGGGTGCGGGTTGAAACAGAAATAAGTCGTTGTAAGGCATGTCTTGTTTAACATATGCAAATATATACTTATCCCTTGCTCCAGTAATCATAGATATTATAGTCATTTTAAGTAAAGTATTATAAATGCAATTGGAAATCACAAAACACAAATAATAGCACGATTTACATCAGCGTTCTTTGAACCTGTAACTGTTTGTGTAATGAGAACGAGCAATAAACATGAAAATGCAAATGTAAAACTACCATTAAACATAAACAATAATTTTGGAATGAGATTAAAATATCTGGGACATGATTGTTGTACAACCAAATATTCGAGTTGTTTGAACAACGAAAAACACAGAGACTGAAATTAATGTAAAATTAGCCGAGAATTTACCGACACGTGTAACCTCAACAATATCCCAGCCATCTTGTGCTTGTCAGTGTTTAGCAGTGTTTAGCATGTCTGATAATTTTCGATTTAAATGTAGTGACGGATTTTGTAAATTAACCAAAAATTAATACACGGTGTAATTAATATTTAAAACTTATAGATACTCCTAATCATATAATGGATTGTAACACACAACCAGAAATATGATTCAACCAAGCAATCGGTTTAAATTTTGAGAAATATTGTAGAAGGTCTACAGATGCATATGATTATACTGAAAATGTAACATTGAAGATGAAATATTATTATATATACATCACTATAGTTCGACCTTATGCATTTGCATTTATTGACCTCGTAAGACTAATATGACTGAAACATATACTGGGATTTATCCGATATTTACTGAAATGTAAAGTGCCAGATAGAGAATAATTGGGGTTAATAGGTGAAATGTACATCCTTTTAAACACATTCCTATTATTTCCTCTTGTTAACATATAACCTCCAATTCAATGTGTCTTTACGAAACTAAAAATAAAAGAGAAAAACTACAAGGTGCATGTAAAACGAAATGAACCAATATCTAACGCTATTTTCTAAAACTCCAAATCTGGAGTTATTTGAGCACATCGATGTATAATCTATATATGTGTGTGACCGTATATGTGCGTGTGAGTTTCAATGTAGAGGACATCGCATATTTAATGCCTGTTATATTAAAACATGATTGTGTTCGGGTGTTCTTATGTTTGGTGTGTAACAAAGCATGAACACGTTAACGACTCTAGTATCCCCATAATCCAATCTTTGCTAGCAATTCAATGACCCAAGAAAACACACAACTGACAATAGGCTGCGAAGTTTCAAAACATTCTCAAACTTATATATATATGTAAGTATGCTATCGTTTCAAACCAATAGGAAAAACTGTGAATAAAGACCAACAACCTTGATCACCATGTTCATCATATCACAAGCATAGACGCATCTCTATCTCTCTCTCTCTCTTTCGTTCACTCTCTATTTCTCTCGCTCTCTGTATATATACATACATATATATATATATATATATATATATATATATATATATATATATATATATATATATATATATATATATATGAGAGTATTGAAGTTTGCTTGAAGCATTGTGGAACAATAAGTAAATATTTATAAGTCGTTTGGAAGCCTCGACAATGCAAATGGGTAAATCTCCGGGTAACAAGGTCCGGTGGTGGAGAGAGAGATATGTAATTGGGTGTACGTTGAGAAGCGTGGTGTTATACACACCACGCATCTCAACGTACACCCACTTACATATCTCTCTCTCCACCACCGGACCTTGTTACCCGGAGATTTACCCATTTGCATTGTCGAGGCTTCCAAACGACTTATAAATATATATAGGACTAGAATTGCTTTATTCGTATGGAACGTGAGATGATTTCAGAAGGAAACAGTTCCAGCCAACAGCAAGGTAAGAGGGCAAAGTCTTCATAACGACCATATTCAGAAACGTTGATAGTCGACAGTTATGCAACCTTGATTCTGCTGGGATCCGCTAGATAGTTGTACGTCATGTGATTCCAAAATTAATGTATATATATATATATATATATATATAAGTATATATTTTGTGAGAATTTAAAGCAAAAACACACCAAACATGCACATACAGCTGAGTTGATATTTTTTAAAAGTTATAACGAAGAAATAAGAGGTTTCGGCATTGACATTATGAACAGTGGCTGTTCATTTGGAAAATAAGAAATGTATAGAAAAATACGGATGAGGGAGTGAGACATTTAATGTGTTGTACATTATTATTTACCACGGTGGAACTGCGGAAATGAGAGAAGAGAATATGTGGGGATATATATTCATTCATTCAAAGGAACACCGCAGGAAAAGTGATATATATCTGATCGGAAATACTTTAAAGGGTGCATCGTTGTGTTTGTGCATTTATGTGTGTGATAGTTTGACGAATGTCTCGTCTACATTTGATTATACAAAGTCTTTGCAAACATATGATTACACGCACACACACAGATAATCATATAGATTCGCATACACACGTACACCCATACACACACGCACACACGCACACACGCACATACGCACACACATTTATGTGTGTTTATTCAACCATAGTTGTTTATTGGTTGTAAACAATCATCAACAATATGTATTGAATATATTTACACTTATCAAACCAAATTGAAACATTTTAAGCAGCTTAAATAATTTATTTGTTATGACATTTGTGTTTTTCCTTTTTATACGAAATGGAGTTTAACTTTTATCTTAAAATATTTAGGAATTTTCTCTTAAGGAAACTTTTCCTTGGAAGAAACTAAAAACAGCTATACTATT
The DNA here is from genome assembly GCA_964016885.1 of Eledone cirrhosa. Classification (NCBI taxonomy): domain Eukaryota; kingdom Metazoa; phylum Mollusca; class Cephalopoda; order Octopoda; family Eledonidae; genus Eledone; species Eledone cirrhosa. The sequence continues at coordinate 48,317,108 of OZ024749.1, forward strand.
TTTTCTCAAAATAATAATAATAAAAATGATTTGAGTTTATTCAAAGTAAAATTTTCAAAACACAAAATATTTAAAATGGATTTTATTTTTAAGAAGATTAATTAAATTTTTAATGTATTGGTTTGAAAATAAAAAGAAGACACAAATGATGTATTTGTTGTGTGTGATGTTTGGAAATATAATTGCTATTTGTGTAAAGTGGCACACATTTAATATTCTGTAATGTTTACTACAACATTGTTACTAATACGATGAATCATACGAATATGGAAATTCATAAATGACAAGCCAGAAATGGAGGAAATAAAATGCATCTTGCGGTGGTTTCAATCTCAGGAGAAACTACAGCCTACAGGTTAAGCATCAGACAAGATTCTTTTAAACATTTAAACAGGTTTTAAGTTCACCTACTAAGGTATGTGACTTCACCTTTCCTTTTTTTCTGTTTTATGGAATCTTGTTTCAATGAAAGATTAAGTTCAATTTTTAATGTGTTGTGAATATGAATCTATACCATAAATTATAATACAGCCAATGTAATGAAACTATGAAGAATAGTGAGCATAAATACTTTATGACAGCTTAATGTGAAACAAAACTGTATTGTGTAAAATACCCAGGGACACGCTGGTCATAAATATCAACTTGTACCGTGGCTGTTGTATCACAAAATGAAACACAATGAATAATATATTAGTTTCACGATTGATGCAATAGGAGAGTTGGCTTTACTTTTCGGAGCCTAGCGTTTCATCAAAAGACAGAATGAGAAACAAAAGATGCCATAGGATTATTGAGAAAGAAACGAACAAGTACGGACAACATTCTTGAGAAAGAGCCACTGTTTATTCAGTCTATATGTAAATATATTAAATATCGATGAGAGAAAACAACATAGGATAGCCGTATAGTTTAATGAAGATATATATTAGTTTGAGGCTTAATATAGCAGGAAACTATCCCTTAAGCTGTGAAAGTCAGTCCTTCATATAAAATAACGAGATATAGGAAAAATATTATGAATCAGCATATATATATATATATATATATATATATATATATATATATATATATATATTCAATCAGCTGTTTTTGTATCTAAATAAACAAGGAAGTAAACGTAATTTCAGCTATAAATGTCCGGTACTCTGATCATTAATTGCTATAAGTTTTAATTGATAGTGTCAGCATCATTGTGATATTCCGTGTTATTTGTGTCACTATAGATACAAGAAATGGTATAGTGATTAATTTAGTTGACTATATATATAATGAATGTTGGGGCGACCACATAGTCTAATGCTTATGAACATAAAACATTCATATTATTGCAAATAAATATTTACTTGGAGATGTATAACCTACAATTTTGGTGCTGAAATCGTACTTGATATATTATTCTGCGTTCACTTGATAGTATATTAAAGATAAAGAAATAAAGAATAATATATTCATTATGGACAGAAACATTTTTCAATATATATTGTATTTTTTTAATTATGCTAATGGTCACAATGAATCAAACGTATTTGAAAACAATTTGCAATATAAACGAGGCGATAATATATTACTTGCCAGGGAATACTTAATGACGTTTGTAAACTCCTCTGTTAAGAAAATCGTTGAATGAATATGTTGATAAATGTAGGAAATATTCTCTAAATATGACAATGTTAAACACTACGAACAAATTTCGACGAAGCTAGAACCATAGTATCTGCGAATTACGTCAATACCGAGACCTAAAACAATTAATTAATATTCTGGTGCTTTGTGCTGTTCATTTACATACGAGAATAATTTCATTATTGAGTTTTAGAATAAATTATCATTGAAATTAATGTCTCTTAGTATTGCTTCGGGAAAAGACTATAATATGTATATGTCATGGCTCTAATGGTCATATACATACATTTATATTGATTTATTGCAGTAAGAATATAGTCAATGAAACAAGTAGTGGCTTTCAGTCCATTCCAACGAAAATATATAACTCGAATATATATATATATATATATAGTGCTTCAGACAGCCAAGTATCGATTGACTTAAAACACGTTTGATAGACAGAAATGTGTGTGTATCGGATCTAATCAGTCCTCCGAGTTTCCACTATCACCTGGATACATTTAGCAGACTCCACGATGTTGCAAGCCTGCAACACACATTTCAAAAGTGGAAATGACAGAAGAAATAACATATATGTGTGTGCCTGCGTGTGCGTGTGTGTAGGTAAAGCCACAATTCTAAGTTTTAAGTTGACATTTGTCTATGTTCTGCAATCCAAAGCTAGAAACTATTACAGGAATAAATAATATAGTGACCACAATTTGAATTTTGCATAAAATACGCAAATTCGATGAGATTTGATGAGACATACTGGAAAATTGTCGGAAGTGGATTACAACATAACAACAATACCGAATATAACAATTGTATTTTATCAACTGTCTAAGTGAAATGTCTTTTTATACAAATAAAATGATCGATTTGATGACTAGTTTTATGTCAGTGATGTATCAACATCATCTGTTTTGAAGTAAAGTTAGACGTATCCGCTTTGTCGCAAGGAACTTTAAGAGAGGTCTGATCTGCAAATAATATCCTCCTGTTTTAAATACCGTTCAGAAAATTATGAAACATAAAAATTAATCATGTTTAAAAATAAAATGTAATCATGTTTTATGTCAATTCAATAATACAGGAAATGATGATGTATAAAACCCCTGACCTTCAGCCTAATTCAAGGTCAGACATTCACAAAGATGTAGTATCTAATGTTACATTTAAATACTGTCACTGAGATGCAGGATATATAAAGAAAGCCAGCCGTAGAAATGTATTCATCACATGCTTCTGCACGCTTACTGAGTAAGTTCAAGTATAATCGGATTCTTAATAAATGTTCATCTGTTCGCTGTCGATATAATATTACCAGTGTTGAGCTGGTCTTGATTCGATTTAATCGGCTAACACTCTCTTCTGAACATTTCTTGAATTGGCACATTTTTTAGAAATCTATACTAAATTCATTAAGTTTCTTTGATTCAATAAAATATATCGATACTATGTTCCATATACGTGCCGATACATTTCCAAATGATATGGATGTATTGATAGATGAATAATTGGATTTGAATAGTGGTTATGCTTTACAATATATAAAAAACAGTATATACAAATTTAATTCTATAATTTGAACGTGTCATATGACTAAACTAGTGGCTGTACAACTCATTATTTAAGGGTTGAATGAATGTATATATAATGTCAATAACATTTGCGATAGAATAGAAAATTACTCTCTTCTCTTGCTCTTGATACAAACTATAACACAATATTCTCAGTGATATCGATTTGCGAAGTCTCCGTTTCAGGGAACTTGATATAATATTAAGAGAAAGTATAATTCCACTAATGCAAGATATTAGATTGTAATTAATTCTAGTTCATTATAGTTTCGACATTGTATCCATAGAAATATAATTCTGCGAACTAGGTCTCTACATGTTTAATTTGTTCCCGGTTGCAGCCTCTATGTCTAGGTGCCAATAAGAATTATTTGTGTTTTTATACTGATTCCTACACTCCTAATGACTTAGAAATTTGATTCCATTTTCGCCCATTTTCACTCTGTTCCTCCCCCTTTCTCTCTCTCTCTCTATCTCTCTCTCACTCTCTCTTTATGTCTCTCCGCTCATCACACACACACACACACACACACACCCACACACACACATATATATATATATATATATATATATATATATATATATATATATATATATATTATAAAAGACAGTTATTGTACCAACCAGTCTATTCCCCTATATTAACCATCCTGAATATTCATACACTTATACTACACATATATACTCTATATACGTATATAGAAAACACTCATGCAATCATCGAAAGCCGTATATATAAACAATACACTAGATAAACAAAGCCAGAAATAAGCATAGCATATAATCGACAAAACCTTCGGATTACACACTCTAAAAATTATATTCATAAAAACTGGGTCAACCATTAACTAAATGCCTATATTAGAGATATGTCATCCTTCAAAATAATCCCTACCCCATACATATATCCCATCTCTGAAGCCGCTGTAAATATGAGCATGTGGAAGACGGACATTTTCATTTCATTATGATAATTGGCATTATATATCCATTATTATATATTATATAATATCCAATATTTAAATATTATATATACATTCTTACAGCTATGATGCGCACGAAAAAAGTACGTGGACCGATTAAACTTTCGTATCAAATTCCTTTTCAGTCATATGAAATATATATATATATATATATATTTCATATGACTAAAAAGGAATTTGATGCGAAAGTTCAATCGGTCCACGTATATTTTTTGTGCGCATCATAGCTATAAGAATGTATATATAATATTTAAATATTGGATATTCTATAATATATAATAATGGATATAAAATGCTAATTATATATATATATATATATATTCCTGGTCAGAGTGCATATATTCTCCCATGGAAATAGAGAGATTTCAGACACGAAACGCAACATAATTCTACGCAAATGGTGTTATTTAGTGTTTCTGTAGTTAAGTCATCATTTCATTACAAAAGTGCTTCCTAAAATAGAAAGACACATCGCATAATAATGATTCATTTGCAATATATCTAATTAAAATACGAGAACACAGTTCAAAAATGTTCCTCGATCAGTATTAGCCTGGGGGTAAACAACAGGTACAACAATAGAAAAGGCAGCAACATAATTAGTAGCAACAGTAGAAATTTGCATTCAAACGAAATACTGCAGTATTCCCTGTATTCATTATAACATTATAAAATTTACATAATTATTAAATAAAATTAAGTACAACCAAATTATCGATTTATCCTGGACAAGCCTATTTCTAAGTCAAATTTTGCCAAATATAATTGAAATGTAAGCAGCTGTAGAATCACATGTATATTTCTATAGATGAAATTACCTGCACACATTTTAATTCACAGCTGAAATTAGTTTACATAAGTTAGGAGACAGGCTTTTCTCTTAAAGTACACATTTTCGCCACATATAATTCTGATATTCAGGCATGTGTAATTTCCTAAACATGGAGCATATTTAGTCTTCATTTGTTTTAAGTTTATAAATATCTGCCAAATCATGTAATAGTGTCATATAATCCTTCAGTTATTTAGTTCGTTTTAACCAACATATTGCTATACTACATCGCTTATAGATTGATTATTTCATGTCAATAATTTTAGTCTAGGAGGAAGGACTACGCATATGTCAATCGCAATATGATCACAATGAGGGTGACGAGAAGACGAGACACGTGTCTGGTGATTGTCATAAATAAACATGTCCTAAGACTCGAGTATACAAAACCACAGAAAACTTGGTGATTTCAGTAGAAATAGGAGCGGCAAATGACGATAACATATCTGTAAACCTGAGTCAGTTGTATACAGTTGATCATATTAGATACATCTGTGCATAATGTAAGTCATATGCTGCTTCAAATAAACTATTGTATGAATATAGTAATCAAATGATGATGTTTCATGTGTTGCGTCTCTTACAGAATGCACTAATCTTTGATTAAAGGAGCGAACAATGATATATGTTTAGAATGTTCGAAACAGTAAGTATTAAGTTTAAGCCACTCGAAAATCAGTGTGGTTTTCTTGATTTTATTCTTTAGCTATATATCACATCTGACAAAGAACATATATGTTAAGAGGCATTCCAGATGTGATGACCTATCTGTGTACACACAGTATATCTGCAACCCACATTAAGCATTACAAAGGGACTCCCAGGTTTATAATCGTAGAGCATGATTTACGACTGGCTTCAGTATACACTCTACGGAAAGCCGTGTACCAATCCCGTTGTTGATTAATTTGAGGGTGGGTGAAGTGGTATTGATTAACAGCTAAATGATCTATGAATAAACAGACTGATACTTACACATCTTAATATCTAGATCTACATCAGCAGATATCGCATTCTCCGTCTCTTGAATATTGTGCTTTGTATGAGAGTATTTCCCTATATAGGAGGGCGACTGTCATCTCCCATAATTACTCCTTTATTTTTTTAGGATTAATTACACGTTCCCCACTAAACATAAATAAATAACCTCTTCGAAGGAGCAACAATTTTTACCCATAAAATATCAATTAAAATTATTATAAATAAGTCTATGATTACCAAACGTGATAGGTTTGTCTCCAACAGTAATGTGTTTATCTACAATAGCTGCTTAGCCGAACATTAAAAAATTGTCAATCCACGTGATTTTTAAATTGCTCACTTTATGAGATTCTTGTCCATCAGCGCCAACATATCGATTAAGTGTGTTATGATTTTTTTCTAAAGATTTTATTCAATAGAATTATCTTCATATGCCACATCTTTCATCTCATCATTTCAAGACATTATTAAATTGTCCATAATTTTAACTGTATAATTTCGAGAAGATTTTCCTGTATCATTATTCATTCATCACTATTAATATCATTTAGTTTTCGTTTTCTTCAATATAATGCGATGTAATTTCTTTTTCACATATGCGCAATTACACAGACATAAACACATTCCTCACATAGAAAATATACACGAATCCGCATGTGCAAATGCAGGAGTATATACAAATCTCTCTCTTCCTCATTCTTTGTATATATATATATATATATATATTGCGTGTGTGACGACTGTGAACGTGTGTGTAGAGTTTTTACACCTATAGATAATATGTGTTTCAAATTAAAAATAAAAATAAATGTACATATATTATAATATTCAGTCCGGTAATTAGGTTTATGAAATATCTCTTCTTCAGAGAGAAATGAACCTAATTAGTAACTAATATGTACTAAAATTAACATGCAGTAAAAACACAAGTTTCCATATTTTCTCAAATTAGAGCTTCCGTTTAACCAATAAAATCTGTTTTACTTTATTGATGTATGTACCTATGCATGTAAGCATTTAAATATGTATCTATGAATGTATGTAAGTGTGCAGATATATATATATATATATATATATATAGTAGTAGTAAAAAACCAAAACGAAAAACAATAACAAAGAGTGCAGTACGAACACTGTTGGTATTAGGTTCACGGATCAGAGGTGGGGGGGGTGCGTTTCGGGCATACGCCCTTCACACATATATATATATATATATATATATATATATAGGAAAAAGTATGACCTCGACGGCAGAGCGCAAGCCGTTTCGACGGCTATTTCTGGACTACTTTTTCCTATTTCCCACTCTACTATCGTAAGTATTTAGTACAAATTCCACTTGATTAAGCACCAACACATATATCAGATGCTAGGAGTTACTGACAGCATAAAAAAACACCGCAAAATGCTTTTCAGTCCTCCTCATAATCATAGAACATTTTAGTTTCCCACCGGCACGAAGCGTATGATATGCTCAGGTGAGAATCAAAATGTAGTTTTACTCGTAATGTCCGTGCACTCCAAGACAGATCTTAATCTTTATGTACATACATGCTTGCTTTTATCTGCAACCATGTAGCAAGCTGCGCCAGATAATTGAAATGGTGTTCAAAATGATGATACCTTTATCGCTGGATTTTCAAATGTTTCATATTTGGATTGCACTTTATTTTAAATATGATGTACTTTACCAAACTACAGAACAAATATTACCTACTGGCCATTATATGAACATCTAGAGACTGCTGCTCTGATACTACTGATATGTGGTTTGACGGTCAAAGTAAATCAACGCTGGAAAGACATTTTGGACAAAGCCATCCGAGAGGAGACCTAGGGCTAGAACCCGCGCAGGATTGAAGGTTAACATGTACGTGCTTGGCTGATTTATCTTGGGGATCCAGCTGGAGCAATTAGAGATGTTTACTACTATTAGGACCAGATAGAAGGCGTGCTAGAAAGCACAACCACCTCGATCTCATCTAAATAAAAATATAAAATGAGATATATATGGTTGAGTGTTTGTGTGTGCGTGTGTGTAATGAATGGATGATTCACACTGATACCTCATACATAAGCTATACTAGAATTTAACTGAGAAATAACTTTCAATCCAGCGATGTGGATTTTATCATTTAGAACATCGTTTCGCGTTCCATTACGCCCACTCAAACTGCAGAAGCAAAACGACATTAAGAAAAGTGTGTTTAAGGAGTTCTGTCAAGCGGAACTAATGTTGATACCTTCCATGATAAAATATTTTCACTTTACCCCTTGAGTTTAATTCGTTATTTAGCTCGTTAGTGAACAGCTATAAAACATATAAGCATTCATCCACTACACGGAAAATTATGTATTCACAAATACTTTGCAAACACAAAACATAAGCATGTAAATTCACACATAGAATATTTTAGTATCTAACCGGTACCAAATGTATATGCTCAGGTATAATCCCGTTTATTTGTGTGTGTATGTATCCGTGTTTTCGTGCCATGATTTATAGAAATACATTCCGTTACATCAAATTCTTACTATAAAACTAATAACCAATGGAGTTTTAATTATATATGTGATGCCTTAATTATTATGTTAATTTATGTTATTGCCGTTTGCCTTCCTGGAAATATACTGGCATTTCAATTTTTTTGAAAATAATAAAATGACTTTTGCAAATTGAAATCCGATTCTCGTAGCGTGAACTTTTAACAATTGCTAATTAGTCACTTGTAGTACTTAGCCCATCTATGTATATGATTTAACATTTTTTGACATATATATTCCAACGCATCACTGCGTGAGTTTCTTTTCTCTATTGTAGTCGCTCATATTTTTCTTTAATGCGACTCAAGGGAAAAACACATTTATGCTAGTAATGAGCATGTCTAATTGGAACAATAACTATAATTAACACTTCAATTCTGCACTGATTTCTGCGACGGAACAAGTGCACTAAATACAAATTTGTTATATACTTCAGCATTAAACCGAAGTTCTTGTGGCACTTAGTATATTGACTCATTAATTACAAAGATTAATAATGTGTAAAAAGCAATTATTTTCATTCACTTTAAATACACACATAACTAAGCATATGTACTTTCGAACATGATACTTTTTTTATGCATGTATTGTCGCTAAATATGATACGAGTCTGTGTAATATCAAACACAATTAAAAACCGAATTCTACAAGAATTCTATCGACGTACTCGGACAATAGATTTCTGAATATGAAACGAAATATGATTAGACGATTCTGTATAAAAAAGAAGGCTGGAAAACATATTCCAGTGCAAAGGGTGCATTATGTCCGTGTACAAGAGCAATAAATCATTAAAATCAAAATCTTTATTTGGACACTAAGATTTGGCACATCAGTGTAATTGAAAAATTGTAAAAAAGAGAAACATAAAAATATATAACTTAGATATTATATCTTTGTGTCATTCTAAATAATATCAAAAAATAGAAACTATCAGTATTTTTCATTTTACAAAGTGATAATTTATTTCTAGATTTAAATTTAGTGTAATCAATAGAAATTGATCAATTTATGCGTCTACTTTGATCTATAAAAATGATCTAATCAATTTAATAGCTACTATATATGATCAATATCTTAATGTTGAATTATTGATTTTCCTGTTTTAGTTTTCGTGTTTAATAAGATTCGTTTCATAAACTTGTTGAATAGATTTACCCTTACTTTAGACGTAGTAAGGAAGTGGATTTGTCTTCTATATTGAATATAATTTATTTGTAAACTATATATATGTTGCCCTGATTTATGACTTATTGGGCATGCAATGATCTATCAACTTTCATAGCATAATTTTATGTCCAACACGCTTTCTTTACACTGAACACTCTAAAACTTTACGGTCGCGTGACAACATTTTATAGACAAATTGTAACTTTTACCTCTTTGGAGAATCTCCAGCATACGCCCTCAAAACCTACCAGTTAGATTCTTATATTATACTGAGTATTCCATCTACCATCTCTTGCTCTACACCCTCTCTTTAAGAGATTTCTTGTTATTTAGATAACACGCAATCACAAGTAATTTAACATTTTACCTACCATTCAATGATACCCGCATCAAATTAATATATACACACCATTTTCTATAATTATTACTAATATTTTCACGTGTGCGTATAGCGTCACTCTCTAGTAATTTAAATTTGACCATAGTTAGTGAACGTAAAAGGGATTATACATGTGTATACATACGTCCTTGCTTCTGTATGTCTAACCTTCGTATATATTTTCATTTATGTTTGCTCTTGCAAGTATCTGTTATTCTGTAACTCTTTTGAATTTCACATATACATTACAATAACTATATTGCTTATTACTTGAAAATAATCATACAGGATGAAATGTGTGCAACATTATATTTTCAACACATCACATTATTCACAAATGTTCTTCAATTATGTCCAACTATTTAAAAGTGTCGCCTGAAAATAGCACAAAACAACACACAACTAACTTGAAATACGACAACAATGTATTTGACAATGATATATGAAACAATATATGAAACAATAAGTAAGTAATGCCTGGAAATACTTTAATTAGATGTAAGTTCGATTTGAGCAAGGCTGGTTAAATGCAATACAATCAGAAGAGAAGTGAGGTATGGATCTAAATAATCTATGGTTTGTAAGCAAAAATTAATTCAGAAGAAGGCTACAAGAATACAGTTGGAAAGTCACACATTAAAGTGAATGGAAATAAATATATTCCATTGTTAAATTTCAATATTAAATAGTTCTGTAATACGAGGTAAGATACAAGTTAACGAATCTTTGAAGAGAGAAAATGAAAGGAAATATATCCATTCATTGTGTCAATGAATCTTTTATATTAAACAAAACAAAGAAACAAAACAACACAATATTACCATTGCATTCACAGATACTGAAAGAGCCGTGGGGTAGGATATTTCATCTAAGGCTCCCGACACCACCATCACCAGCTCGAAAAAGTAAATTGTTAAAAAGTGTGAGCATTCTGAAATGACAGTTATCTCTTCTAGTTGCGAACCAACAAACCCATCCTCTCTTACATAACCTGTAGTTTGGTGTTTGGTTCTTCACGCCAATGCCGATCATAGCAACCGATTCTCGATTCTATGTAATATATATATTTCTAACATTTAGTTTCATGAACGCCTGATAAAAACATTCTATGAAACATACTTATACTGAAAGAACTGACATCCTTCTTTTTACTTTTATATGTATGATTGAACATGTATGTAGATGCAATTAGAATTTTATATCGTTCCAGACGCCTCCTCAGAAGCACAAAGAAACAGATCTAACGAGAAACATAATTGTAACCTATATTTCTCGGCAACAGCGGTTTTATAACTTGTCTCAGAGATTGTAAATAAGAAATGAGAGGTAAAGAAGCTGGCGAAGAAGCAATCTAGAACTAAGTAAGGTGATACAATAACTGTCTTTGCCAAACTTCACTGAGTCATAATTCACCGTGTCTAACATTAATGCCTAACAGATGTGAGCAATGTGCACGTGTGTGTATTATATACACACGCACACATAGGTATATAAATGAATAAATATATATATATACATGAATATTTTATATACATCTCTGTATATATATATATATATATATATATATATATATATATATATATATATAAATATATATATATATATATATATATATATATATATATATATATATATATATATATTTATATATATATAATCATTAAACGTCATCAAGCTAGTTACTTTAACCTTTATATTGCATGGTTAAGGCACTAAAAAGTGCCAGTAAACTAATCCATAGATTCGTTAAAATACTAAATTTCAACGAGGGAAGAACTTCAGATTTTATGGCATGTTCCTCGATATACTTAAATCCTTATACTAGAAAATTAACTTCGTGTATTTATGTCATTTAATTATGGTCCATAAAACAGCCATATACGCTTCGTTTCCTTCTACTCTCTTTGCAGTTTTTTTTTCTCGTTTCATGTATCATTCTTCATTTAATACTACTTTATATTTATCACACACTTTCTTAACTTTTTCAGTTTAGCTTTTATTGTATTGTACATTATGTTGCTTATTTTACATTTCTTGATCTTTCCTGTTGCCAATGCCCCATCTCCTATCTATCTCACTCTCTCACCTTTATCTCCTGAACTCCTTGTCTCTCTCTTTCCACGTATCCACACCTCGATATATGTATAACACTCTTTATGTATCTGTCTTTCTATCGATTCCTTTTGTTATATATATATATATATATATATATATATATATATATATATATATATATTAGAATGTGAGGTTTTTTTTACAAAATGAAAAATAACCGAGGTGTCCTACACAAGTGAAAGTATAAAGAAAAAGAGATGAAATCGAAAACGCAACTGGAGTCTTATTTAAAATATATATATATATATATTTATTTGGTTCCTTTACCGGTTTCGCAGTTCTTCTGTTTTTCAAAAGGTGAGTTGAGATGGAGGGGCTGTGGTTTTTCTCACAGATGTGAGAAAAACCACAGACCCTCTATCTCAACTCAACTTTTGAAAAGCAGAAGAACTGCGAAACCGGTAAAGGAACCAAATAAATATATATATTTAAAAAGAAAAAATAGGACTCCAGTTGCATTTTCGATTTCATCTCTTTTTCTTTATATATATATATATATATATATATATATATATATATATATATCAGACACCGTCGATGACCGGCTTACAAAAATATTATTTGGCTCTACACTATATCTGTATCTTAATAAAAGAAAAAAACAACATAATCATTCGCATATGGAACCCTTGTCTTTTGGTGAATCAACCAGTAGATATGTAACATTGGAGAAAATGTAACGTTGGCGAATTAAAGTAATGTCTAACGCCCATGCTAAACCATCACCTAAGACAGTAGACGGTTACGCGTACCTGGGAAAGAAGTCCGCAAGACATGGCACACTATTTCCAGAGGTAAAATGATGGAGTGTGTTTGGCTAGGCGGCTTTCGAAACCAAGAAAACGCTAACGTAATATACCAGTTAGGTACTTTAATACAGGTATTCATTGACCTACGCCATTCAGGCTACTGCGGGGTTTTGAGCTTGTGTGGGAAAACAATTTCTGATGTAGGATCTTTTTCAATACTCCATAACAATAACTAGTTACAATAGATAGAAGTATATGGTATGTCTAATGACTACGCTTCGCTTCAAACCTCTTCCTATTTCGTTTGATGACAATGCAATTGTGATGCAGGTGTATGAAAAATGTTGAACTCGTAACGCAAAATAGTAGCTCATAGACCACATGCCTCACACCTTCCCTATCTCCCTCGTTTACACACATGCAGATACATAATCACTAGCCACATGAGATCCTTATGCGTATATACGCC
>OZ024749.1:48335520-48363020 GCA_964016885.1 Eledone cirrhosa
CTCATTTGCTGTCAAATGTGTTCACATGTATATTCCCTCTGCTGAACTGTAAGAAAGAAAGTTTGATTCTGTATATTATCCCTTATTCAATTTTAATAACAAGTGCAGCTGTTCAGAAATATATTGTGTCAAAATATAAAAGGAATAGAATTATTCTTCAAAACAATATGAAATATATGCCATTAGCCCTATCCGTAATAAATAATATATATGTGATTGAATATATATAACAACATTAAGTTTGAACTGGGAGTGTAGCAGTTAAGTAGCTTTAAGGAACAGAAAATCAATTTCAAATGTATTTCATCCTAGAAAACATATACATTCTTAAACGTAATTTCCTTTCTCGCCAAACATAAACATAGAAACGTATGGGTTTAGCGAGTAATGCACAACAGTGATATATTCTCTGTTTAGTATATTGATATTAGCTCGAGTGTGTAATTCAATCTGCTTTTTGTCGAGGGAAAATGTTTCTATTTCTCAATAGAGACTCTTAATCACCTCGGTTTAGGATTTCAATGAAGGCAAAGAACAACCAAGCTCGTAGTGAAGATATCAATCATTAATGGATATTCTCGACTACTGTTTTATACGGTTAATTAAAATATCAGAAATGCTTGATATACCATTCAGCTGTACTCGACTACAAAGTTTATTTTTGAAGTTCTTATCCTTGTAAATGATGCATAGGTATTCGATGAATATTCACCAGACACACTGATCTTGTGATATATATTTTATGTATATCATGTTGCAGAATCCTAATCAATCTTCGACATGGCCTCCATTTACACCCACCATATTTCGAGGAACTGCGTGTATCCAAGGAAAGATATTCATCTCGTCTATAGAGATTACATACACATCACCATCGCAATATTCTGATTATTATTTCACTCTCTAGATGGTGTCATCTAATCTTGGCAACTGATTCTTAACATCTTGCGTCAGACTTTATTTTTAAAAGCAAAATATTTAAAATCTGATTTCCACACCATAAAGTAACACCCGCTACTCCCATTGCGATCTCTCTCTCTCTGCTTTTTCTGTGCACACACACAAACATACACACACACATCAACACATACACACATACACATACACACATACACACATATATATATGTATATATATATATATATATATATATATATATATATATATGTGTGTGTGTGTATGTGCACTTTTATATTATATACACACTGGTGCAGTCTCAGTTACCCACTCTATATAAATACATATACCCATATATATATATATAGATGTATTTGCCTGTATATGTGTCCTTCAATATTTCTATCAAAAGTATATTTAAGAATTTATATAACTTTTTCCGATCGTAATCTCAATTTTCCTTTCTTCTCTTTCTCCCTCCCCAAATCTATTTTATTTCTTTATATTTCTTTATATTTATTTTTTCCACTTCATGTTCTATATCATATTCTGTTTTTGTCTCTTAAAATCATATTCGTGAATTATCATGACTTTACCAATCTTCCTTTCTTTCTCCGTTTTCTATCAAAAATTCTGTTCACTTAGAAATACAATACAAACAAAAAATTCAACAAATCATGACGTTGCTAAAGCACAAAATATATAACATACATCTACTCAGGAGCTATTAGAAATTGCAAGTCAGAAAGCCAAAAGAAATGGCGGAAATCGCTTCCTCTAGTTAATATTTCGATCCAGGCATTTAAAACACGAGCACAATGCAGGAAATCTTAACCCATACTGTTGCGGAAAGTAATATAACAAAAGAATCAATTAGATTTAGACAGGGACATTTTCTCGGCTTTCAGCATCTGATAAATGGACTTGAAAATTTATTCTAGTGAGACATTGTATTTTCCAAAGTTCTGCTATCAAAGAACGTTCGACGTCTTCAAAGTAAATCAAGATATTACAATTTCAAATACGGTTATTATGATGCTTGCCACTCTGCATTATGCCATTATACAACACACAGCAAGCATTAAATGTACTTGGCAATATTCTCAATAGAAGAGAATGAAATAAGACATATGTAGTAAGTAACACATACAAAAACTCACAGAGAGTAACATAGGGGGAGGGGGAAAGATATACTGAAATACATACATACATACACACACATATATATATACGTATGTTTAATATACACATATATATGTATGTTTAATATATTTCTATCTATCTATCTATCTATCTATCTATCTATCTCTCACTCTCTCTGTATACATATATATGTATATATATATATATATATATATATATATATATATATATATATATATATATATATATATATATATATATATATATATATATATATTTATATATATATATATATATATATATAACTAAACACACATACGCACACACACCAACACGCGTCGACAACCACTTTCGTCCTGTATAAATAAATATATATATATATATATATGTATATATATGTGTATGCGTCTATGAACATGTGTGTGTAACCACATGCTTTGTATGCTTAAGATTATACATTGCTGATACGGTATATCGTAGCATATTTCTTCCGATGACACGCGGCTGAATTTATTAAATGCATTTGCCTCCTCCGTTCATTATTTGGCAGTATTCTTTGCTGCATATTTTGTAGTATTCTGCTCACGTTAAGAGAACCATTCCTTGGGAGACACATTGACTATATTACAAAAAAGTGACATTTTCCCACTTGCAGCTGTTCACTCGTGTGAAAATCTACAAATTATGCAATAAAATATAGATGAAACACTGCCATAAAGTTGTAGCTATTGAGGCAGTATACACATAGACAGATATACATCATTCATTTTTATTTATCTTTCCTCGCTCTCTTTCACTCTTCTTAAACAACTTATATCTTCCTTTTTTTCTCCTTGTTTCTTTGCATCTCTCTCATGTTGCGTGTATATTCACTCACATTATCTCATATATATAAACGCAGCTATAACTCACATATATATTAAGAGAGAGAGATATAGAGAGGGGGGAGAGGGAGAGACAGTGGGAGAGAGAGTGAGAGTGAGAGAATTCCTGTCTGTGTGTATGTGTATAACACATAGTCCCTCAAACATAAATATTTGCACACACATGTATACCAGATTTATGGTTTCACTGATGTACGATAAAACACATTTATTTTGTTATTTCTCTTCCAATATTTGTTTCTTGAACATGTTCAAAGGGAACCTATCATCAAAAGAACCTTACAACTATGACATACCATAAAATCATAAGTAGCTGAAAAACAAAAAGAAACAATGTGTTATTCCGGCCTTGTGAGATGGCAATATGCTATGTCACTGACGCTCTCCGTTTGCTTACGTGCTAGAGTATGTCTTACCGTTATCATTTCACGCTGCCTTTAGCTATATACTTCCGGTCGCCTATCAGTCTCTCACATACTCTTTCCTGTCCAGCTCTTATTCTATGTCTTCTAAATGCCGAGTCACATATAACATCCGTTTCTATTGAATAGCAAAAGTTACGATATATATATCATCATCATCATTGTTGAACGTCTATCTTCCACGCTAGCATGGCTATATATATATATATGTATGTATATATATACACGGACATACACCTCCGGGCACACGCTCAAATAAATACGAGATTGTTTGCAAGTGTGTGTATATGTTTTGGTGTAGGATTTAGAGAAAGAGAGAGCAACAGAAAAAGCGCGAAACAAATGCAAGCGAATGGGTGTAGAACGAGGTATGCTTACACGCATGTACCTACTCCTCTGTAGTTTGATACGTACGAATATAAGTAACCATCACATGGAATAGAATGCGTCTTCACTGTGTCAAGAACTGAACGGCATGAGTGAAGTGAATTAAGTGAATATATACGCTTAATTGATGTGGGCTAAATGATCAAATCAGAATCTTAGCATTTTACATCGACATGCGCCGTTTCACCCAAAGTAGTGAGAATGTGCCTAGTCTCTTTAACATTCCTCTACTTTGAGTCAAAAGAAAATCAGAATGATTACTGCGTAACAGGTTCGCATGTGTGAACTATTAAACAAAGTATAATTGTAGGTATCGTACCAAGATATTAGTTTTACTATTTGACCCTATGACCTTTTCACATAATAATTATCTACGGAAGATCGTCCATGCATGCAATGCTCATCATTAGCAAGCAACAACGGAAACTGAAACAATAAAGGGAAGATATTATCGATATTAACTTGAAATGAAAAAGGAAAATCTTTAGTGTTATTCATATTGCTTCAACTTTTCATACTCGGGTAAATGCCACGTGCGAATATTTCCATTGTATGTAGTGGTTCTGAAGTCATCTCATCCAGTAAGAAGAACGTTCCATTATATACGATAAAATAGATGATAAGTGGATGACCTGCTATAATTATCCTAATATCTTATTGTATTTATGTTTTCTTGGGCAATTTCAATTCTATATTAAGCACTTCCAGATGCCACAAAGAGCGTATCTTGAAAATGAATGGGAAGTGCGAAGAATTAGATTCACCCATAAAATCGTCGAGTGTCTTTTTTCTTATTCCTAATACGATAATCTGATGTTTGTAATAATTGTTGTACTAATAAATAATATTATTTGAAAGTAACACCTGCACCACGATGCATATATATATATATATATATACACATAACATACGTGCCTACACACACACACGCACACACTCACACACACACACTCATATATATATATATATATATAACCATATAAACTCTCTTTCTCAGTGGGCCTCACATATGTAAACTTGCCATATATGTATTCAAGCATATATGTCTAAAGTTCTTCTTCTTCTTCTTCTTCTTCTTCTTCTTCTTCTTCTTCTTCTTCTTCTTCTTCTTCTTCTTCTTCTTCTTCTTCTTCTTCTTCTTCTTCTTCTTCTTCTTCTTCTTCTTCTTTTTGGGACAGTGTCTCAAACAATTCTGAAAAGAATCATTACTGTTGTGTTTCTCGTCTGACGAATTCATTGAAATATTTCCTTATATTGCTTCTTCCCCCGACGCTCTGTTATACACAAACATATTATAATAGTTTCAGGCTTATTTGTTTGAGCCACAATCTGAGAATTATATTTGTCTATTTGTTTTTTTATTTCTCCACACATTAAGTATAGCTAAATTTACGTCACCTAATTTATTCCGGAGATTTAATTTTGCCAGGATATAAAGAGTGCAACTGGTATCAGTTAGGACGTGATAAATCTCCGAAACTGCATAGAAAATATTCAGATGAATTCAGAAACAAAAATGACTGTTATCAAACACTGAAGATATATCCGATATACTCTTTGTCATGTTAAACTAGTTGCAACTCTCTTCGTCTTATTGGCATCAGTTTAGGAAAATTAAAATGAATATTAATGCAGAATTGTCATTGCAGTAGTTAATATATTTGCGATGGTAGTTTAAAGATTATAGTCACGTTTCAACAGCAACAGCAATTGCAATGATAATATTTTTTCCCCACTGAACTCAAGAATATATGACATAAATTAATGGGTTGAACGTAAATAATAATACATTTTCTAAAAGTCATCTACATAATAGTTATATCAATTTATAATCCTGTCTATCTTGAAGGATTCCATATACCCGGATGAAAAGGATTTGTCTCTTCTTTTCAAAGATTATGTTATCATTGCATGAATAAATCGTTTAATGAATTCATAACATAATAGATTATCTTCATTTGCTTTTATAATTCATTTAGAAAGCCCTTGTGGTACGTGTCCTCAGCTGAATATTAGCAACGCGAAAACATTTTATGTTGTATATTAATTCAATACGACCTAATGGTACTTGTACAGTAAATGATAACGGGATATATTGGAGAGTAGATTGTTTGGAACAGTATAAAATGAAAAATAGAATATATTGAATACTAAATATTGAAGAGTTTAATCATTGTTTCTTAAATCTAACGCCCGTATCAATGTATTTTACGTTATATTTAGTCTGTGACATATTTAGTTGCACAAGTCATACATATCATGTAACTTGAATATGAGTAAAATAAAGAATATTCTCTACAGAGATTCAAGTAATGAAGGAATTATATTCATCATAGATCGTTAGAAGCAATGAGCGTTTTATGTAAGGGCACTCTTAATTGGTATTTAATATATGTTGAGATATTAAGCAAACCCGCACAAACCCAACACATACACACATGTATTATGGTATGCATTCATCAGACAAAATACAATATATACTAGTTTTATCCCTGATGTCTTCCAAAAGTAACGGTTGCATTTTGAAAGGGTGTGTCAATATTTATTTATAAAACTGGTATATATTGTATTTTGTCTTATGAAAGCATACCATAATTTAATATGGTATCCTTGAAATATATATAATAACATAGATATGGTTTTATAAATATAGTTTCCATTTGTTAATATCGTATATTTACTCCAAATACTTGTCGAGTGCTTTATATCAGTAATAAAAAATATTTGGTTGTTGTATCCCAACAATTTAAATAGAACTTTTGCATATATATATATATATATATATATATATATATATATATATATATTTACTATGTGTCTATACATGTCCAGTAGTCGAAGAGTAGACTGACCATTCCATATGTTCATGCTACTTTCATTGAAATATTTAAATACGTGCTGCCTGCTCTGTTTAACCATGATAATATTAACATTATTTTCTGATAACGTACAGAAACCAGAGAGTTAGAACATGATTTGGTGATATACTCGTTCTTACAGTGTTTAGAAAATAAAGTACCACTCATGAACTGGACGCGATTTAATCTACTTGTCTCTCCCCACAAGGTAAAACAATTGTTATTATTATCATATATGTATGTTCATACAAGGAGCAAAAGCGCTACCTAAGGTTTCAAGGCTTATTTTGACTACACCTCCAGAAAACAAGAGGCATCAAAATTGTGACCTATCTTCACGAGATTAAATGAGTTTTCATTAAATGACCTATAATTGAATTAGTTTATGTATTTACATATTTCCTACTTTACTACGTTGTCTGAATGAATGTTATTAGTTTAAATTTATAAGTGTTAATGCTCCTTTCCAATTCTAACTTAACCAATGAATGATTCTTCAGTGATAGAATCAAACTATCTTGGGCCCACTGTATTACCAAATTCCATATTCTACTTTTCATACATTTAATCACCAACAATCTGAAAACTTCTAATAGATCTAAAAACATAATTTCTGTATTAAATAGGTTTCCTTTTTCTTTATTCTACCAAACATAATTAAATCCATACGCACATACATATATACACATTCATATACGCAAACAGACACTCACACTTTATATTCAGATACAAGGATAAACCCAGACACTTACGCTTAGATACATAAATGTATAGTAAGAATTTTGGTTTCGTAACTTTACTTAACTCTCTTTGTGTTGCTTTTGTTTTCTTACTTCACTTATATTCATTGCGTGTATTCATAGAAATAAAGCATTTGAAACAAATATTCAATAATCTAAAAAGTTATTATTTTGTTGAAGTTTGAAGACTGCTGTATGAAGAGACAAGATTAAACTGAATAAATGAGATAAAGCAAACATTAAATGGCACAATAATTGAATGAGTTTATGCATTTATGCAAATAACATTTTGTTAGCTTCCAGTTTGTTTTTATTTAATGCGATTATTATATTAGATGCTTTTGTGTATATACAAATCACTTGAAGGATTTACCTTCAGCTACAATACATTGAAAGATTAGCTAGCAATGTTCTAATTATTGAATTTAAAGATCACCCTAATATATAATTTAATATGTGAGTAACCAGATAATAAACAACAATGTGTAGTGCCAAGATTTATATAACTTGTTGAGAGCACTACACGCAGCAAATATATGAGTAGCAATTTTAATACAGAAGCGGTAATATTATTTAATATACAGCAGGGTGGTGGATTGGCAGTGTTGATAAGCCAACGACATATAATTGTGGCCCTTTAAGTTCTGAGTTCAAATCCGACGGAAGTTAGCTTCGCCTTTCATCATTAGGGGTCGATAAAATAAAGAACCAGTAACACACTCGCGTTGATTTACTATAAAACAACAAAATCTGTTGGCGTTGGGGGCCTAAACCAGACACCATTTAATATATACTGAGCTGCAGTATTATAAATACATTTTTGGTTGCCGAGTATGCAATATATGTTCTATTTAGAGTTCTATTTCAGTAATGGCTATTTTTTTGTTAATGCCTTTGTGTTAAGTATAACATAACATTCTCATTTGCATTTTAGAAATTAAATCCGAACTATATAATGAATCTTTTATTTTTATTGCCTTTTTCGATTTCTGGTATATCTGTATATTATCATAACAAACGGGAAATTGATTTTAGAATAGGTCTTGAATTAGCAAATATTAAAACTCATTGCAATAATATATACTTATATATCATAAACACATAACATATAGTTTTTAAACGCACGCACACAGCCGTGCTACGGGATTTGAAATTAGAGAGTGTGGGAGAGGATTATACGCACACACAAACTCACATACATGCACACACATATATATATATATATATATGGGTGTGTGTTCATGAGTGTATATGTAAAAGTCCGTTATATCATTATGTATGTATATAAGTTTGCAACAATTTCAATATCTTGTGTTTGTAATCTACTAGATGGACATTTTAGGAACCCCTTCTATCAAGCTAGACTGCACACCAGCTGTTAGATACTCATTGCATTTAAACGTTTAAAGTAGAAATATATTTTAAATGTTATGTAATTAATATTTCACACTAAAGCAAACGCAACTCTTCAATGTTTGAAACAATATTACTATTATTTTCACATCTTTCCCCATTATGTATGCCTATATCACTGCCGAGAAACATTGATACGATGGAGGTTTGTTCAGGTTCCATTTTCCGAACAATATTGCATGATGCATCTAATATATTCACATTCTTACTTGGATTTTGCCTCATATCACATTCCAAATGTTTCCAAATCAGGTCTGTTTCTCCCTATAATATACAAATCATTGATCCTCTATTTTTCCACAGTCCAAAACCAATAGAATAGGACGCTGTTAATCTACCTACGAACACACGAAATCCTACCTATAATTTAAAATCCCCTTTATTATTGTTTATCGAAAAGTGTTTGCTATGCGTCTCGCAGAATGTATTTATTTTTATCTCCCACCAGAATTGCATGATATAATGTATAATGATTTCAGGATATCCTAGCTTAAATTCACTTGAATCTATAATACTTTCATTAAGCCTTACTAAGTGGAAGGTTTTTGCGATTTACCTCTTTCAATTTCCCAAAATATATGGATATACACACACACACACACACACACACACACATATATATATATATATATATATATGTGTGTGTGTGCATGTGTGTGTGTATATATATATATATATATATATATATATATATATATATATATATATGTATGTATGTGTGTGTGTGTGTGTGTGGGTGTGTGGGTGTGCGTGCGTAAGCGTGTATATATATATGTATGTGTATGCATGTGTCCATGTGTGTGTAGCGGAAAAGAGTGCTTATCCAATATATATATATATATAAGCAAAGTGTATTTAATTTGTTGGTAATTCAAAAATATATATATTTATAACAGATTCGAAGCACTCGATAGTATTCTGGAGTATAATATCAATGATATTAATAAATGGAAACTATATTTATAAAATCATATCTATTCTATTATATATATTTCAACGTTACCAACACTTTGGTACGCTTGCATCAGATAAAATACAGGTAAAACTTGAAACGTTAAGATCTCATTGTATTTTATCTGATGAGTGCGTACCACAGTGTTGGTACCCTTGCAATATATATAATAGAATAAATATGGTTTCATAAATATAGTTTCCATTTATTAATATCATTGATATATATATATATATACAATATATTAACAAATGGAAACTATATTTATAGAACCATATTTATTCAATTATACATATTTCAAGGGCCTCCAAGTCAGACTATGGTGCGCTTTCATCAGATAAAATATAATATAGGTTAGTTTTATAAATAAATATTGACATACGCATATATATATATATATATATATATATATATATATATATATATATATATATATATATATATATATATATATATATATATATATATATATATATAAATATATATACATATATATATATATATATATATATATATATATATATATATATATATGTATATGTGCGTATGTGTGAGTGTGTATGGTAAAATGAATAGTTAACGCGTGTGTAAATATACACATAATAAATGATAACAATTCGCTTTCTCTATTACTCGACACGAAAACCATTGTAGGTAATTTACAAATGGTTGTTTGATATTTGTTACTAATATTTCATAAGTAAAAAAGGGAAGTAATTTTGTCGTCAATACGATGCAAACATCGGAAAATCTTATCGATTTCAACCAGTACATTGTGCACAATGAATCATTTATTGATATATTTTCTCTCATTTGTCTCACATTCATAAACAGTAAGGAACTGTGTTATTTACCACTCTTTATGTCTGTAACTATTTGCACAGGAAATTATGAATGTAACTATTTGCACAGGAAATAGACAGTAAGAAAAAATGTTAATATTTTGTGATAAAATGATTAAATATGGTATATGTGTACGTTCAAAATATTGTGAAATTGTTTACCATTGTGAAGTGCATAAAACTTGAAAATATATAGAAGATATTGTAGTTGACGTAATCATAATGTATATGGTTGCTTGTCTGGATGACTACTTCATTCATATGTATTAGCTTAACATGTCTCCATTAATTGTATATATTAATCTCAAGGAAATAATAGCGGTGCCTTGGTATATTAATTACATATTACATGATAAATAAGTATGCATTTAATGAGATATATGAACTGCCGTAACTATTTCTATCTCACAAATAGTTGCTGAATGTAGATTTGAATACCATCCGATCAAAATATCATTCTCGACAAATTTCTAATCACGAGACTTCAAGGAGTGTTAATAAATGTATTACTTGATAGAAACAGCAGTCAATGTTCCCCTCTATAGAAGCACACACGAAAGACGGATGGATACATCAGGTATTATATATACATAGGATTGATACAATCTGAATGCTTTTTTAGGTGGGGATTTGTGTTATATTGAATTCTTGAAGTTTGATATGTGGCTAAAATGGAATAGTAACAACAGGAGAATTATGTAAATGTTGTAATTTTATAATATTCAGCCTCATGTACGTTAATATTAAGAACAGGCTATTCCTTAGATCAAACAATAAGTACACACGTCTTCTGAGTCACCGAACTAACAACAACATTCTCGTAAGTATGACCGTAATCACAATATAAACTTCGACTAAATGTACGCTCAGCAGTCGAGTATTTCAGATTTTTGAACATAGCATCATTCCGGAGAAGAAGTATGTATCACCGGTTCTTTGTATATTTTTTCTTTATGTTTACCAACATAAGATCAATACAGCCATCTGCAACTGTATACATAAATCTAATGATTTCGTCTCATTATACCAGTCACTATATTTACATACTGCAGTGAATAGATAGTCGATTAGCTTAACTCTAATGCGTTAGGCGAACTAACTTAAACGAATGTGACTACATTAAGTATAGAAAAATAACTAGAGAATAACATTCATTTACTTTAACGTTTTACAATATATCACTATTCTCTTTACGTATATTGAGAATGAAATGCAAAATTGTTTTTATAAATGTTTGTTTAAGAGTTAGCAATAGAGACATGATAATATAGTCGGGATAATTGTCTAAAGAAAAGTGACTTAAAATTATTCGCTTGCCAAAGACTGTCTGTCACAATATTCTTATATAAATACCATATGACAATATTATGACAGAAATAAAAATCTCAGCCATTTATTTATATTATCTGATATTCTTACGAAAGTCAATGTCATTCATCATAACAAGGAAGACAGTGAATAAAGATAAAATTGAATAAGCAGAATACGCAAACATACACACACGTATATAAAGACAGAAAAGCACACATACACACATACAATCGCGCGCATATTCACACACATATCGATACACACCTATATATATATATATATATATATATATATATATATATATACATATATATATATATATATATATATATATATATATATATATATATATATATATATATATATATATATATATATATATATATATATCAGATGCGGTTTATATTAACTGACCATATATATATATATATATATATATATATATATATATATATATATGGTCAGTTAATTTAAACCGCATCTGACATCGACATTAATATAATAATCTGTCATTATATGTGACATTACTACTACTACTACTACTACTACCACCACCACCGCGGCACCGTCACCGCCACAACCACCACCACCTCCACCACTACTACTACTAATACTACTACTACTACTGCTACTACTACTACTGCTGCTGTTGCTGCTATTACTACTACTACTACTATTACAATTATTATTGTTATTATTATTATTATATTTATTATCATTACAAGTATCATTTATATGTATGTGTTTTCTTTTTTCGTGTTGAATGCGACTCAATATCTTTATTTGTGTTTCTTCTTATTTTGTTATTTTTAGTTTGACAAAAAATATATAGAAAGAAGAGTTATATATAATTTATTTTATATTACCCTGGCATTTCTCTCGTATATTTTTGAAATTTTTCTTCGTCGTTTCTTAGTAGATGACTGATATAATAGGATTATCTTCTTGAGTGAATGACAAAATGAGTAGAATTATTTTGTTAAATTAACTGACTGATTGTTCGAAGCTTCTTTATAACATTCAGGTAAAATGCACCAATTTATTACTAAAATAAACACGCTCTGACTTATTGATTTCGAAATGTCTGTTAGCGGAACAGAACATTCTTGAATAAAATAACAAAGAAAAATAAATGGAAAATAACACATATATAAATGTATGCTTTTTGTTGTTGACTTTTGTCTATTTTACTATAGGTTGTGTTGGGAATTCACATATACAATCTGTCTGCTGGTTTTCTCTTTCTAAACAGAAAGCAACAGTAAAAAATACACTCACACCTCACCATCCCTCTACCTTCTTCGCATAGAATAGTTAAATGCATGAGTGAGGCAGTACTGGCAGCAGCAGAGGAAATTATTGTGTTCACATTGTAGGCTATTAGTTAGCCTCTTTGGAAAACTTTCTCCAAGCATCAGTAGTATTTATTTAAATCGATCGTTGGAAAATTTAGTTCAACTGCAGAAAGAAAGAGAAACATCTTAATTCTACCATTCCCAATCGTTTTCCACAATGCAAATAATATAAAGACGTAGTCGAAAAGAACAAATTTGTAAGATAAAGCAGAAACAGTTATATCATTTAGCGTACTTGTACATAAAGATCATTCATCAAAACACATATATCTGCTCACATTTATTTATAATATATATATATATATATATATATATATATATATATATATATATATATATATATATATATATATATATATATATGTATATATGTATGTATATATATATATATATATATATATATATATATATATATATATATATATGTATATATATGTATATATGTATGTATATATATATATATATATATATATATATATATATGAATTATATATATATATACATATATGTGTGTGTGGGTGTGTGTGTGAGTGTATTTATATATATATATATATATATATATATATATATATATATATATATATATATATATACATACATACTTACACACACACACATATATGTGTCTGTGAGTACATACGATTTAACCAATTTGCCCGAGATAAATTTAATACAATTTTTGTATAGAAATTCAAAAAGGAAAATATATAAAATAGTACTGAAATTAAAGAGCTCATTACGAAGACGCAGATACTATGTTTAGTCTGCGGTCGAACAAATGAAGCAACCAAATACCTAATTTGAGCCTGGAGACACGCCCTCTCAGTCCACATGATTTTTTTGTAGCAGATAGGGGCTTAGCTTGTTATTGTTCTGTTTAATTGTCTCTGTGGGTTTTTTGGGTTATTTATTTTCATTTTGTTTTATGTTGATAACGATTTCTTTAAAAATATAATACATTAGATACTTATTCTAGTCCCCCATTACTGTACTAAAATTTATTCAACTAATATCTTGGAGCGACGTAAATTCAATCATCATAGTTTACCAGGGAATAACTTAGCATATATTGATAATTGTTTCTACTTTTGGCTCAAGGCCAGCAATTATCAGTACATTACTGGTATTTTATTTTATCGACCCCGTAAGGATGAAAGGCAAAGTTAGCCTCGGCGCGATTTGAACTCAGAATGGCAAGGGGCGTAACTATATGCGTCAAAGCCTAGTGTCCGACCCTCTACCGATACTGCCAATCCATTTAAATATATGATATTACTTGCTTCTACTTTTGGCACAAGACCAGCAATTTGCCAGTACATTACTGGTACTATATTTTATCGACCCCGTAAGGATGAAAAGCAAAGTGAAATATATGATAATAATAATCGTTATTTTCAATTGAATGATGGTAGATATATGATAGATGAAGGTGGATTTCATCGTGTTGTAACTGAATAACATCTGTGAAACTTGGCTCCGTGTACTGCAGCATAAAAAAACAAACTATTACAACACAAGTGTATATACATTGATGATATTTTAGTTCACATCCTTCGGTCAGAGCTTCATTCGAACAGAAAAATGAAATACTGCATATAGTCAGATGTACGTCGACAAGCTAATTGCGTTTTAAACCATTATACATCTTCATTTTGGATTAACTATTTCATCCAGACGTTTGTGATTAACTTGGATGCTTGAAGATATCCTGCCACAGGCATATATCCAGATTTATCTGGTACAACACCATATACTCCAAGTTTCAGATATCCTGCAGATATATATATATGTGTGTATATAATTGATAATGTAAACACTATTATAATATATTTTTTCTTGTTTTCGCAGTTTTGAATGTGATAGCGAAATAAATGCTTCACACGAAACTTCATTCTTTAGCACTACTCAATTAACACAATTCATCTATGTAGTGGGGCACACATATGACACCCCACTAATCTTAAAATGATTTTGTGGTTCTTGCTTAACCTAAGAATTAAAATAAACCTGCTAAATGGGGAAATGTAGAGAAACTTCACAGGATCTTCGACAAGATTAGAACACTGCATGATTCAAGGAGATAAACCTTTTCCATAATAGACCACTATTTGTTGTTCCAGGTGTAATTGGAAGAGTTTATAATAATAAAGAAGCGCAAAGATAAAGGTATACGCCTAGAAATTAAACGGAATATAGTGTGTATAGTGTTCCTTGTAGCTAGAACTTGCATCATTACAATTGTTTCTAATACACGCATTCTTTGGCCATTCTCCAGATAATTATTGAGTGGCTGAATAGCTGGATGGCTTTGGTGTTTTGAAAAGCTAAGGATTCCCCAGAAAGCATCAGTGCTACTGATATTCTCGTTTGATATCGGAATATAATTTTATTAAAATTTCCTTGCTGCAAATCAAACATATACACTTGAAATCATAAGAATACTTGTGTGAAAGCATACTTCAAGTATCTCACATGATTGTATAAGTTTACAATACCATGAGCATGAAATACGTTTGAAATAAAGAGAATTGTGGAGTATTCTCCTGTTGTCTGTATTATTATTGCTTTGAGTCCTAATTTCACGAATATATATATATAGAGAGAGGGTGGGAGACTTTAGATATCTTTATACCCATTCTAATTCTGTCTATGTATCGAGTACACACATAATCAGTCTTAGCCCCTTAGACTCTCCATCTCTCTCTCCCTCTCCCTATTTCTATATTAAATGCGCGTACCTATGTGTATGCAAACGAGTAAATGGAAAACAAAAATAAACAACTCAGTACAATGAACAAATATATGAGTGTAACGCTTGAAATAGGAAGATATTGGTTCATCAGAAGATAGAATAAGAAATAATACATAATATAGAAGTAAGTATAAAGAGTAAGAGGAGGAAGAGACGGTAAACAGTTGAGGGGGAAAAGCACATATGCAGTCAGTCAAACAAACAAAGACGTACACACTCATAACCAGATATACGCACAGATGCACACACATACATGATTCATGTGCATGTGTGTATGTACATGTTCTGGGGCGCGATATATAAATATAAGTACATTATACCTCCAACCTAACAGTAGATGAAAGAGTACATTTGACACTGGCGCTAATACTATCAATTCTTGGTTTCTTCTACGAATTTGTTGCAGACAATACAATATTACTAATAATTTAGTCCCTGACTTTTCATGGTTATACAATTTCATTTAGAAATGCTATTGATGAAAAGCGTCTATGCTTTTCACCCTATGTCATTTTATTCATTATTAGAATATTAGATACATGACAAATGTAATTTATTGTAAGCTATTTCCTTGCTATTGAATATAATTCAAGCCCTGATAAAGCAAGAGGTATAGGCTTTTGCTACGTTCAACATATATATTTCACTGTTCTTGCTCTGTGAATTATATATATTTCCGGAGTATTCTATGTCAGGATCGTTAAAACCATGTGCCTAGAATTTACCTCGTCGTAGGCAGGTAAGATAGAAGAAACGCATGTGAATGCGATCATTCAGAGAATTCATTTCAGTAATAGAACCTTTACAATAGTATTATGACGTTGCGTTTATGGCTCTTTTGATTTATGATATCGATTATAGATTTCTTTTAATCTTATACCAATTCTTCAGATGTGTGTTATTCAATAATGCCCTTAGTATTATGTCAATTCTACTATTCAATGCATTGTACAAGAAAATACTAAAAGGCGCTTTTCAGTGAACGTTTGAGTGACTGCTTGGCTAACGTAAGCAGAGAAGGAAAAAAAACTTGGTATATAATAATAATGTCTAACGCTCTTGGCAGCTGACACCGTGTTTTGAGTTGCAGTGCCAGTGTCATGCAGTCTTTTTTCTATACATCAGATAATTTCTATTGAAGAACTTGTGAAGTCAGAAAAGTCATTTCGAAACTCCATTCTTTTAGGTATCAGAAAATTTGCTATACTCTAGTGAATACTGGTTATTTGTTTAACGTACCATTTTAAGTGAAATGATATTTGTCTTTATTCTTTCTGTTCCTACCAGTCAAACTATTTGACACATAGTAAAGTAATGTTCCATCTTTTTGTTGTAGACGGAGACAGAAATATAAAGCATATTCAAGAATATTACAGGATAGTGGAAAATGATTAATGACATAGTAAGTTTGCATACATAGCAGAAACGGCGAGTACCAGTGAATCTGAATCACGGCCGTGAATGTGCGTGAATGTGTGCATTAATTCAGATTAATTGATATATTTTGTTTTACAGTCATTTAAAAGATGAGTTATGTTTATTTTCGTTACCTCCAACCATATTGTAGATATGGTGTCCTTATTCGCAGGGGTCACCAACCTGCTTCTTTTCTCAAACCCACGAATATTAGGCGTTTTAGAGGAGGCCTTTACTTGCCTCGCCATTGACACATAACTATGTTATGAGAGTTTTCTTGAGAAACTTAGTTGTCAATCATTGCTCCAATCCCCCCCCCCCCCCAATGGTTTACCATGGTTGCTCCCGGTGGCTTACTCGTCCGGCAGGCGCTTACTTATGTTAGAAATAACCATCATATCTGGTAGACATATAACTATCCGCCACCTGCGACATATTCTCTAGCAGAACAGCTCTTTCATTTCCTCACGCTGGTTAATAAAAACGCGTAGAGAGGTCAGTTCCCAAAATATATCACAAAATATATCACATGCGAAGCGTGGATTCCACGCTTCGCATGACAGTTTGCAGACGCACAAAGATTGCATAACCCATTCGGGTTCAGAAGGAAAAAAACTGCAATCTATGGAAACATATAATATTTGAAACTATTTATAGCTAGATCTACATGCACGTCTATACGCATCGGGATTTCACATACACTCATATAATTCTAATACATCAATTCCAACATTATTTAATGCAGATCAAATGCAGAGGCATGTTTATGAGAGCAGTTGTTAGACAATTACAAGTCACGAGGAAGAATTATTATTGCATTACCCACTAAATCTCCTAATATCATCTGAAGGCTAATAGCTACAGTTAATGCGACATGGCATATAATAATATTTCCTCTGCAAGATATTAGCCCCTATTATATATTCCAAGAATATCATATTAATGTTATCTTATTTAAGTGGCGTTCTTCCTCATTCTTTGTGTGGGCTAATTATTAGATTTGTGAAGGGATAAATTGGATGCTACATCAGTTATGTTGCGGAGAATGTAGCACATTTTATAGATAAGTAAATATATCAAATGATGTTGAAGGAAAGTATACATATGCGAATACAAATTCGAGATAAACAGAATACTATATATTCATAACTGCTTAGAAATTACTCTCAGCACAAAAGAATTCTAAACAAGCATGGAAACATCGATCATGTTGAAGGAAATTATAAAGAATATGAATTTTATAACAATGATATTTTTTTTTGTATAGAAGATGGGAATAGAAAGAAACAATATTGAAAATTATTAAATTCTAATATAAACCCAATCAATCGTAATATCAAACTTCCATAAAAGGATATAAAAACTTGCTTTGTAATCAAATGTGTTTTATGTATCGGCTGTTGTTTCAAACAAGCAATTTATAGCATATGCTTTTGAAACTGTAACTATGATAGAAAGCATGTTAGAGACAAGATCGAAAATGTTAATAATATTGATGGATTCTGAGTTGGGCCAACAATTTTGAGGAAGGTGAAAGGCTATTAGATCGACTGCAGACATACAATTGGTATTCGATTTCTTAATCGAGCCTCAGCTAAGCCGGCCCAAATATATGAACCGTTCCTTAATTATGCTACATTTTCTCATCATATTGACGTCAAATTGTGTCCCAGAAAACGAAGATAAATAAGAGATTCGTAACTCGAGAGCATCTTCTATGAGTTGTGATCGAGTGTGTGTTTGTATACGGTCATTTAAGATAATGTTATTACTACTTTTGTCAGTATACCATTTTCTTCATGTGTGAACATGCGTTAAAGGAGCATTTTGTTGCAGTTGGTGAATTATTCATTTATTTCAGCTTTCTTCTCTGGGCGTATGTAATTATATACTGATTTTACTGAGAAGGAAATTAAAACTATGACGAACTTGAACGATCAACAGGTTATGAACACGTCACAAATGCTAAATTGCGTGTGCTACTGTGCTAGGAGGCCAAGACCTTGCCATGAAAATATAGAACACAGACCATATTATATACATATTTCGCGGAGACACGTTGACAATCGGCAGGGAATAATGACAAAATAAGCCGTGTATGCTAAATTATAGGTGGTACTATCACAGAAACCAAAAATATCGCCTTGAAGAACATGAGAATATAACAAGAGTCATGATCTATTTATCAAAAGTTCAATAGAAGGAAAAGCAAAACGATGCATTTCTCACCCGTTGCCCTAAAGTCTTTACCAATTCGCTATCTTGCCACTTTAACAACATCATGATTAGCCCAAATTGGTGTCGCGGATTTAGGTTTAAGAAAATTAAATTTTGAGGGTAACTACAGCAAGTAAGCCTGGAATTACAATTACCTCTCATATAAAACACTGCTCAGTTTGTCAATATACATATATTCATGAATGCAGAGTTACAGGAGTTCCAGTGATCATTACAATTAGTTTGCCCCTGTCAGTAATATGATTTAGAGTTTACTAAATACTCGGAAACCCGAGTAATTCGAATCCATTATTTAATTGCTTGTTTATTTCATCGACCACAGAGATAAGAAATGGAAAGTTGATCACAATGGGAATTTAGATGTAAAAAGCCGAAACAAAAAAAACACAAGAATATTATTCGAGTACTGTAGCGATTCTGGCAAAATTTCAATCGGTGAAACCTTATCGACCACATATGATTTTGATACCCATAATCAAAATTAAATGAGGAACAAAAAAATAGCAAGTTATACTTTGTATTGATAAAATTTATGTTAATAAAACGAAGCAATATATTATAAGGCTGAATTAAAATTCAATACATGTAAATCGATATCAGATATATATGATATAATTATGTATAAAATCCGATTATTGACAAACATATACCATTTCTTTTAAGTAATTTCTGTCGTTCATGCAATGGTGATTTATTGCACAACTGCTTTGCAAGTTGTTAACAATTCTGGTTCCGTATATTTATTAAAAATTGTCAGCATGCATTAGTATGGAGCACTATTTGCCAGCTCTCTTGATTATAATGAGTCAGTTTCGATACTAATGCTTCATACTAATGCGTGCTAATAGTGTTTGTGTTTAATAAATATACGAAAGCAGAAGTATATATATATATTTCGTTTCTGAATTTGTTTAGTAAGATTATTTATCTGAAATCGTGTGTTGAAACCGATATTGTTATACTTTGGGAGGGTCATGTTGCCAATAAGAAACACACGCACCAGTTGCTTTCACTTCAATTTATTATAATAAATTGAAGTGAGAGCACTGGTGCGTGTATATAACAATATATATATATATATATATAATATATATATATATATATATATATATATATATATATATATATATATATATATATATATATATAATATATATATATATAATATATATATATATATATATATATATATATATATATATATATATATATATATATATATATAATAGTAATAATAATAAAATTGAAGACTAAAATCCAAAGAGGGCTCGATAAGTTTCAGAAGATCCCGTTAAGGGTGAAAGCAGCGATTCTTTGCTTAAACTTTAATCTGTTATTTTAATAAATATATATATATATAATATATATATATATATATATATAGATATATACAATATATATATATATACTAGGGCGGGTACAATTCCCGAGATCCAGGGACAAGTTCTCACCAGCGGTCTCTGTCCCTCATTATCGCTGCCATGTCCTGCGTCTCCAACAGACAAGTCTTTTTCCTTAGGGTATCAACATACGTTAACATTGGTGTTCCTTTTCCAGTGTGTTCATGTAGGGGCTCCCACAGGAGCACTGAGTGCACTGTCAACTCTGGATGTCGGTGAGCATGTCCAGCTAACCTCAATCTGTGTGTGTGTGATAAAAATATGCAGATATAGACCGTATACTTATAAGTAAGCTACAACTTAATGAAATATAATTTGAAAAGCAGGAAGGTATTAATCATTCAAATACTGTATATTATATCTTCAAGTGTGTGTGACCAAACAAAGAATCAATGTAACGATATATTACAATATTACACACTCACAATTTATCAAATTACGAAGCAATTAAGTTAAATTACACCCATCAAAGAAATTCATGTTATTGCATTTGAAACCCGCGTCTGTTAACTTCGAAATCATAGGATAGCTTGTTCTACTTATGCATTTCGAAAAACAAAAGTACACTCACAAGTAAAACGCACACATAGGCAATCTTTTTCTGACAGCTTACTGGCGTGAATGACATAATTGAAACCACCAAGAAAGGCAAACATAAACGGGCTGGCATATTTCCCATTTCAGAGACAACAGGGTTACTATTAAATTGACAGATTGTACACGAATGCAGTAAATATGAAGCAGAGGATGTCCATATGCCAGATGTTGCGATGATCTGTCCAGATACCTCAGCCCCACATGGCTCAATATAGCCAGATATATAATACGTTTAATTTTCATTGAATACTCCATTTTTCGTTCTGGTTCACAGCAAATATCTCGTTCGTATTTCAGGTATAGGAGAACTGAAGAGAGACGGATTAATAATAACTAAATATATATCTAACGAATTCCCCTACGAAACTATTCCCTTTCCCTCCGGAAAATATTATATAAAATATGTAATAGAAATGTTTTAAGATATTGTGTGAAAATTGAGATAGTGGGTTTACAGGATGAGAACCGGATGCTTGGAATGCATCCAGATAATAAAATATGGTTCCAGGAAATCTAAGAATCCCACGACTGTATATGGACGCAGACACGTTTGCAACAGACATTTTAACCACATAAATATAGTTAAATTCCGGAGAATCCACAACAACTTCCAAAGCAATTTGAAAAGAAACTTGGCGTCTTTTCGCAAAAGTGTAAAACATTATATATATCATCTGACAAATTAAAAAAGTATCGCAGTAGAGAGAAACGAACTTTTATGGAACTGACGGGAATCTAATTATAGTGGCATTTATTATTAGATGGAGGAAAAAACATATCCTGCTCGTGTGATGAAAAACTATAGAAATTCTCGAACGCTTTTCCGGATTTCGTGATAACATGTATAAATTCACTACATTTAAGCTTTCGATTAACAAATCTGGTCAACATTGCAAAATCCACAATTATCATTGCAACAATTAGGGAATTGGATCTTAATATAATAAACCACGCTAGCAAATTTAAATCTAGTATCTGTCAATGGTACGGAGGTGAAAATATTGAGGTGAATATTTTGTAAAAACTATGAATTCCTGAGATTTGTTTCAATTGTTTAAACATATATGAAAGATAGGGAAATAGAAAGAGATAATAAGGGTTTAATATATTCTGTAGAATGTGTCTTTAATAATTTATCACTGGTAATGAAATTCCTTATTAACCTGGCAGAAAAAAGGCCAATACGAATAGCACAGGTGAAAATATGACGCATTCTTAAGATTTATCTCGATCGGCTTGCGCGGCAAAGTTTGCCGGCCAAAGTCCTCTCGTGTTATTATTTGTACGCTCTTTCCTACGTTCCTCTACACACTATGCGTCTCATTCTACATTTCTTCTTACATCTCTCTCTTCACCACCGGATCTGTTACCCGGATATTTACCCATCTGCATTGTTGAGGTTTCCAAAACGAACAAACTTTATATATATATATATATATATATATATATATATATATTGAACATTCGACAGCTGTGTCATCAAATTTACTTTACCGGAAGATGTTAGTTTCCTTCACTACTGATTTTCCCTTCAGTGATGAATCAGAAATGCATATACATATATATATATATATGTGTATGTGTGGGGGGGTATGTGTGTATGTGTGTGTGTGCGTATGTATGTGTGGATGTGTGTGTATGTTTGTGTTTAGATATATGTATACCCACATATATATATATATATATATATATATATATATATATATATATATATATATATACAACTAAATGATATTGCTCATCCGAGTTAATGAACAAACGCTTTGTTTTCAAAATTGTAACAATT
Organism: Eledone cirrhosa; assembly: GCA_964016885.1. Lineage (NCBI taxonomy): Eukaryota > Metazoa > Mollusca > Cephalopoda > Octopoda > Eledonidae > Eledone > Eledone cirrhosa. The sequence continues at coordinate 48,358,914 of OZ024749.1, forward strand.
TCCTGTTCATGCTTCGTTTAATATTGGATCTTCCTTCCTTTCTGAGACTCTTTCAATTTCATTTTCTTTTAAAAGAACACTTCCGAAATTTCATTTCAGTTTCATTCAATACTTTCTCAAAATTGCTGTTTTATTTTATATTGTGAATTATTTTATTACATTTATATATTTGTTTAATATTAATTATATTATTTTTCGTGTTGCTTGTTGTTTTTTTTCTCAATTCTCTTCCATGTGATCAAATAATTAATGCCATGCCGTTTATTCCAATTTCAAGAATCTATTATCAACTGTTGAAACAATATTGTGCATGGAATTGGCGAAGTTATGGTGAGCGTTTATACGGATATTGGCAATTGTATTTCTTGTGAGCAAAGAAAAGTTTTAATAACGTGGAAGTCAAATGTTCCCCTCGTTTATTAGTTGAGTCCACTATCCAACTATCCGATTCTACATTACATGAGTCAAATTAATGTTGCACACTCATTAGATATAATAGCCTCTCAGAAAAACGACACAAGCTCCACACAAGCATTTACGAATTAAAATTACATATAATTATCATTTCATGTCTTATGATGAGACACATATATTTCAGTCCCATTTTGAGAATTAACTTTAAATTAGCATGTTTAATCGCAACCTCACAAATCTCTCTCTCTCATTCTCTGAATGGAAGTGTACATATACATATGAACATAGCACAACAATTCTGGTAAGATATCACTTTGACCATAACGCACCAGGTAATAGGAAAAGAATCAAGAGCTCGACAGCTGAGCTCCGGATCTAGCTGTCGAAACGGCCGGAGCTCTGCCATCGGTCGGGGTCCTGACTCTTTTCCTATATATATATATATATATATATATATATATATATATATATATATATATATATGTGTGTGTGTGTGTGTGTATGTATGTGCATGCGTGTATTATATGTTGTGATAACCATTTAGATCGATGGTTAATTCATTTTCTTATATTAATTAAATTGTATATTACGGTTAGGTCTACCTACTATTTGCGTTACCATGGTATGAATCGTTACAGGGATTTTATCAGGATTACAAATATAGATTACAGATGGGAGTGCATTGCATCGAAACCTATAGATGTCGAAGCTATCAGCGAAGTTGTTATTAAGACAGGAAGTTTGAACGAAACTCTTGGTTATGCCAGAATTACTCGGATGAGTAAGTGTATATTTTGGGTTCATGGATTATTTTATGTCCCACTAAATTTCAATATGTAAAATTTCAATATGTAAAATTTCAATATGTAAAATTTACATCAGTATTTCATGTGTAATTCATTCATCATATATCTAAACCTACCGCAATGTGCCTACTGCGTTTCAAGTGTTGTAATTATGTTCTATAATCATGTTGATGTATCATTCTGTAAAATAAGGTGATTGCATGAATTCACAATATATTACAGGATAGATGATTTGGTATATTTATATAACCAACTGCATGTGTTATTCCTCATGTTCAAGTGTGACTCAAGGGATGAATTTATTGTGCTCAGATATTTGGAGAAAGATGATACACAGAAAACAGAGTATATATTCACGTTCACGTTATTTCTAGCTTAATCTTAGGATTACAGTATTCAATTCATGTTTTCAACCACCCTCATATCACGCAGAGAAAGTACTGAAATATTGCCGCTCTTTAGTGTATTTTATTGCCACTCATCCAAAACGAAATCGATATGAATAAATGTTAACATAGCAAATATTAGAACGTTCCTGCTTCCATACCTTAGAAATTATATTGTTAATTCGACGAGGAAAGTATGTTCTCTGGCTAACCCCTGTGAATCGATAACTAATTTCCTTCTCCTGTACTTTGTAGTTAATATCCTACAGGAAGGCAACTATTTATTGAAGCCAAAAAGCAATATACCTGATGAAAAAGGCGACCATTTATACAAGGATTGTGTATGTTTACAAAGCTTCACGTTGTTAATTATATATACGTATGTATGTTTATCGATGTATGTATATAAGCGTACACGTAACTATGAGCTCGTTTCTGTCTGCGTGTCTATATGAGCGTTCAGATGTATATAAGTATTTAAGATAACCACGTTTATGCGAACGTATATATATATATATATATATATATATATATATATATATATATATATATATATATATATATATATATATATATATATATATATATATCATCATCTACCCGGGTGTGCAAGCCGCTATATGTGTGTGGGTAGAAGTAATAGAGATAGCTGATATTTACTTGCATGAATGATATATACTTATGTAAATCACAAACACACACACACAAACATACCCCACCTCCTTATATATATATTCATCTCATATTCCAAGTAATTGCGCTATCATTATATTTTCAAAGAACGAACTAAGCATTTTTTTTAATGTGCAACTCTTTGACAGACTATACTTGATTTCGTCTTACATTTGGAGAACCTTGTTTTATATGCCCTCCATCTTATAACTCGTAATGGATAGCCTTGTATTTTTATTTTTATTCTTTAGGTTATGTGAAAATTGCTTCTTTCCTCCTTCAATTATCTAACTTTATAGGATGAAGGAATTGTAGCCCGAGTAGAAATCTTTTCGCTTTCCTTCCTAATGCTAATGTAACCTGAAATAAAGCTATTTTGTTGAGGGGGATTTTACGACCTGTGATCAGATAAGTGTGGTTTAAAGCTCAATTTCCGAGACATACTGCTTGTAGTGCTTGTTCCCACTGTGCATGCTTTGCTCTAATCTCCCTTGCATTTTCTAGTGTCTATATGCACAAGGCTAGCCTTATATGACTTAACATTTTTGAGCGATTAGGAAGACGAATCGATGCCAAATAGAGAGCAGAAGCCCTGAAACTTTACATCAGGTGATCGTCTGAAATTCAGAAGGGAGACATAGGCTAACAATTTTCAATTGATCACACTGCTTTGTAGACTAAGGCTGTGGCATTTACTAGAACAAAGAATTTGGTTTACCACCCAAGTAGTAATGACTTATGTCTGTCTGAATTCATCACCTATTTTCCTTCTCTTTAGTTACTCCTGTCGCGTCAGCTCCTACATCTGGTTCACAGATAATATGTATCTATCCCACCATCATATAAGTTATTTTTATTTCTCCATATTTAAATTCTCATTTTATATGTTGGCAAATGCTGCAACGGGAGATCATTCAACAATAAATAAAACCATGATATTTCAACGCCGTGTCGTCGTTTTAGTGCCAAAAACGCTAAATATGTTGATAAAAACCATTTTGTTGCTACATCATGTTTCTTCAACTGATAATAGCAAAGTCTATTGAAATAAGCATGTTTACACATATCCCTAATTACATACAGCGTTCATGTCAACAAATTGCCCCAGATCGTTCAGAGAATACTATGTTGGTGGTTATATTAAGAAGAGCACATTGAATAAATATAAAAATACATAAAGAAATGAAATAAAAACCTCTTCAAAAACAAAACATACTATACATGATATACAATGTTATCAAACGTGTAAGCCTATTATATATAACATGATTTTAAATCATCATCATCATCATCAATAAAAGCACACACACTCACACAAACATGTTTATATATATATATATATATAAATATACACGTATCCATACACATATGTTTGCATGTATATATATATATATATATATATGTATGAGTGGTTGGATGTTTATACTATGTGGGTGATCGATCATGCGATATATTGTAATGTGCAAAATGTGAGACATCGAAGTATTAGCATGAAGGAAAGTGTTACGCCTATATGATTAAATACACGTACGTGTTTAGACAAGTATGCCACCGTCATCTTTCTGCAATCATACGCACAACACACACAGGCAGAGACATACAGATCAGCTTTTATATATATATATCTATATATATATATATTTACATGTATGTTTAAGCTGTTTAGTACACACAGGCAGACACATACATACACACATACACACAGACATACACACACACACATACGCACACACACACACATATATATATATATATATATATATATATGTGTATATATATATACAGATAGATAGATATATAGATATACATATGAAAATATATGACTATAT
>OZ024749.1:48368020-48398020 GCA_964016885.1 Eledone cirrhosa
TCAATATTACTGTAATTATTATACTTATTGAGGAGACATCCAAATAATCCTTATACATATTGATTTAGCTATACGTGATTGTTTGTGTTAATTTGTTGCTTAGTTCAAGATTAATCCGCTTTGCTCAAGCATGAGGTTTTGCAAAGGAGACGGCCTTGTTCTGGTTGTTTTTTCTCATGTTTTAGACATAGATGTTGATGATCTTGATGTTGTATGTTTATATAAAGAAACAAGAATGTGACCTTGTATTCGCAGTCTCTCCGAAAATCTTTCGTTAAAAGTTGTAATTAGTACTTCTCAATAAGTTCATGTTGGCCCCCCGATCTCCCCCAATTAAACAGAACTATGATCAAATGCATTACAACCATGAATCTTTTATTCATTGAATGACTAACCGAGATGATACTAAATTGTATATTTCTCTAAGAGGGCTGGATCTTCCATGAGATTGATATTCTGGTTATTTTAGAAGGTAAATCAAAGATGAGAAGGTATATATTTTTTATAATTTATGTCGTAGTTTATCTACTAGGAAATATCGATTTTGGGCCAAATTATCTGCTGTTTTTATCAAGTACAGCGGCTTCCCACATACATTCTCTAAACTTTCCAACAACATTTCATCGCATCTACTTCAATCAAAATAACATTCGTTTGGTAAAACATTATACAAATGCATTATTTTCCAACCAATAGATACTACAGTCTCTCAGCTATTACCGAGTTATTCACAATATTTTCGTTACGATCAATTGATTCCCGTAGCCGTGATTTTCACTGAAATCGTATACTCTTCATTATGAGAGGGAATTGTGATATTTAGTTGTTTGATTGTTGATGGCAGCATATTCATTCTTTGGGCGCAATGGAGAACTCATCTTGGATTTAATGGTTTATAATTGAAACGTTGTTTATCTCTGAGTATTTTGTTGGTGCTGTGATGCAAAGAAAATTATATGCTTCTTCATATTAACAAAGGCTTTCAGCATAAAATATTGTTGATATGTTAATCTCATGGAAAATTATCTCTTAAACATTCCTGCAAATTTTAGAAAGGGATCATTCCATATTCTCGCAGACCGTACACGTTCTAAAGTCCAAACGAATTGCATTGAATACTCTAATGTATTGCATTATGTAGATTTGTCAATCACACATTATTTTATGGCGACCGCTTACTGTTTACTAATGGAATAACCTATCCGGCTATGTACATATGTTGGTCTCCTTCGTGGTTTGAATTACGATACAGACGCAATATTTAAACTCCCATTGTTATCAGTTGTTGAGGATCCGCCTTCCTGTATATGAAATTGGTTCCCTGACCGGGTAGATAAGAGCATAGAAGCTAAACATGAAATGGGGTCGAATCATTGCTACATATAGCGATGAAACCATCGTTTGGATTATCAAATTGCTTGAAACATCAGTTATACTTACGACTAAACGATAATATAATGACTAACCAGCATGTTCTTTCAGCAGCATTAATAATATATAATTGAAAATGTTCATTCACGTAACCTCGTTAGTATTTTACATTTGTGCACCGCTGTTGTTCTTTATATAATAATGGCAACAATTTGAGATGTAAACACTAAAAACAAAACAGTAAAATATAAACAGAGTTGATTTCGCAGCTCTTTTCATCTATGTCATCCTGGTGTAAAGCAATTAATTCTCCTTAGAGAATAGCATAAAATTGATATACTATGTTCGTTTGCTTTTAATGAAAATAGCATCTTCTGAAATTCTTCCTTGAACATTAAATATCAAAAGTATCAAACGAACCTATAATTTTGTTCCTCAGTAAATTACAATCCGTTATTTCCAAATAACGGATCTCACGCAAGATATTTGTTCTATCATTATTTCATTGTTTCTGGCATTGAAGGGCAACCGCCATGAAAATGCATAACCGCAGCTTATTAAATTGAGCATAACGATTTCAGCACTTATTTTAATCTGGCATCTGTTTTATTGATTTTCCTACGCCGAAACTGGACATAGTAGTAGTTCTAAAGCGGCACAACCGATATATATATATATATATATATATATATATATACATCATTTCAAATGGTGTAGAAACTATTTCTATATTGAATAATTATATATACACTCTACTTATATAGTGAGTACATTTTCGACTGTGGCTACCTCCGAATTCTTTCGATATCTACATATTATATATATATATAATATAGAATCATATTATACACACACACACACACAAATATATATATATATATATATATATATATATATATATATATATATACCTGTGTAAGTATATCTATTTGTATGTAAACAACGTGCATATGAACAGGATGTCATGAATAAAATATGTATGATATTTGTCGTATTTCTAATGAATATTTTAGCTTCAGCATAGTATAATTCTACAAAATTTAGTACCGAGGGCGTTTCAGTCGTGACTACAACATTTATAATTAGTATGTGTCTATTGTCACATTATGCAATACTTGCATTCGTTATGGGTTTGGAGTGTTTCGGTAAGATTTGAGAGATATTTTCTATGAGAAATGTCACATAGAGTTTATGTCGTAAATGGATGATTTGACATTAGTTATTATTCAACAATTTTGTTGCATCAGCATTAAAACTGTTTCTATATGATATAAAACTAGCGTATTCATGAACTTAGATAATATAACGTGTCCATGAATGGTGGCAAGGTTCACAAGTGTGTATATGTAACATGATTCAGTACATAGTTTTCAAAACCTTGATACATGATGCTACGGTTTTCGTGGGCTTAACTCCAATATCTACATACTTCACAGATGTAAATCTGACAATGAGACACAGACATAACAAAGCAAATCACGATCACACTCTCGTTATACATATATATTAGTAAGAGAGTTAAGTCATAAAAATCTAACTCATGTATATATATATTCAACTTTTATAGAATAGCCTTAACTAACATATGGGAGATGCGATAGAAGACAGTAGAAGCTAATACGAAGGAGAATGTTTTCAAAGCATATTTCACAATCATATATTCAATGTGTTAACCTATTTGCTACACAAGAGACTTGTATGTCTTTTGTTATTGCTTTATTGCCGAATATACAAATTATATTTTAGCAAATAATGTATCAAACAACTTGATGTGATGAAATATACATTTGAAACCTACTTAATCTTATATAACAATGTCCTTGCATTATATACTTGATTGATTTTCAGGTCGAAATAAAATGTATCCCTATATACTCATAATTGAAGTTGTCTAAATGCAATATGTTAATGTTGCATTATATCTAAATGAGAGAAAAAGCAATTTTAGTTTTCCCAAAAGCAAAAAGCTTCTCAGTTATTTTAACGAAGTGCATAAATTTAAAAGTTTTAATAAAACATGTAGAAAAGAATGTCTCTTTCTGTTTTATTGAAGCAATATTAAAGGAGCATAAATAAATATGTCAAATCAATACATGAGCAAATATATTCCCTGTATATATTTGATTTGCTTCAGTCGTAACTTTATGAGAGAAATAATTGTATTTTAAGTTACGCAAACTTATATTATTTTCAATAAACCTAGAGCAAATTCAACAAAGAGTGTTGTTGTCTATTATATATTATGTATAATTCATTATACTTCTAGAATATATGGTATGATTATAAATCAACACTAGTAGTTGAGTAAGAAATATATTATTGTCAGTTGAGGAAAATTGAGATCTATTTCTAGCATTTTAAATGAAATTAGGTTGGTGCACTGTTGGATGCTTGCTAACACTGTTAATCATATTTACGAGGACGACACAACAAAAGAAAGTAGATGAAGTGAAGGCGATTCAACGACATATTGTGTATTAACTAGGGAAGTATAGTCTTCAAATTCAGTCAGGTTTTCAAGTGTAGTTCCGATGGTAAAAACTCTTAGTCAAATATTCAAAAAGATTATAAAAGATATATTTCAAAAATATATTTTTAGTTATTGAAGTCGAAACAATACATATTAAGGAGCGTATGGGTATAAAACATGTAAACACAATAGGATATGAGATTGTGGCATGCTGGATGTGCTATGTACAATACGATAATTAGTCCATTGTGATGATATGTCCGCAACATTCCATGTATATACATATATATATATATATATATATATATATATATATATATATATATATATATATATATATATATGTGTGTGTGTGTGTGTGTGTGTATGTGTATGTGTGTGTGTGTATGTGTGTGTGTGTGTGTGTGTTTATGGGTGTGTGTGCGTGTAAGATCAAGCGAGGATTTATGATGTGCCTCTCATATACTTATTCGATCTCATAGTCCATAGTTATTAGTCCTTGTTATTCAATCTCCATCATTTTTGTATGAATAATCTCAATTAAATGGAGAACATATATTTTTACTAATATTCTTGAAAAACATATTATTTGTATGGGGCGCAAAACAAATTGCACATTATTCTAACTACGCAGCAACAAAAGAGATATACATTCATGATTTCACTAGTTCATGTAAATATAATAATTGATAGGGTGGAATACTTAATATGTTTTATGACATTTATATGTAACGTACATGTATTAAAGGACGTCATTTATGAAATGAACTTGTTTTGACTACACTGCAATAAATGGCGCCGCATTTAGTTGTATGACACCTTCAATTTTAATTTCTTTAATAACCCACACATAAATTAGATTTAATAGGGTTTGCAAGAGCGGAAACGGCATAGTCATTCAATGGATATATAAAGGTCGTTTATAGCAGAGGTAAAGGAAGTTGTATTCAATTCTGAATTTGAAACTTATTACTTTATCTACATTGTCGAATTTGAAACAGGAAAACAAGAGATGAGAGAAATATATATATATATATATATATATATATATATATATAGAGAGAGAGAGAGAGAGAGAAAGAGAGAGAGGGATAGATAGAGAGGTAGACTGAGAGAGGAAGAGAGTTTGTGTGTGTGAGAATTTTGTAAATGTAGAAGAGGCATTTTTTCTTTAAAATAAGAAGAAGACGAAGAACAAATGATACTAATGATAAACCGATTCTTTTATTTCTTTTGCCATTAAATTACCGACGCACTGCGACACAAGTCCAATAATAATAATAATAATAATAATAATAATAATAATAATAATGATAATACTAATAATAATAATAATAATAATAATAATAACAATAATAATGATAATGAAAGGGTATGATAAAGAGAATGTCAGCGACGACAAATAATACTGCGTTGATGCTGCTGAAGAGAAGATGATGCCGATAATGAAAAGGCATTATCGTATCATAATCAAAAGATTTCACCTTTACAGAATTGGGTTCTATTAATGATTTCCTTGAATTTCTGTTTCTTTCCTTCCTTCTAAATGCTTTAAACGTTTTCTCCAATGAAACTGAAATATTTTTTTTTTCAAAACTTCCTTCTTTTAAATTCTTAAGAAACATTTTTGGGGACGAGTTTAATGAATAGTTTAGAATCTGTCAAAACATTTCCGGTAATCTTTCACTGAAGAAAAGGGACTGCTCAATTAATTGAGAAATTACTTTTACGTTGAAAGTCACACACGAATGTTCTGCTGCTGCCATAATGTTGTATTTGTTGTTGTTCTTTGTCTCACTCGATTTATATTCTATTTTGTACGGTAGCGTTAATGCTAGATGAATAATTATACATTTGATTACATTACGCATTCTCTCATTCCTTAAATTTTAATTCATTGCTGAATGCAGGTATTGTGTTGATTAATGCTATCGAGAATATTTCTCCACTTTTAATTTGAGCAAAAAACGAATTTCAGAACAATTGTAGAGAAAACCTTAACACGCATAGAATACAGAAATCAGAAATTATAAGGGTAAATATACAGGGATTGGTAGGAGTCATATATTTGACATATGTTCTGCTTAGTAACAGAATTAAAATAACCATCGCACATAATGATACTCATGGTCGTATGTTTCTGTTTATTAAAATTCTGAATTGACTTACGCAGATGTGACATCAGTTCATTAAGCCTGGCAATTATAAACAGTTCTATTGAATACAGAAAAGGAATGGTTCATTTTAATTCATATTCATCTGTTTTGTATGACATAATCTGGTACTTGTTTGTTGACGATTATGTTTGTATCATTATTAAATTCTTGTTAATGTTGTCGCTCATAATTTCGTTCGAATTATTTTGCTCTGGTTTAATTGCCTTTGAACAAGATTATAATCAACGGTATTTTGTTGAATATTGCTTCATTTTCTAATAATTATTTCCTATTTCTATGATTGTATCGTTTTATCTGAAGGAGATTTGCTTGCTACATCTAGTTTCCCACACAACCACTTAAATGTCATGTCCACATATATGTCGCCATATATGCATCAGATGTGGTGGTTTGATAGATTTGTGCATATTAATGGCAACACCGGGGAAAAAGCCTTTATAGATTAAGTTACGTCTCGTTAGGTCCTGAGTGTAAATATCACTAAACACAAGTGAGGCCAAGTCATGAGCATAAAATATCCCCAACTTTCATATATTAGTGCCCAAATACTGTAGCATATATACATGCATTAAATGCTTCATATTTCAGCAAATATTAGTCATAATGATATTTCATACTATCACATGTTTTAAATAAATCATGACATTTTTTAGTATAGTTAATTGAAATATTTACTTTTTATTTATTACTAAACTAAATCATATGCTTCTATTTTTACAGCCCCCAATGCATTCTGTTAAATTTGAGTCATCACAAAGATTTATTCATCAAATATATTTTTATGTATGTGAATTCGTCCAGATGCATATTACCTGAATATCTATTCCAAAACTCATGTCATTGTGTGTTGAGGTTGTTTTGCTAGATTTTATTAGATACAGTGATCTATGTTTATTACTGTAATACCTATATTTCTAGGCCAGTTTGTGAAACATTCCCTAAACTTTATTTTTCTATGTGCATTCATCTTAGATTGCTCTCCTTATACGCATTATGTACCTTATTCCCCTTTTATCAGATTGGAAATTGGCATACAAATATTGTCTTACGTAATCCGATGATTTTTTGTTTATTTGTATCAATCGTATGTATACCCTGCTAAAAGTTTATTAATATAGTTAACATGTAACTTAATATTCTTTCGTTGACATGTAACTTAAATTTCCTTCGTTATATATATATATATATAATACTCTAGTTTGTTTATTTGGATGAATATTGCATAGTCTTGACATTTCGACCTTCAATCCTGTTATATTCTCTCATTTTGTTATCCATGTTCTCCCTTTCACTCCTGCCCTCTGCGCATGTTTCAGTGTATTCAATTGATTATTCCATATTCTACCTGCTTGTCATTTTCTGTGGTGAAAAAAATATTCACACAGTCTGCAGTAGAAATGAAATCTTGGCGCATTGCTCACTATAGAACTTTGTGAGATATATTCTATATTATCTAGATTTTTGGGATTGTATATACAATTATAGATAATAGGACTCTTACCACTGAAATGAAATGTGTATCCCGGATTTCAGACATAGCATAGTTAAAAGAAATATCATCTATTCTGGCGTCTCAACTTTGTTGATTAAACCCTAATAAATCTTTAATAAATTGATTACAGATTTGATCGTAACTTCTTGGTGTGTTTTACCGAATATATTTTTCGTATTTCTTTTTCAACATTATCGAAATTCGTGTGTGATTACAATAAGATATATACATTAGCTCAAACCACCAGTCCAATCCTCATTTTTTGGTTAATGGTTTCGTTTCAATTTATATCCGATCAAATGAAGAAGTGCATCATTTAATTCCCATCTCCCTATGCTATGTGTTTCATATGATAATTGGGACGTTAGCATTCTGATCGGGATTCAATTATTTTAGCAATTTAAAAAAGAAACACACATATTTAGCAGTTAATATTTCAATTTCTTTAACATTCACGTATATAACTCTTTTATCTCAAGCGTACATCTAACATTTAGGACATTCATTTTAAACAATTGAAATTCATTAGTTGTTAAGTTCACTTAGAATTCGATAAATAATACAGCCTACAGCAGCACATCTGTGGTAACCATTAAATTACTGTAATTGAAAGACAGCCATAGCATTTCTGGAAGTTTATCTGACTTGGGGGTAGATATTACATTTCCAAAAAGCACCGCATGTTCCTATCATCTAAGGAAAGTTTGTTTTAATGACAAGTTAACAAGAATTTCCATTGACAAATCATTCGAATGTGGAGTTATAACCATTAAGAGCTTTCCAAATTATTCCTTCAGTGGCTCATAATTCTCCATCTATTGATGCTCTTTACCTTTCACCCTGCATTATCATGGGACTGATATAACTATTATTTGGACCTGTATTAGTTATTCTTGTTCACAGGTACACTGCCTGGCCTAATTGCTTCGACCTTTGTATCACATAGAATGGTGAAGTCCCAATAAAATTTAAATTCGTCATTATCTACCACACCATCTAATCTCTGCTCATACTCTTCGTTTGCTCTCACAAACACACACTCCTCAGATATCATGAAACACATATATCTGGCAACACTTTAATTATTTTTATCTGTGGGCGGTGGATTGGCAGTATCGGACGCCATACTTTGCAGCATAGTGTTACGGCCCTTTATGATCTGATTTCAAATCCGGCCGAGGTTAACTTTGCCTTTGATCCTTACGGAGTCGGTAAAATAATGTATCAGTCACGCACTGTGGTCGACTTAAACGACTTTCCCTTTCCCCCAAAAGTGCTGGCCTTATGCCTATATAAGAAACCATTACTATTATTGTCTGCATTAGTATTCGTAGTAGTACGAGTAGTAGCAGCAGCAGCAGTAGTAGTAGTAGTAGTAGTAGTAGTAGTAGTAGTAGTAGTAGTAGTAGTAGTATAAGTTGTTGTTGTTATTGCAGTAGCAGTAGTAATAGCAGCAGCAGTAGTAGTAGTAGTAGTAGTAGTAGTAGTAGTAGTAGTAGTAGTAGTAGTAGTAGTAGTAGTAGTAGTAGTTACAGCATCAGCATCAGCATTAGCATACTGATTTAATGGCAATACACAATGCAGTAATGTACCTAAATGCAGTTACACATTTTTTTGTTTGTTCGTTTTGTTTTCTCTTCCCATTGTATTTAATATATTCCACATATTAGACGCTTAGAGCCTAGTATCGTTTCTATTTTGTCTATGCTGTGTGTATTCGTAATTCCTGATGTTTCGGTATATATTTATCTGCATATTTCTTTTTAATCATTCCCCAGACACTTATTGTTTTATGGATTGTTTTTGTCTTGAATCAATATAATCTGCCTATCTCTATTTCTACATGTTCATATTTGAACAATTTATTTATTTATTTTAGAGATGTATTTTCGTTTGTTGGAACTAATGCATCGATTAGTTAGTAGATCATTTCCCTGGGAGTCCTTGACAACGATATCCAGTCAATTCCAACATAGCAGATTATGGAGGTTTTCTCATTTTATTTTTATTTTTACTTCACGTTTGTTTATTTCTTGCGTAGTTATGGTGGCAAGGGCTCTCTCAATAACGTTGTACAGAAGAGCCTACGCGATTGGGGATTGTACAGAGTGCTTGCACTCGGGTATTTAGTCTGAATAATTGCAATTTTCTTGCAGTTGCATCATTATTATTATTATTATTAAAAGATGCATGTGTGTGTATATATGTTTTATTATCATCATTATTATTATTATTATTATTATTATTATTATTATTATTATTATTATTACAGTTGCATTTATCTTGCTTTATGTTCATACGAGTTATCACCAAGTCACAACCAGTGACCTCAAGAGACAACAAGGTCCGCCATGTTCAAGAAAGAACATACATACTCACACATGCATCTTTAGTGTTTAGACTTGTGATGTACTTATATTGACAGAATCTTCCTTAGTATATGGGCAGTTCCCATTAGTACTATCTTTTGTATTTCACCTATACGCGGGTTTCCTGAGATTTTCGATAAGTAATCATTAGACCCCTTAGGTATCATTCCTAGAGCGCCTACAACCACTGGTATTGTTTTATTATTATTATTATTCTTATTACAGTTGCTTTTATCTTGCTTTATGTTCATACGAGTTATCACCAAGTCACAACCAGTGACCTCAAGAGACAACACGGTCCGCCATGTTCAAAAAAGAACATACATACTCACACATGCATCTTTAGTGTTTAGACTTGTGATGTACTTATATTGACAGAATCTTCCTACGTATATGGGCAGTTCCCATTAGTACTATCTTTTGTATTTCTCCTATACGCGGGTTTCCTGGGATTTGCGATAAGTAATCATTAAACCCCTTAGGTATCATTCCCAGAGCGCCTATAACCACTGGTATTGTTTTAGTTCTGAATTTCCACATTTTTCCAATTTCTATCTCCAGGTCCTTATACTTGCTCAATTTTTCAAATGTTTTTATAGATACATTCTTGTCTATTGGAACAGACATATCAATTAGCAGGCATACCCTCTTTTTAAAGTCCTTCAATATTATATCAGGTCTATTTGCATCTATTGTTCGGTCTTTTTGGATGCTAAAGTTCCACAAGATTGAGATGTGATCTTTTTCAAGTATGGGAGGTGGTTGATGCTCCCACCAATTCTTTTGATGGGGCATGTCAAAATGCTTACACATTATCCAATGTATGTATTGTGCAGCTCTATCATGCCTGTTTAGGTATTCGGTTGGAGCTATAGGACTTCACAATGAAATTATTATTATTATTATTATTATTATTATTATTATTATTATTATTATTATTATTATTATTATTATTATTAGTAGTAGTAGTAGTAGTAGTAGTAGTAGTAGTAGTAGTAGTAGTAGTAGTAGTAGTAGTCGCAGCAGTCTTCGTCGTATTCGTCACCGTCGTCGTCGTCGTCGTCGTCGTCGTAGTAGTAGTAGTAGTAGAATAGTAGTAATAGGCTAGGGTATTAGTACATACAGAATCATCTGTAATAAAGCCCTCACATCCAATTACTTGTTTCCATTTAAATTCAAATTTAAAATCCCAGCGGGCTTGACTTTACCTTTTGTCCATCGGGAATCCATAAAACTAATACCATTGAAGTATCGATGTCGATTAAATAGGAACACCCTATACCACACTCCCACTTTAAATTATTTGGTATTGTGCCAAAGTTTGAAAACATTAGTATTATTTTCAACCAATTGCGTATCGTTTTTCATAACACATTACACAATTTTCTTCTTTCTGCTTACAGAAAAAAAAACAAAACTGTTTCTAGTTTCACGTTTAAGTATCTACATGACTGTGCAAACTATTCGAAAGAGCTACACAATATCATTCTGGTACCGACATTAATTTTGACACAATGAAGGGTAGGATAATATGGTGCTAGAATCCTATACAAAATACCTATTTTATTATAGGTTTGCTCAATTATGTTCACAACTGGAATAAACAATCAGGGCAACAATATTAACACCACCAGCAATAACATATCCTTTCAATATTCTGGCGTGTGATTTATATTTGAGAATGTGTGGCTCTCCTCTCTGAAACTCTCGTTATATATATATATATATATATATATATATATATATATATATATATACGAGGTTTCGTGTCATCGGACCTTTTATCAATGTTTGTTTACATACATGACCTCCTTTCTAACACAAGAGACATACAGATACATATGTATATATTGATGCACAGTGGGGTGACATCCATTATATTATTTCTGAATGGCAATTTAAATTCAAAAATTAAAATCATATTAAAACAGTATCAAAGCAAAATTAAAATTAAAATTAAAATACAACATTGGCAGTTAACGTAGATAATGCAAGAGGATAGTTTGTTAGTCAGTTGTAGTAGTTATTGCAGGCAATAGTTACACGTGGAGCATGTCTATAATACTCATATATAAATAAGACACACAATACGTGTAACTATTGCATGCAATAACTACTACAACTGACTAACAAACTATCCTCTTGCATTATCTACGTTAACTGCCGATGTTGTATTTTAATTTTAATTTTAATTTTGCTTTGATTCTGTTTTAATATGATTTTAATTTTTGAATTTAAATTGCCATTCAGAAATAATATAATGGATGTCACCCCACTGTGCATCAATATATACATATGTATATGTATGTCTCTTGTGTTGGAAAGGACGTCATGTATGTAAACAAACATTGAAAAAAGGTCCGAAGACACCAAACCTCGGTTTGCATGAAACAATTGTAAGTTAATAAATGGTTTGAACAGAACTTTGATTCATGTGAATTCTCTCTCTCTCTCTCTCTCTCTCTCTCTCTCTCTCTCTCTATATATATATATATATATATATATATATATATATATAGAGAGAGAGAGAGAGAGAGAGAGAGAGAGAGAGAGATAGATAGATAGATATATATATAGAAAGAGAGAGTGAGACAGATTTCTATATCTCAGACACATTCATACGCCACGTGCTCTATCGCTATTTCTCTATATCTCTCTTTTTCTTTCGACTTATCTCTTTCTCCCGCCTACTCTGTAGTCTGTAGACTTTTATACGTTGGTTTTGTAGTTGTTTCTTCCATTTCAATGAGCAATATTACGTGGTTAATTCTCGCTTGCCTCTTCAACTGATATACATTACCTCATATCTACTTTGCAGATATTCGGCTAGGTTTTATGAACTATTGCTCCTTATGCTCAATTTAATATGTCCGCGAATCCTCTGCTGTTTAATTCTGTCCGAAAACATCAGCCGAACTTTCCTATAATTAGTCTATTTAATAGCTTCCGTTTCGTTGCTGCCTGCTTTTATTAGATTTTTCCCCTTAGCTGCCACTGTTAACATAATCGATCCGTGCAGCTCATTCGAGTGGGATATGCCGTAAAATGTCAATGGATTTCTTGTTTTTCAAACCAAATCACTTCTTCAGATTTACAATTCAATATCACAGATCCATTACTTCCCTGTGAATAGCGTAAGATATTGAATCATTGCACTAGTTTGGGTCTATTGAATAATTGCACTAGTTTGGTTCTGATATTTTTTTCAGAGACGGTATGCCATCCTAAGAAACATTTTTTTGTCAGGACTATTTCGATCCTAATGTTCTAAACCTATCGACATATACTCTGCCTTTCATCTTTCCACGGTCGTAAAGTAAAATCTTTGATAGCGAAGAATAAATCTGTGGTATTGCAATTTATATTCACTTCGTTCAACTATAGAGTCCGTAATTATATATTGTGTATATATATATCGCGGCCTGGATCATATATGTAATGTAAGTATGCATGTATGTATACATGTATGTGTGTATGTATTTATGCATCTATATATATATATATATATATACATAAAACAAAAGACGTGTGGTTGGAAACCAGATGGGCCATAACGGACCAGAGTAGTCAATACTTAATGTAGTAGAGTGGGTAATAGGAAAAAAGTTTAACCCCGGCGGCCAAGCTCAAATCCAGAAATAGCCGTCGAGACGGCTTGAGCTCTGCCGTCGAACGGCTTGAGCTCTGCCGTCGGGGTTAAACACTGTCCTATATATATATATATACATGGGGAGCGCGTTTGTGTATAGGAATTTGCCAGTTTAAATTAGTAAGATAATTATTCAGCAGTGTACAATATATCATCATCATCATCATCATCATCAGGTTTAGCGTCCGTGTTCCACGCTTGCATGGGTTTGGACGGGGGTTTTCCCACTTGAGGCAAGAGTGGTTGTCTTGCTCGCATAGGACTGTCTGGCGGGTTTTCTACAGTTGGATGCCCTTCCTAACACCAACCACATTTACAGTGTGGGGCTGGGAGGTTTTTACCGTGTTGCCTACACGGCCACATTACAGCGTGGACTGTCTGGCGGGTTTTCTACAGCTGGATGCCCTTCCTAACACCAACCACATTTACAGTGTGGGGCTGGGAGGTTTTGACCGTGTTGCCTACACGGCCACATTTACAGCGTGGACTGTGTGTTTTTTTGTCGTGACACCTACACGATCTCATTTGTTTCGGCCTGGATGTTGTGGGACCAACATAACTTTACATTGAAAGGGGCGGTGTGGATGGGGTGGAGGTGGTCGGACGGGGGGGGGGGGGGGGGGGGTTGATAGAGATGCCTACTGACTATAGTAGGTTTTTACTTTGTATTTAGGTAAGGCGGGTCTTCTCTATTACTGAGTACCGCCAAAGGTCTCGGTCCAGTGACATTGTCTTGGAGAGGTGTAAGCGTGTGAGGTCGGAATTTATCAGCTCGTCCCATGTTTTTCTGGGTCTGCCTACTCCGTGGCTACCGTCTATCTTTGTTGCCCTGCACTTTGTTATACAGCTGTCGTCTTTCATGTGCATCACGTGACCATACCAACGTAGCCTTCTCTCGAGTAAACAACATCTGATCCCTCTTATTTCTAATTTTGTCCTTAGTTCGTTTATGCTTTGCCGTTCACGTATATTACTATTGCACATCCAGCGGAGCATGCAAGCTTCGTTCCTCTCTAGTCTGCGTATATCCTCTGCACACAATGCCCAGGTCTCACTGCCATGCAGCATTGCTGTTCGTATGCAGGCATCGTATAACCTGCCTTTCATTTTTAGGGAGAACCCTCTAGCGGCTAATAGTGGTATAAGCTCTCTGAACTTTTTCCATCCAGTTCTGACTCTAGCTACTGTACTTTCAGAGCACCCTCCCCCACTGCTGATTTTGTCACCCAGGTAACGGAAGCTGTCCACTATTTCTATAGAACCCTCTGCGCAGTTGAAGGAGCTAGTATTTTGTGGGCACTTGCTGCTACTTATTGCACCAGAGCACCGGCCACATGTAAAATCTATGTTCTTAGTTAGCTTACCTGTGATCCCACTACATCTTTTATGCACCCATACTTTGCATTTGGGACATAAAATGGAGTTTCTACCTACGCCTTTCCTACACACTGAGCATGGCCATTTCCCAGATGGGACTGCCGCCTTATTTTCTTTCCTACAAACTAGAACTTTAGTCTTAGCCAGGTTAATTTTAAGGACTTTTGATTCTAGGCCGTGCTTCCATGTTTGGAATTTCTTCTCTAGTTCGGTCATTGATTCAGCTATGAGCGTTAGATCATCTGCGTATAGGAGTTCCCATGGGCAGCCGGTCTTGAACTCCTCTGTTATAGCCTGAAGGGCAATAATAAATAGTAGAGTGCTAAGAACAGAGCCCTGATGGACACCAACTTTTACGCTAAACTCTTCACTATATTCGTTGTTAATTCTAACCTTACTGACTGTTTCTTTATACATGGCTTGTATAGCTCTCACAAGCCATTCGTCAACACCTAGTTTTCTAAGAGACCACCAGATAATGGAACGGGGGACTATGTCGAAGGATTTCTCCAAGTCGACGAAAGCTAAGTATAGGGGTTTACTTTTAGCTAGGTACTTCTCCTGTAGTTGTCGTACGATGAAAAGAGCGTCTGTGGTACTTTTGCCTGACACAAATCCGAACTGCATTTCATCTAGATCAATTCTCTCTCTGTTTAGTTGCGCTATTACTTTTTCCGTGACCTTCATGACCTGGTCGATTAATTTAATGCCTCTATAGTTACTCCTATCTAGGGCATCTCCTTTTCCCTTATAGCAGTTAACGATGATGCTGCTACGCCAGCCCTTCGGAACAACCCCATTCTGTACGACTTGGTTAACTATCCGGGTGACCATGGTGTGTCCCACCGAACCAGATGCCTTCAGCATCTCAGCAACTATTTCCGAAGGACCAGCCGCCTTACCCGTCTTCATATCTTTGATTGCCTTGCTTATTGCACTACCCTGGACTAACACTGCTGGTCCCTCTATTGGGTCGATGTGGGGGAGAGTGTCTTTCTCCCATTTGTTCTCCTCATTTAGAAGCCTTTCGTAGTGACACTTCCAAGCTACCTTCTTATCAGCGTCGGTGATGGCAAGTATGCCATCATCGTTAAGTACACACTTCTCCCCGACAATATCACGGTTTTCCTTGACACATTGCCTGGCAATCCTGAACACCTCACGTTTTTGGTCCTCACGTTGTAGAACATGCTTGAACTTTCTTTCCTCTGCTTCCCTTCTTGCGAAGTACACTTGTCTCCTAGCTTCCCTCCTGGCCACTTGATAGTCTTCTCTACTTCACCCATCCCGCCATGCTTTCCAAGCCTGCTTTTTGGCCTTAATTGACTCCTCCACCTTACTGTTCCACCACCATGTTACTCTCCTCCTACCTACAGGCCTGCTCCAGCCACAGACTTCGTCTGCCGCCGTCAGCAGGTTTGCTCTCAGGAATTCCCACTGTTCCTCTATATTATACGACTCTAATTGCTCTTCCTTACTGTCGAAAGCGTCAAGTAATATGCTTTGAAATTTATTTCTGGCTATGGGGTCCTTTAGCTTCCATATTTTTCTCCTGAGGATAGTCCTCTTCCGCTGTCTAGTACGTCTCGTCCTGACTATGAGGTCGCTAATTATCAGTCTATGTTGGGTATATATATATATATATATATATATATATATATTTCCGCTAGCTTCACTTGGTATTCATTTTAAATGTTATCTCAATAACTTAATCTTACGACCTACAACACTGCAAAAGAGTGAGGAGTGGTAGGAATATATATACTGTATATATATATATATATATGTATTTATAACATCTTGTTTTATATATACAGATATATCGTGTGTACAATGATGGTGTTTGTGTATATCGTTATATAAAGTGCGTCTTTTAGATTTAAAGTTCGGTACACTATAGCATTAAAACTAAATACATATAACATACTAATAATTTGTGAATTTAACATACTTCCAAATATGTGCTATACATGCAAATCGGTACTTCCGAGTTACTCTGACACACAAAGCTTTTGTTTGTTGACCCTGAAATATGTACATAAACACTGATAACATCTGAGTAGTTCTTTCTGCGAAGTTACCTATTCCTATATATATGTGGTTCCGAAGAGGTGCATGTGAAACAAGTGGTACTAGAAACATAATATACTACTTAAATTTGGTGTAGTTAGTAGCTACGAGAGGTTTATTCTTTAGTAAATATTTAATATAATTCTGTTTTTAACTTAAGTACATATTGATATTGTTTTATACCTGTACATATGAACACTTGATGACAATTGTAATTAGGCGTAGAATACGGTGAGAGTGTTAAAGGAATTGAATGCTATATTATACAAAACAAAAAATAAAGTAGAATTTCTGGTGAAATGCCATGAATGTTGTTTAATAATTTGCATCACAATCATCATTCATTATTTCGATCACAATACGTGATATTTTGGGCCGATGTCATTTGCCATAGGCTTGGGCCCTTACAAATATTGTGAGGGAAATTGTGATGGTGGAAATGTTTTGGATAGCAATCAGATGCATTTTCCGGATTATTCTAATTGTTAATCTTATAACATTCTTTATCATGCTAGATC
This sequence comes from Eledone cirrhosa, assembly GCA_964016885.1. NCBI lineage: Eukaryota > Metazoa > Mollusca > Cephalopoda > Octopoda > Eledonidae > Eledone > Eledone cirrhosa. Next base: position 48,385,514 of record OZ024749.1, read on the forward strand.
ATGCCGTTAAATGTATCTGTGATTGTAGAATACCCAGTCACATACTTGTTACATTGAAGAACAAGCTGTACATTGATCAAAGAAATTTGAAAAATTATCGGTGTTCTATATGCGTGTGAGTGTGTGTGTTTCCGTGTTCGAGTACGTGAGTGAGTGTGTATATTTTAATAATTCAAATGGTGAAATATATTTGAAATTAATGATTGGGAGGTGGGATTGGTTTCCATGGAAATCTGCTAAAATTCGCTAATGCTTTAATTCGTTTTCGTGAAGTATTTTCCTCTTGATATAAAGAAAACTTAATCTCGTTATGATTGGAAAACACGTAGGTCCCAGTCACAAATTATACTGCATATCAATTATTACAGAACTATGATTATTACAAAGGTTACAACATTGCATTTATAACGTAATTTGATTTATGTAGGTATGTACATTTTTCTTCCCGGACGAATATATGTGCGTGCACGCGCATGTGTGTGCTGCATTGTTATCAGATTTCATTATTTTATTTAGTTTCATATGAGAAAGAGTTTATATTTTTTTGCGGCATTTTTTTTTCAATGATTTCTCCTATACAACCGAATAGAAAAATCTTAAATAAAATCGAATATATAATGCAATACTGTTTTATAGATTTATTTATTTCTTTTTCTATAGAAATCCGAATACCGGAAAATGCATTTATTCCTGCTCTGAGTGCGCATACCCAAATGGTATAAATTTTACTATTCTATCACAGCTTGTATCATTGTGCATTAATAATACACTATTCTTTAGGAAGTTGGGGTGCAGAAAGCTGTTTGAATGAAATAATTCATTGATGCTATGCAAGGAATATAACAATCTGTTATCAACAACTAAAAGGGAAAGTAATAAAAGGCGGTATGAAAAGGAATTCGTTTGCTTGTATCAAAAAGGGTGAGAAATATAGCGTCATGGCAGTGTTTAACAATATAACGAACTGTATATATTTGTGAATATTAAGTTCGATATTTACCTGTACATGTAAGTTATAAGGTTTATTAAGTTACTTCATGACGAATGGTATGATTTAATTACAAATTCTGTTACATTTGCATCGTTGTATTATAAACGAAAAATAAAATAAAAACGAAACAAATAAAACTCATGTTTGTACGCCTTTTTCATATTACTGAATGAAATGTCCTAGGTAAGAAGCCTTACATTTCGTCCTTTAAATGCATTTAAAGAAATGCTTGGGTATATCGTATTGTCGATATTAGGATAGGTTTCTAATATGAAACTAGCAAAACAGAATAGACGTAGTAGAAGAAAATATTGTAAGCATCAAAATGTTCATAAGTACCAAACAAATTAATTAGATATATTGAGAGAATTACAGTTACACCCACTTAAGAAGAAGGAGTTAAGTATTTTCACAAATTACAGATGAAGAATATTTGCTCGAAATGTCATATGTTTCTATTTTATGAAATTTACTCGAATTTTACAGGCCAAATTTAACTACTTGCATTTTAATGTGAATTGATAGATGATATTTACCTAAGATGTAGATCAATTATACTATTAAAGGAATGTCGACGTATCAAGAGCAAATATAAATTACCAATGGCCAGTAGTCTTATAATCATGCTTATAGATACCACTCTGAGGGTCCATCACAATAAAAACCTCTCAAGAAACAAACGAATTCCCAATATGAGATATAGCCCCCTCACCGATCAAATGTATTTCGTTCTTGGTGAATATGAAAACATCAACTTAGATTCATCAAGGCCTATTGTATGCCCAAATCAGGAAACTATTCATCAACATAAAAGAGATCGCGAACTAAGACCATTCAGTAAGAGATGGCTCAAGTTAAATAGTTCAATGTTTGCTGCTTAGAATTCCACGGTCGTCCACATGAAATTTGCCATATTATTTTGTTTTCGTTTATTTCGTACGCGTATTGTGTATTATATCAAGAGATTTCGTCGAATTCAACATCTGATTACTGAGAGAATACAAGCAGACCATGAAATTATTTCAATAGAATTGTATCATAGAACATGTCACACAAGTGCAACCAATATAGTTGACGTGACAGAATGTACAACTAAGAAAAAAATCACGAAGGGAATATAAGTGTCATGCAAATGATCTACATACTTTTCTAGCAAACTACAGTTTACAATCTGAATTTATGCATGCCCCCGCTCCCTTGTGTGACAAAGACTATATGCTGTAAACAACTGTTTTAACATTATATACTACACACACAGATATATATATACCCCCCCCCCACCACATATATATATATGTATATATATATATATATTTATTAAAATAACAGATTAAAGTTTAAGCAAAAAATAGCTGCTTTCACCCTTAACGGGATCTACTGAAACTAAAAATATCAATCTGTGAACGCAGAAGTAAATATTTCGAAAAACGTTGCAACCGAAGGAAGACGGGCAGACGATACTTTGGTTCGTGGAAACGTTCCCTGGCAAAGAACGGAACAAAATGAAGATAATACGTCATAATTAGGACCGGTGAAAGCAATTACACGCAAAGACAAAACCACGTTTATGGTATAAATGAAGTCGCAGGCAAAAAATTCTACTAGGTGTATCGTGGAGGCGCTCCTAATTATAACGTATCCTCTTCGCTTGTTTTCGTCCTTTGCCAGGGAACGTTTCCACGAACCAAAGTACATCCTCCTGTCTTCCTTCGGTTGCAACGTTTTTCGAAATATTTACATTTGCGTGCACAGATTGATATTTTTGGTTTCAGAAGATCCCCTAAAGGGGGGGGGGTGAAAGCAGCGATTATTTGCTTAAACTTTAATCTGTTAGTTTAATAAATATTTGCTCTACGGTTCTTATATATTTGAAATATATTTATCTTTATCGAGCCCTCTTTGGATTTTAGTCTTCTAATTTATTATTATTACTATGTCTCTCTCTCTCTCTCTCGTTCTCTCTCTCTCTCTCTATGTATATATATATATATATATATATATATATATATATATATATATATATATATATATATATATAGAGAGAGAGAGAGAGAGAGAGAGAGAGAAAGAGCTAAAGGGAGGGAATGAGAAGAAACTGATAGAAAGTCAGTGATAAAGATTGATAAATAGATGGATAGATACATAACGATAGTATATACGAGCATGAGAAATTATATGCATAATATATAGGTTTGCATCTCAGTGTATTTTGTACTCAGATATGTTCTTGTCCTGACGTCAAAATCTATTTCGATGCGACTTCACTAACCATGATTTAAAATACTTCAACTATGCCAGCGTCACTTATTATATATTCTACAACTACAATTTAATATATATATATATATATATATATATAAACGTGCGCACATACGCGAACACACAGTTACACACACTTACTTGGATATATGCATGTATATATATATGGATCGCATTTATATATATGTGTGTGTGTATGCGTCTTTGCGTGTGCGTATATGGATGTGTAAGTTTTTGCGTTTGTGTGTTTTTGCGCATGTGTGTATCTCTCATTCATTTCTTCCCAATACAAGGCATTAGCCATATATAATTCTACCTTTCCACAACTTTCACTTCTCTACATGTTCTTCTATTTCTTCTTCTCTTCTCTAATTCTTTCCTCCTTATGACTATTTGCTTCCTCTTTCTCTCTTTCTCCTCGACATTTCTCAAACATGACTCTACTATTTATATGCATTTATATGGGTACTTTTCATTTATACATATTTAGAGGTGTATTTTTATCTGCAAGTATTTTCCGTATTTTATCTATTTATCTATATTTTTTTTGTAAGTGGATGCAAGTATGTTTGTATGCACATTTAAATTGGACGTGCTTGCTTATACATTCGAGCAAGTAGACGCAAGGAAAGTACTTATGTGAATGAACGTTTGTGTATTGCTGTGTGTATGTGGGTGCTGTTGTATGTGCGTGTGTTTGTGTCTGTAATTATGTATGCGCACTTGAATGTGCATATATACGTGTGTGAATGCACGTATGTGACTGTGTTCCTACATGGAGGTACGAAGTGAATAAATCGAGTGATATAAATGCATCTCACTTTTTTTTAATCCAGCTTGTAATATGATTTAGCAAAGAAAGCTTAAATTAAACTTAACATTTACAATAATTACGTTAAAAGGATTATGTTGGCTATTTATTTTAGTGAATGCACATGTTACAAGATATTGCAAACATAGTATGGTGTCTTTTGGGAATATGCAAAACTACTTTATCTAATACGCATTTCCAGTGTTCATGATATTAGGTCGTAATTTGTTGCAGATTTGACTGCTCAATTACATATTCCAACGTTATGGTATGTGGTTCTTCGATGGCTTGCTAGTTAGTATTGTATGTTTACAACGAGGTGGTTCTAGGCTCTATATAAATGAGTAGCTCCTTCTATATTTTCACTGGTTGATTACTACAATATGGATGTAATTTGGCAGACAGGCAAACGAGAGGTGAATCGAAATAGAGCATCGGACCTGAACACTGTCTGACAGAGTTAGTTCCCTTGAGGTCAAAGTAACGGTGCTTAAGATATATGTATATACAATAAACAAAATACAAAACATTACTATTGGGGAAATGCTTGCATTTAATCCAGCCTCCTGCATTGCCTAACTCGTGAACAGGACCCTGAGTTACTTGAACTTCTTCACTTGCTTCAGCGGAACTCCATTAACATGCAGAGTGCACCGCGAAGGAGCACTGTGCATCAAATTTATCCAGAGCAAGTCGGAGATCCTCTTCTCTCGAATTAAGTAGTACCATGTCTGCAATCTCCAGCCTACGGATTTTACAAAAATCAGTCGAGTTCTTTTTTATTTCAAATCTCAATTTATTTGTTTATTATCGTCACCATTTTCTCACTTTAATGTGATTTGTCGTAACAACTATTGTTTCTAAAATATTGAACAAACATTAACGGTGGCCTTGCAACAGTGTAGACTTGACAAATATTTCCAAAGGTGAACGTGTATATTATGTTATCGTTTAATTTTATTTCAAATGAAAGTTAGAATTAACAAACCCAATATAACACTCTGTGTCATGACCCATTGGAAGACCCTGCCATACTTACTGCAAGAAACTATCAAGTTACATTGTTAGATTGGGAAGCATGGAATCTGACGATTATTTTATCTTATTTAATCACGCAATCACTGAACATATATTTATATATAAATGTTGTATTCGTCTCCCATTAAATTCCCTCTGTAATGTGTGTGTACCTTCCCTTTAACATCTAATCTTGCATTCCCGCTTTCCCACACTACTTACTCTCTCTCTCTCTCTCTCTCTCTCTCTCTCTCTCTCACTTTCTGATTCTATTTACGTTTCAGTTCTACTAAGAAATAAAATGGGAATACTAAACAGTGCCAATTGCTAAGAGCATAGTCAATTACTAGTGAATGGAACAACACTCAGCAATTTATAGATTATAAACCCAGCGTTTGTCTGGACAAATTGTACAACGTTTTAATGATAGAGTGTCGAAAATTCGGCTGCTGACCATCTGCATATAAGCAGTAAATCTCACAGCAGAATAATGCTCCCACACTTGAGACAGTGTACTGGTTTTGCTGCTAGACATACAAAACATTCTAGAATAAGAATCCACTCGACTGCCACATCTACTGTTTGTCAAACACACACCAATAAACCAAAACCTATATCATTACTAAAATACTGGTAGCAACCCCCATCGGCACAATATCATTGCTTTAACGATTATGCGAGCCAATGCTCTCTTAATAAAAGGGACACTTTTTTTATTAGCTTGAGAAAACCACAGACACACACACACATACATTCACATATATAAGCACAGACACACAGCCACACGTACATACACACACTCACACACGCACATAATTATATATACATATATATATAGCTTAGAGTGCAAACACAACAGTTAATAATTGTATAAATACTGAAGACATACCAGATTAAATAAATGAACTGAATAAATATGTAACTTCTCTAAACAGAATTAGAAAATCTAATATTTGTGATTTTGGACTTCATTCAATAATATCCTGTATAAGCAATTCTCCCTTCGATTAACGGAACAACAATTTAGTAACTCAGCAAGCAATTATGTTATTAATAACCAGCTGAGAGTTTCATTAACAAGGGCGAGTGGAATGTCAGTGTTGATAGAGTGGAGATGAAAATTACTTGCGGTATTTAGATAAGCCAATATATGTCCTGGTAATATCTTGAGAAACTATAAATCTGTGTTTTAGAGTTCTGCTTCATATCCACGGATCTTTATGTTCGATCTAATGCCCATAAAATATTGTGTATATGTATTATACGTGTGCTTCAAATAGATCAAACCATAGCAGTTGAAATCTCTCAATAAAAATCTATGTAAAGACTAGTCCGATGAAGCGTTCCTCATGTGTCACCTTCAGGTTTATCACCAGAATTTCAGTATGGAATATTCAATCCGATTGCCCGCAAACTTGAGTACGGGTTTTTTTATTACAATCTCCTGGCCAACGAATCATTGAGCCTAGAAGTTCGTGGTGTGCGACATTATTTGTATAAAGAAATTCATATTTGTTCACCTAGGGTTTACAATACAGCATCTAGCATATCGGGGAGACATATTTAGCGAATCTCCGTATCTGAAATATTCCGGGATAGATCTCCAGTCTGAGAATAATCGTGTATACCTCGTCACAATTTCACGGATCAAATAAATCTAGTTAACCCTCCACCTAAATATTGTTGCATTGCTATCGACAATCAAACTATTAAAAATCTTGAGGATTCGATATATTAGAATGGGAAATAATATGCATTGTCTTAATTACTTACATACATCATTGTTTCCGTAAGTTTTATGCAAAAGTTCCTTTTGGAGATCTAGAACAGTGTTTTTACAGTTCATTAGTCATGCCTTATTATGCGATTTGATGTTTTGTATCTGACATAGCATTAATATTTCATCTCTGTTCAGTACTGATTGTGAGTAAGGAGAGTTCTCTGTTTATTTTGTTGAGTGTTGAATAACTACTACGTAATTTTGAGTGTTCAGTGTAATAGTTTGCTCAAAATGAATACGTGCGAATTTGGTTATGCTAGTTCCCCTATCCTCTATTATTCGTGACTATTCTGTAGAATGTGTTTGAATTTTACGTTCTGAGCGAGATACGATATATTTTCGGATGGCAATAAATGCAAGTGAATGTGTTGTCTTATTTTATTGGGTGTTTATTCTGTAGAATTTGTATTGTATGAGATTTATTTTATTATGTACAGAATATCTGTAGTGTATGTTGTGTATGCCTTGAATAGGATGATGATTACGCTTGGCAAAGCTATGATTTGGACTGTGTGTGTGCTTGTGGGTTCTGGAATAGCTTCAAATATTATTATGTTTATGATACACTAAAGCTGACACTGCCTTTTATACGTCACTGATCTAGAAAAAATGTGCAAATAAAATAGTAAGGTTTAAATTTATTTTATCATATATAATTTATCTTGATATTTTCGTATATAATTTATCATGATATTTTCCGAGCTGATGATTATTTCATCTTATATTCACTAGATATTTCTCCGCAAATATTATACACAATATCCCAGGAGAATTTATTTTATGACACATTTAATATACTTCGCTTATCAGAACAAAATAATCCTAGTTCACAGATCAAATATTCTGTATATTTTGTATTTGCTAAAGGAATAATGAGAAACCAAAATATGAAAAGCGTCAAACTAAAAGAAAAATTACGCATATAACATCACCTTATGAATCGTCGTATCGCAATGAAAAGCTTTGATTTTTCATATTTTGTGTCGATAATAAATCAGAATCGTGGAAATATTTTCTTTGTAGGCAAGAGGGGAAACCTAGATAGATGGAGTAGGTTAATTTGAAAGAGATCAAACGGAAATTAAACATTCATCGCATACACATATAAAACCACTGCATTAGGTATTATTCATAGTCACAAAATACAAATGCTTCCTGTGCATGTCGTGAACTCGAACAAAAGAAAGAAAAAAATACGATAGAGTATTAAAGAAAAATATACATTTTTCTGATGAAATGGCAGCAATGATTCGAATCTATTTATCTCACAGACCTGCTGGACAGTCGTATAATATCCAGTGAAGCACACACTAATAAAGGCATGCAAACAAACACGTGCACATACACACACACACATAGATTGTGTCGGTGTGGCGGTGTGTATGATTGTACGAAAGGATTATGTATGCATTGTTTGTATTATTATGTATCTGCGGGTGTATAGAGAGAGAGCGAAAGAGATATTGAGAAGGAGACTAAAGGAGAGAGATCAATTCTCGTAACTAGTGGTGCTATAATTCCTCAATATCCGAATGATGAAAAGTAACGTTCTTTGCAGCCTTATTTGAAATCAGAACGTAAAGAGTAATCAGATGCCGCAAATCATTTGTATCATTCTCCACATATTCAATCAAGCCTCAAGTTGTAAGGGAGATAATACCACACTTTCCTCAATGCTGGTCGTTGCTTTATTGCTTCTATTATTTTTAGGCCAACAAGCCAGGGATGCTTCATTTGCTATATATAATAGTTTCTGATTGAAGCACAAGGCCAGCAATCAAGAGAGAGAAGTCAATTTATTAAATCCACTCACTTGCGTGATCGGTTCTTTATTGTATCGACCCCGTAAGGATGAAAACAAAGATAACATCGACGGGATTTTGAACTCACAACGTAACGGATCATAATCTTCTTTCGCAAAGCAGTCCACCGTCTGTTGCTTGCTATAAATAACGACAGATCGTCTAAACTAAGATCCTCAATGTTGTAATATAGACATCTATAAAGGAGGCTATGTATGCACAATCACAGCTGAATAGCGTCTTAACATTATCATCCTTCTCAGATATTTATCCACAGTATCCTCACTATCATAAGCATCATCGTGATCATAATCTGAAAAAGGTATTAGTGAATAACACTTCAAGGTAAATTACTTGATAATTTCTGGAAATGTCACGTCGACCCCAGTCGCATTTGAACTATCAGAGTATACACATGTAACTAATTACAGCGAAGTTATAACCAATTTAAATTATCATACCGTCAGTCTAATTTACTATGTTGCTTACACATCCTTCAGCCACGTTTTGCACTAAATATTTTCGTTGCAGCCTGGCAATGTGTTCAGATAAATTCCTGTTTCTATGCCATTAATTCTATCTTGAACAAGTATATAAATAATGTTATCGATTTAATTATAGGTACTTTCTTTAAATTGTACTATGTATTACATAAACGTAAATATCTTACACAATCTAAATTTCTATAGTTCATATTAGAGTAGCGTCACTATTTAGGTAAGATTGGAATATTTGAAAACATGATTAAGCTCGCTATATAATCCTGGCACTCACCGATCTCTTTAAATACATTTCAACTCAACGTCTGATTATGTAAATCTAGCATTTTCTAGCAATGATAAAGAAACAACACCAAACCTCCTATATAAAGCAGCATATTAGCGCATATGGACCAATTCATGATGCATTCATTTAGTTGAATATATTTCACATATTTTAGTTATACAGTTAATGAATCTGTAATTAGTAGTTGACCACAACTCAGTGTATGAACACAATAGTTACAATGTCGATGTGTATCAAATCATATATTTTACTCACTGTTGCGCTCACACCGACACGTATTTCAAAGATGTACAGTAGTTGTATAACATCTGCCCTACGTGTTCTCTACAGGCAAATATGCACACGAGATGTAAATATCCATCGATATGTTACCAGTCATACGAGTTATTCCCTTCGCCGACCAGTAAGTGCATATATACACATATCTGACTTTCTGCCTGTCTGTCTATTTCTCACATTCTCTCAAAAAGTTTGTGAGTGTGAGAGAGCGTATGAGAGTGTGTGTTGTAAAATGTTTACACATTTTAAATAGCGAATTTCTATATCTCTCCCTCGTTGTCTTATATATTTCTATAATGTTTCATCGCAGAGTGACTCATATATTCCGCCCGTCATCTTTCTAAACTTACCACTTGCAGCTTTGTCAAAGATGCTCGTGTAGTTATAGACTCTACCATCCTTCTCCTGTCGTGTTCTTCCCTTTCTGTATATGTATTCTCAGAAGGCCACTTATACCCTTCTTATCCCTGAACAATTTTCTAACCAAGCGCAATCGTATTAACTTCGCTAGAATTTCTTTCTCTCCTTTCCAGGTCAACATGACCAAGATTATTCTACTTTCTGGGTTTTCCCTTCTTCAAATATGTAAATATCATTTTTACAAGCGAAAGTATCCATTTGTTTGTTCAGATTTATCTTTTTTGCAGAAGACTTCTCTTTGTTACAGATAATGTTGGTGCGTACCTCGTCTTCTTCATACTAATGCTGCATTTAGCGGAAGCTCTGTCTTCTGATATAACTATTCCCTAGATTTGTCATTTCGGTAGTAATGGGAACCATACTAGCTACTGATGCAGGTGTAGTACCCGTTCAACTGTTACATATCTAAATCAAGTATCACGTAACATATAGCAACGTGCGTACATAACATCGTGTCGGAGGCTGAAGACGTGTGCATTGCTGTCCTTTTGTTCTAGTCTCTAATGTGTTATTATACCCATGGCACATATTTAGCTATCTTCCCTTGGTTGAAAACACTCGGATTATCTGCTTTTCTTACCCTCTCTTTTTCGCTCTGTCTGTGTCTCTATCTATATCTATCTCTCTGTACATATATATATATATATAAATATATATATATATATATATATATATATATATATATATATATATATATATATATATATATATATATATATATATACATATTTATATATAAATATATATATATATATACATATATATATATATAAATATATATATATATATATATATATATATATATATATATATATATATATATATATATATATATATATATATATATATATATATGATATATGAAAGTATATATATAATTACATATATATAAATATACATTCATATGTTTATCCATAGAGACTCACACAGACACACAGACACACAGACATATATATATATATATACACATGTATATACATACATATATATATATATATACACATGTATATACATACATATATATATAAATATATATATATATATATATATATATATATATATATATATATATATATATATATACATACATATATATATATAAATATATATATATATATATATATATACATACCTATATATATAAATATATATATATATATATATATATATATATATATATATATATATATATATATATACATACATATATATATAAATATATATATATATATATATATATATATATATATATATATATATATATATATATATATATATATATATATATATATATATATATATGTACGTATATCCATTTATTCCCGACACTCGTATATGAATGTGTGTTTATATGTACGGATATATATATGTATATATATGAGGATGGCAATGTGTATTTCTATACGTATGTAACCTTAGTTGTGTTACTATAGTTCTCCGTTTTTAGCATCGTAAACAGAACAGAGACGCATTGCCAGTATGATTAATGTGTTTAGCCTCCTTTATCACGTCACTCCTCAATAAATCATGGAAGTTGAAATAGAATTATGACTAAATTCCTCTTTTAGCAAGAAATGAAAGCTCTCCGAAAGAGATTAAAAATCAATATCTCTTGCGTTATCTTCAATCGATCGATTGATACTGAATAAGGCAAGCAGTCGTGGCAAAATAAATAAAAAATAAAATGATAATAAAAAAAGAATTAATGATTTCTAAAGAGTAGAAATTTTGAAATGTAGTTGTTCGAATGTTGAAGTCTCATTTCGGTTTTTCTGCATGGCTAGACATTTAGCTGTTCAACAGAGGCGATGTTGGCTTTAGAGCTATGGACTTCTTTCCTCTCACACTTCTCTCTTTTACTTTATTGTTTCAACCACAAATAAATATATGCTGCAATTTCAAATAATCGACAACAAGCAGCTACCATCGTAACTCTGTTGCCATCCTTCAAAGTGTCCATTCCTTTGAATAACTGTCCGTGGATTCCTTTTATCGTTTCATCAAAGTCTTTGTCATTGTTTATTTTTATTTGTAATATCGTTATCGGATATAGGACGGAGTTCTTTCTGAAGGCTAATAACACACGCCCTCATCTCTCTTATTGATTTTTGTGAGATGATTTATAAATGCATTATATAAATGTATTAATATTAGTGCGGATATGCAATGACAAAATAACATCGAAATGAAACTTTCAATTCTTTTCCTAATCAATAGATTTCCTTATTTCCTTAATTCTTCTGTGAGAGTTCGTCGTTTTATATGACAAATTATGCAAAAGGTTTCAAGGAAACTAGGGGGACAATTGGAAATGCATTAAAATCTTTTGGAACATTTTTTTTCTTTGGCTAGAATGACTTCC
>OZ024749.1:48405520-48408020 GCA_964016885.1 Eledone cirrhosa
TATATGGAAAATATAAGTTTCTATATTGTTTACTTGGCTTAAATGATATTTTTAATTGTATAAGTAGAGTGTCAAATATATTGTAAGATGGTGATATGATATCATCAGCATCATATATCATCATCATCATCATCATCCTTCTCCTCCTCCACCTCATCATCATCATCATCATTATCGTCGTCGTCGTCGTCATATTCACCATCATCATCACCACCACCGCCACCATCATTATCCTCACCAGTATTATGATCATCTTACATAATTATCCTTATCATTCTAGTCATCATTATCTTCATGATCACGCTCTTTATCATCATAATATTTCTTGAGTGTCAAGAAGAAAAAGTGCAAAGGTGATATCGCAGATGATGTGTTATTCGTTGTGGAGTGCGAAGTGTTATATTGTAGTCGTTGTGGAGCATTAAGTGTCCTATTCTTCACCATTATATAAATGTAGGTCCAAGGGAATTAGTAGAAATAATGTTACGTATACTCTAGGGAATTTCATATTTAGCTACGTCAAATTGACAGTCAATCGTTTGATTTGTATTCATGTATATTTATAATTAGATCAAATATAACTAAAACAAAGCACACATCCCGAGAGCAGTTTGAAGATAGGCAAATACCTCCCCCCCCCACTATATATATATATATATATATATATATATATAGCAAGAAATAAATATGTGGATAACATCGTTTTTCATAAGTGCATAGAATATGTAAAATATTCTATAGGAAAGGTAGGATCAAACTGTACTTGACATACATGGATGTAAAATTAAGAAGGGCGATGACTTGATTGGCAAGTAGTTTAAGATCAATCATCTTACGTAGAATCATGTTAGTATTAGATTAAATATTTTTGTTTTACTATAAAACTATCATTTTTAACGATGACTATACTAAGATTTAGTAGAAATATGTCACGAATACTCAATGAAACTGATATTGAGGAAACATTAATGAAATCTCCTATGTACCATCATACGTCTATACGCTTTACTACCTAAGTGATATGCCCAATGACATTGAGCGATCCCCTTTTCCGCTAGAACGAGAACCTGGAACATCTAATGAAAAGTATGTTGCTTAATTTATTTATCGTTCCGTATTATTTATCTTATCATGTCCTTGATTCAAATTTATGGGAAGTCATCAAATAACATAAAAGAGAACGTTAACAAAATATGTTTCAAAATATTTTCTTAAATATATTTTACTAAAACAAGAAAACAAAAGATTATTTATGTCTAAATGATAATTGGGTAACTTAAGTGACTTTCGCTTTACACTCAAATGGCCTTAAATTGTAAAAAGAAATATTGCCTTTCCTTAGTAGCAATACCACTTGAATGAATCAATATTTCTTGATTTGATTTTGAATTTCAAAGAAAGAAAAATAAGAATAAATTCTACCAAACGAAAATCAAACATATTTATGCTTTATAGCTATATTTTCCTTTCGATTCTTTTGAATATTTTCATTTATATTCATTCAACTAAGATATACCAAATTGAATATTTTTTGGTGATTTTAAAATAAAAGCGACTTTTATGTACATATATGTTTAAAACAGGTTTTTAAAAAAATATGTTTGCAGTAGGCAAATGTGAATGTTATGTGACTGGTGAAGAGCATTCAGCCGAAAACATTACTTTTTATTGCAATATTATAGGAAAAAATAATATTTCTAATGATATATTGCAAACAACATTTCAATGAGATTAAAATAATGCAAAATATTATTTTTCATTCCATGTTGTTGAAAGAATAAAAATAGATATATGATTGACCAGATTCATTCATAATATCCATTAATGTGGCATTTCTTTTCAATACAAACAGATTCTATCATAAAGTATATAACGTTCCTTTTCGATAAAACATTGCTGAGAATTGCAATTGAAATAAAAGTTTAAAGTAGTTTACCTACAAACATTATACAAATCTATGTAGGTAAGTGTGTAGCTATGTTTTGGGGTATGTTTGTATGGACAAATTCACCTGTGCGTAATGATATACATATATGTAAATTTATTTTCTTTATGTTTAATAGAAACCCCTTTAATATGTAGGTTTAGTTAGTAAAATACAAAAACATGACCACACATAGAATTCCACACACACATATACATACACATATAACTTCATACATCAATACAAACATACAGAAATATTCATACATGGTACATGGCAACGATATTTTTTCACATATGTGAGTAAAAGTAATTTTATTGTTTTTCAATATTTTCTTTGAATATAATATATATAGATATTTTATAACAAATACAGAGGTGATTATGATCTACTGACAAAACAGTAAATATTTGAATATTAATAGGAAGTTAGGTTGCAGATTCAATTGAGCGCAGCAGAATAAGTCTCGATTAATTTTGCTTCTCTTTCGTATATGTTTCAAGTTGTGTTACAAATGATTGTTAGCAGTGCTCAAAAAAATCCAAGTTATCTGAATTCATACATTAAGGAATTGTT
>OZ024749.1:48413020-48433020 GCA_964016885.1 Eledone cirrhosa
TATCCTCGTATCGATTGCCCAATATATATTTTCGAAAATAAATATAAGGAAAATATAATGTTGAAATAACGGAAAGAAGGCGTCTCCGATTAATGTAAAATATTACAGTTACGATGTCGCCACCATTCACAATCATTACATAGAAAATGAATATAGAATCACGTTTGACGCTTATGTTGAAATGATTTTAGTTTTCATTAGTATTGACATGAAATACATCGTATCTTATGTGAAATGACAGGTGTTCAAAGCGAATTCATAAAAGTGTTGTGATATATATATATATATATATATATATATATATATATATATATATATATATATATATATATATATACATATATATTAATGTATGTACTGTGTATATATATACATATATATATATGTATATATACTATACGTTGAGATGTCATTTCTAGGAATAAAAGAAAATAACACTTCATATATTGCGGTAGAAGGAAAACATTGGTAATGCTGACTTCGTGAAAACGTGTTGTTTGTTCGTGAACATATACTATATATAATGTTTTATACGTATTGATTTCTAAAAATATATAAATATACTACACACACACACACTCTCTCAATCGCACACACACACGCGCACACGCACAGATATGCATAAACATATACATACATAATCATATATATATATATATATATATATATATATGAATTAAAAACAACGTACAGATGTATATAAATATAAATATATATATATATATATATATATATATATATATATATATATATATATATATACGTTGTTTTTAATCCATCAGGTCATTACATTATCTAAAAAAAAATTATCATATTTTTTAAAGTTACATTTCATGTGATTCAACATATGTCATTTCGCATATATATATATATATATGTATATATATATATATGTATGTATGTATACATATATATATAATACATTCCTATACATGTACTTAACTGGGTATATACTTACATATATGCTACGATATGTGTGCACACTTACCTATATATGTATATACATTATTTTGTACATTCATATATTCATACATACAAATATACACACACATAACATATGCATACATATATACATAAATTGATGCATACATAAGATCCTACATGTATGAATTCAAGCTACATACATACGTGGCCTATTTCAACCGCAGACACACTCAGCCATACAAGCCTTCCATAAGATTTATATGTATGTAGTACCCTATTTCCCTTTCTCTCTCTCTTTATATATATATAGCCTGTGAAATCGTCATAACTTATGTTTACCGAATTCGCAGACCAGACCCCTTCTTCCTCCCGTTAGACCTATGCGAAATTCCTTCCTTGCTCACATTTCAACCAGGTTTGATGGTCTTTATTCTCTCGTTCACGATTTCACCGAACTTAAATTCATAGAAATCTGGGACTTGTTTCCTCCTTCCTCACTTTCTGTTGCCTCACCATTTTGTTTGTTTACCCTCGCGTCCCCTTTATTTACGTCTCCCAACGACTTTTTTTAGCCGTTGCTCGCACCAACCGCAAGTATATGGTCTTTAAAGCGATGAAATACCTATGATAGTTGGAAGATCACTGATGAAGGACAAACTTTTTTCATTTATATATATATATATATATATATATATATATATATATATATATATTAAAGAGTACACAGAAGCAAAAAACAGAAAAAGACGCAGAGGCAGTACACATGTTATTGTTGTGGTTGGGCAGTGCCGGTAGAGAGTCGGAAAACAGGTTTGTAGCACAGAGTTACGCCCCTTTCTGATCTGAGTTCAAATCCTGCCGAGGTTAACTTTGTTTTTCATCCTTACAGGGTCGATTAAATAAAGTACCAGTAATGCACTGAGATAATTACTGTCCTTTTGCCAAAAGTAGAAACAATTATTATTAGTTTCACGCATGAGAGTGGGAGGCGTATCCCGCCGAGGTTAACTTTGCCTTTCATCCTTACGGGGTCGATAAAATAAAGTACCAGTAATGTACTGCTTAATTGCTGGCCTCGTGCCTAAACTAAAAACAATTATATATATATATGTATATATATATATATACAGAGAGAGATAGAGGCAGAGAAAGAAGGAGAGAGATAAGAGAGGGAGAGAGAGAGAGAGAGCGAGAGAGAGAGAGATAGAGAGAGAGAGAGAGAGAGAGAGAGAGAGAGAGAGAGAGAGAGAGAGAGAGAGAGAGAGAGAGAGAGACAGAGACAGAGAGAGAGGTTCGTTGTTTTGATAAAATTTCAGCTGATACATAACTCTTTAGTCAACTGATAACGAAATAATATTTTGTGTCTGCATTACATCTGAACAACATGCAGTAGACTTTATAGAATATAGTATATAAATGCAGTCGTGTGTTTAATGTAAGTGAAACAATTTTGGTTTAAACCTAGCAACTCACCATAGTATCTTCTGTTTTTTTGTTTCATTTTATCCATAATGCTTTCCTCTATTTATATAAACATATCTGTCTGGCATTATCCTTGGTTTGCAGTATCGGTATAGCGAGGATATAGAGTTACATCCCTTTACGTCCTGTTTTCGAATACCGCCTAGGTTAGCTTTGCCTTTCAGCCTTATGTGGTTGATAATATAATGTACCAGCCATACACTGGTGTCGATTAAATTGACTTACCCCTCCCTCAATTTACTGATATTTTGGCTAAATTGAAACTTTATCTAACTATCTCCTCCTCAACGCACACACACACATACACACATATGCATATATATATATATATGAAAAAGAACACAAGAGCGTCTACAACATCAAAAGAGTTTTATTGGCTAAAAATGTTTCTTCCTTACGTGTAACCGTAGGATTCATCAGAGCTATAAAAGGGGTTTGATTGGTGTTATGGACTCTACCAACCAAACACCCAAGAACAAAGAGTAAAGAGAGTAAAGAGCAAAAGTAGGGGACGATAAGTCTAATTTTGGTGCGGGAGGGTGGGGTGTTGGTCCTTGTTTACTAGCTGCGGTCATATTCATTCCCGGGGGTAGGGTGGTTAGCTGATATATATATATATTGTTATACTTTGGGAGGGTCATGTTGCCAATAAGAAACACACGCACCAGTTGCTTCACTTCAATTTATTATAATAAATTTATAAATTTATAAATTTCTGGTTGGTTGGTTGGTTCCACAACCAGATAGTTGTTTATATATTGTCATAGTTCTTTCGTCACACACTATGTGACCTCTTCAGTGACTGGGGATTCCTTTCTTTGTTTTTGTGCCTCTCCTTTGTTCTGTCCTACGCTATTTTCTGGCGTAGGACAGAACAAAGGAGAGGCACAAAAACAAAACAAAACAAACAAACAAAGAAAATAATCCCCAGTCACTGAAGAGGTCACAGAGTGTGTGACGAAAGAACTATGACAGTATATAAACAACTATCTAGTTGTGGAACCAACCAACCAACCATAAATTTATAAATTTATACATTTATTATAATAAATTGAAGTGAAAGCAATTGGTGCGTGTGTTTCTTATTGGCAACATGACCCTCCCAAAGTATAACAATATCGGTTTCAACACACGATTTCAGATAAACAATCTTGCTAAACAAATTCAGAAACGAAATTTATATATATATATATATAGTGTGTGTGTGTGTTTGAATATATTAATATAATGTGTACGTACACATATAAGCATGTGTACGTGTGTTTGTGGGAATGTGTTTCTGCTTATGTATTTGTATATTGTGTGTTTATTTGTGGAATGTGAGTATACGGTTCAAAGTCCCCTTAATGAAGGGTATTCCATATGTTCATCTCTCTTTCTAAATTCACTTCTATGGACATTACTCCATATATATTGGTTTAATGTAACATGCATTAATATACTCAAATAAATTAGTGACGCCCCTAATGAGGAAGATACTGATAGCTAATCAGTAAAACCACAACCACAAGTTATCGTTAAACAACGGTGCCAGATTTAGCGTCTGTGTTTTACTTAATATATAATTTATTACTTTTTGCGGTATGAGAAATGGATTCTACCAGGTCTGACTACTATTAGAAATGTTCAATGAAGTGTTATCTTGCAGTGTTTTAGCTTCCACCCTTATTTCTAGTCGCCCAGAGAAAATCATTATAAAAAACAGTTAACCAGTGCATGTGTGTACAATTAGAGAAAACATTGATACATATATAACACATAAATATGAAATAAGTATTGTTCAATGACTCACATCTGCTCAATTCTATATATACACACCAGTAGGAACTTCCATGCGTATATATATATATATATATATATATATATATATATATATCATTGCTGGTGCATTTTTAGATCAAATATCTATTTTACAGGCTATATAACTAAAATAGAAATGATTACACATCATTCGTATGAGAAAGCTCTCATATAGCTGACGCGATTATAATTCTACTCGGTGTGTCATAGTATATATTTCCAGAACACAGAAATGATATTACACAGAAGAATGTACACTATTTAGATCAAATTAGTGTTTGTAACGTTGTCCACATCAAATCTAATGTCAATCTTTCGAAAATCTGAAATAACGATCTTAAAGAATCTCATAAAATATCACTATGTTAAGTTGTATATTACATCATAATATTCACCACACACTCGTCCACAAGTTAAAGATGATTTCTCACCGTATTACATGGTTTGACGTGTTTCGTTTATTGTCGGATGGTTCAACATTTTGTCAGCACAGAATGATTGGGACTCAAGGTTATTATTAGCGCAGTTCTTGTGAATAAATACATGAACATGTTAGTCCTGTTCTGTCATACTATTCAACAAACAAGCTTTATTTCGCTACAGTTCCATCTTAACATAGGATAGGATCTGTGATTCAGACAATGAATTGCGTCATATGAAAGGTCTTTCATTCTGATTCTGTTCAGTCATAGGTCACTCAAACATTAAGCATATAGGGTTAACTATACAATGGAAAATGAAGTCCTTGACTACCAAAAAATCTAATTGTTTACAGCTGACATGTGTGATCAATATAGTCGCTCAGTTTGGAAATGAATGTAAACAACAAAACATTAATTATTTTAACAAACGTCACAGACACCAAACTTGAATAGGAAAAATAAATCATCATCTGAGAGATTGAAAAAAATCATATATGAACATTACGATATTGGTGAGTTTCGAGCATGATTCATTAATTAAATCCCCAGGCGGGTCGTGTTTATCCGCAGAGGGAAAATTGATTGCCAATCGGAGACAATTTCTTGTAAGAAGGCGCACGTGCACACACACGGAGACACAGACACAGTCAAACAAACATACACACCTATATTTATCTCACTCGCTCTCTCTCTATATATATACTTCACATAATCTATATTTGTCTTTTGATTTCATAGTTCATTCTGGTAGTATTTATAAATACATTTCCTATCAGATGTCTCTTTTTGTCGGTGGTACTCTCTTCGTTATATTATTAATCGGACGCCATGCTTTCCAGCATAGTTACGTCCCTTTACGATCCGAGTTCAAATCCCGCCGAGCTTGACTTTGCCTTTCATCCTTACAGGGTCGATAAAATAAAGTACCAGTAATGCACTGGTTAATTGCTTGCCTTGTGCCTAAAATAGAAACAATTATTAACTGTAGCGGTCCATCCTTCTCATTCTCCAAATCCTGACATATCCCCGATGAAGGACTAAAAACCAATACGTTAAATTATCATTTTCCTTTTTTCAAATCATCTAGAGAGGTTTTAAACTTTTTGTGAAGAACATATATATACATACCCGTATAAGTGAGCGAAGGCACATATCTAAATCACACTTATACACAGACATACACATACATATATACACACACAGAGACACCCACTCACCCACACGCAAACACAAACTCATAAATTAATATATATATATATATATATATATATATATATATATATATATATATATATATATATATATATATATATATATATATGTAAATATGAGTTTATGTATGTTTATAGGTGTGTTCCTATCTATATGAATTGAAATTTCTTACTTGAAGTATTAAGAGAACATGCTTAATGTGCACTTAAATGTGGTGTGTCTACAAAGAATATTTTTTCACCGGGGGTTCTTTCTGAATTTAATGATATACATATATATATATATATATATATATATATATATATATATATATATATATATATATATATATATATATATATATATATTTATTAAAATAACAGATTACAGTTTAAGCAAAGAATCGCTGCTTTCACCCTTAACGGGATCTTCTGAAACTAACAAAGTCAATATGTAAACGCAGAAGTGGATATTTCAAAAAACGTTGCAACCGGAGGAAGACAGGAAGACGATTCTTTGCTTCGTGGAAACGTTCCCTTGCAGCGAACGGGAAAAAACGAATATAATACGTCATTAATAGGAGCGGTGAAAAACAATTACGCGCAAAGACAGAACCACGTTTATGGTATAAAAGAGGTCGTAGACTAATGTTCTCTTAGGTGGTTCATAGAGACGTTATCTGGCAATGAACGAAAAAAACGAAGATAATGCGTCATATGTGGGGCGTGGAGCACAATTGCACGCAAAGACAAAACCACGTAAATGGTAAAGCAGAAGTCGTACACTAAAATTCTAACTAGGAGACCGAATGAACCCCCGCTTCAGAGTTAAGAATAAAGAAAATAAATACAATACAAAAGTAATAGAAATTAAATAAATACATACACGCATACAAAACGTATATGACGTATTATCTTCGTTTTTTTTTCGTTCATTGCCAGAGAACGTCTCTATGAACCACCTAAGAGAACATTAGTCTACGACTTCTTTTATACCATAAACGTTGTTCTGACTTTGCGCGTAATTGTGTTTCACCGCTCCTGTTAATGACGTATTATATTCGTTTTTTCCCGTTCTTTGCCAGGGAAAGTTTCCACGAACCAAAGTATCGTCTTCCTGTCTTCATGTCTTCCTGTCTTCCTCCTGTTGCAACGTTTTTTTGAAATATCCACTTCTTGTTAATTTCAGAAGATCCCGTTAAGGGTGAAAGCAGCGATTCTTTGCTTAAACTTTAATCTGTTATTTTAATAAATATTTGCTCTACGGTTCTTATATATTTGATATATATTTATCCTTATCGAGCCCTCTTTGGATTTTAGTCTTCAAATTTATTATTATTACTATATATATATATATATATATATATATATATATATATATATATATATATATATACATGCGTGTGTGTATGTGTGTGTGACTTTATTTGTTTGTTTGTGCATGTGTGTGCATGCGTGAGTATTAGTGAGCTGGTGTGTAGCAGTATCAGACTTATTTAGAACTATATCAAGAAAAAAAATATTTATAACTTATCGAAAATATAATTTACCAAATCAATGTGAATGAAACTAAATGGTATATTATTCTGGAAGTTACTAAGGCGACAACACATATATTTTTCATTCAGACCTCCTTTGTTATCCGATAAGTGCATAGCGATTGAAATAGATTACGTCTATTGAATTATGGCCGTATTGAAATTTATATGATGCCAGTTTACTATAGATGTGAATTATTTCTTAAATAATGCTTCAAAAGTCTCTAGTACATGCTTGATATAAAATACTCATCGGCTACTAGGTCTTCCTTTATGTTTCTGCTCCACTTTATCTTCCGCGCTTCTCTCTCTCTCCTCATCAACTAAATTCAAATAAATCTGTACATCACATTCCTCTTCAAATTCTTCTTATTTTCTTTCTCCCTCTCCTTTCTATTGCTTGCTCTCACAGCAATACTGAGCAGAGACCTTTATGCCCTTGGTGGATACAATGACTATTTATATACCCATCAATATATATTTTTCTCTCTCTACCAATCCCAATATAAGTGCAAAAAAATGACCTGAGCACATCGCATAAAGAAAAATTGACATAGACAAACAACTTATGTATATCTCATCGGATATAATAGAGTGAACAACTTCACCCAGGTTTCATTTCTAATCGGATTAATTATCAGATAACTTAATTCGCCTCTTAGTCTACACAGAAATGTGTAATACATATTGTTTTTTTTAGATCACTATATGTGGTAGTATCGTGAAATCGGACATTTGAATTTGCGCTAGTGGTTAATCAATGAAATCTTAAATAGTACCCTAAGAAGTTTGGATATACGATACATATATAAACATAGAGAATTAGCAAATTTCAGCCGACTGATTCTATACCTGCGTGTCGTGATACCACATCCACCTATTTGCACATGTGAATCCAGTTCATGAAAATATCATTTATTAACATTTTCATGGGAATAATCATTTATATAAATGTTCGTATCTTTATATTTAACAGACGGTAACTTCTCTTTCAGTATATCTCGAGATTCAGTCAATGAAGTGACATTTATTTTCACTGTTACAATAGTCTAAATTCTGAGACTTGAATAAACATAGATTCATCAATATATATTTAATCCTAGTCATCTTCGAAATAATTGCAAAAATGCAACAATTCATTGTCCCATTGTAAAAGTATTTATGAACTAGCGTTAATGATATTGCATTATGGCTCAGCCAAAAATGGTATATCAATAAGTGGCATGATATTTTAAAACTAATGTTAGTTAAAGAATACAACCAAATGCATCAACTATATTGGAAAAAATAAAGATTCTTTCTGTTCACGCACTTTTAATGACATTATATATAGTTTTCACTGTATATGATTTAGAATTGATTAGTTAATAGATGGGATAAAACGATATTTGTATCATTACAACGAATAGTATATATAGGATTGAAAAGAAATGTCACTTCTTTAGCTGTGATATATTTCTTTATCAGTGAAATTTCCGTTCGGAATATGAATGCCGGAAAGATTTATTTGTTAGTCATATGAAAGGATGTGATTTCTTCACAGCAGGGTTAATAGGTTCGACCATTCTTTGAATATGTTCGTTTAATAGTTTCGCTATTAATTATTTTTACAGAATTCAATTATTTCCTTAAGATGTTATTAATGAAATTAACAAAATTGACAAAGTTAATGATAAAACAATTGTTTTAAATTTGTATCAGTGGAAGGCCTTTGGAAAATCTACCAGTTAAAGGGTGCTTTGTATTTAATGAACTATGGCAATACTTGTGTCACAGAACATACTCTAATATAAATATATGTATATATATATATGTGTATATATATATATACATATATATATATATATATATATATATATATATATATATATATATATATATATATATATATATATATATATATATATATATATATATATATATATATATATATTTATTTATTAAATTAACGGACTAAACAAAGAATATCTGACTTCATACTTAACGGGATCTTCTGAAGTTTAACGGGAATTTCAGAAGACCACGTTTAGGGTGAAAGCAGCGATTCTTTCCTTAAACTTTAATCTGTTATTTTTTTTTATATTTTATATATATTTATACATGTTTATCCTTATCGAAACCTCTTTGGATTTTAGTCTTCACATTTATTATTATTACTATATATATATATATATATATTTGTCAAGGCAGAACTCTAGGAGAAGGAAAACTCTGATATAACACCTGCAACCCTGATGGTATCGGATGTTGTTGACTTGTTCTTCTTTTTCGTAAATATCATCTTGGTTAAGAGAGTGGGACTGGCTTGTGCAGTGCCTTTGCTCACTATAAAAGCTTCACGGCACAGTCATTGCTTTATATCTGCTGATCTCTCTGCACTTGTCATCACATTATGCCATTGGCCCAGCACTATGTGTCAGTAATTGTTACAAGTGTAGCGTTTGTACCAGAGTTTTCAAGTCGCTGGCTGGACTAAAAAGTCACACTCGATGAGCGCATCTATATATATATATTACTAATCATAATAATCATCATCCTTGTGTTATGGATTAGAATCTAGGTTTAATTAGGTTAAACCATTGTGACAGGTAAACGAACGACGATAAAAGGAAATTGTTGAATCAATAGCTGAACCAGGAACAGTTTGTGTTTTATCTGCACTTCCCGGATGTATTTAAATAACAATGGAAATGTAATAAAAAATGCGCGCAAATGATATTACTTTGATTTTTTAAAATTTCAAATTTATATCCCAAGCTTTTATAGGTGTACACGCACAACTAATATTGCATATATACGAACACTTACATATATATATATATATATATATATATATATATATATATATATATATTAGATATAGGGAGAATAAATATAGCAAACGTGAAGTAATAAATAGATGCTGAAGTACGGAAAAAAAGGCATTCACATTTCAAGTAGCGTGGAATAAAAGTTATTAAGAAAAAAAGTTAAGCAATATCAAAGCTATGATAATAAATATTTGAAAATATTGAAATTAGCTGTTAACATATATCTAGTTTTAAGATCAAAAGGAAAGAGCAAGAGATGTATGGGGATTTTTTACATATATTTCTCGGGAATTATTTACAAACGATACTCATGTACATGTTATCAATCTAATTATTTGCTTTTGTTGTAATTACATTTGTTTCGTTTATTTCTTAGCGAACAGATTTCTCATATGCAACAAAAGGTGAACAACAGTGCTTGCAAAAGGTTAGCGATAACGAATGAATTAGAAAATCGATAAATGCTTTCATATATATATATATATATATATATATATATATATATATAAATATATATATATATAAGTGTATATATATATATACACATATATATGTATATAATTATATATATATATATATATAAATATATATATATATATATAATTACATATATATATATATACATATAATTATATATATATGAATATATATATATATATATATATATATATGTGTGTGTATATATATATATATATACATATTTATATATATATATACATAAATATATATATATATATATATTTATACATAAAAATGATATAAATATGTCTATATAAATAAATAAATATATATATATATATGTGTGTGTATGTGGGTATGTGCGTGTGTGTGTATGTATGTGCGTGTGTGTGTGTGTGTGAGTGTTTCCTCTCGCTCTCTATCTTTCTCCTTGTTTATTCTCTGTGTGTGTATTTATTTTTAAGATATAGATGTTTCCTAATGTTGCTTTAATTTATTGTTGCTGCCATGAAACAACGATTTAAAAAGAAATTATGAAGAATAGGAAATTCTATATTACTGATATTGCAGGTCAGCATGACATCGTATATTTGAAAAAAACAAAAAAAGAAAATTTAATATACGCTTAGTTTTATTTTCTGTTTCCACACTAATGAAAATGCTTCAATAATGTTTGATTTTTATTTATATATCTATATTTCACTCCTCATCGATCAACTCTAAGATCCATAGTCAGCCAGAAATGAATTCTATGTTTGACATCATACAATTCTGATGCTAACACTAATTTTTCAAAACATATAAAATACAATTTCTGAGTCAGAAATTTCCATAATATACATTATATAGACCTTTACAGAGAGAAAATCTAGTAATGACTGCGATAAAAGCAGAAATGCAAGGTATTATTCCCATTGAAAAACTGATTGCTTACTCTCAAAATGCGATGAAGAACATGTTACATATTGCAGTATATGAGGAAAAGTCTCAGTTCACAATAGAGAGAAAATGGGCTTCTAACACTTCTTAAATAAGGAAGTGTGGCCAGTGATGAAGTAGAAAATCTCATAAACGTTGAAAATAAAATAATAAATTTCTCCAACCTACGCACAAGTCCAGAATTTTAAAGGAAAAATTAAGTCGATAATATCAACAGAAATTCGTTAGAGTGATTTAATTTATCGACCCGAGAATGAAAGATCGCCGAAAACAATTATGCAATTCGTTTTATCTGATGCTCTAGCAATAACTGATGAAAATTATGATAATGATTGGGATGTTTTAGATGATGATGATGATTACGACGATGATGATGATGATGATGATGGTGGTGATTAAGATGATGATGATGATTATGATGATGATGATGATGACGTTGATCATGATGATGATGGTGGTGTTGATGATGATGATGATGATGATGATGATCATCATCATCATCATCATGATGATCATGATGATCATGATGATCATGATGATAATAATAATAATAATAATACACCAAAATCAGGAAACCTCTGACCTGCAATATACTATATCAACCCAAAGTAGATGTGGATCGCCTCTATCTTCCCAGAGAAAACAGATGTAGAGGAATGATCCAGCTTGAACGTTATAACTACAGATGACTGGATGTTGAAATTGGTTGCAGAACATGAAAGGAAAAAGAGTTTACATTCAATCACAAATGAAAGTAGGAATTTTGCGCAAGAAATGCGAATACTTTATGAAAATGATGTTTTTTTTTCCTAAATAAGGCTGCAGATTGTATGAAGATATTGGCAAAACCTGAAGGTCAATGGACATTCTGCATTATAGGGAGCAAAAATAACTGCATGTGTCAGTACGTCTTCTGCAACTAAGAACCTGATATTGATCAAATTCTCACCCATCAGTGAATGCGGAGTTCTATGGTATACGCAGAGAGATGCGATTTTATTTTGGCTGCGCAAGAAAAGTGCCTTTCAAAGGACACATTTCAAGTCAATATGATCGGAACTGAGCTAAATTGTCCATTCTTCGATAATATTAATATTTAGAAAAAGAATCCTGAACGAAGGAAAATAAAGGTGAATAAAGCTTTAGAAAATCGGGTAAAATACCTCTAGAGACAGAAGAAAATGGCCATGTGTCACAAGTTATCTCAGATTTTGAGTGGATCAAAGTTCTATCCTCTGAAGAAGCTGCGGACCAGATCTTTCCCTTTCATAGAAATATTTGTCCTGAATTTCTAAAGCTTTTTCCACGCTTTCAGGCATTCAAGTTCTAGATTTCTAAACAATTCAATTCATTCGACGCTTCAACGTGTATTTATAGAATAATAATTATAAAACATGTTACTGCATGTACTGTATTCCGATGAACTGATTTTCTTATATTCAGGTCAATTACTAAACACATTGTTATATTATACGAAACGATAGATCAATTTCCCTCATTATTGATGTCTCGTGTAACACGTTTTTAAAAGAATTTTCTACAGTAAATACGTTCACAAACAAATACTCACATTTGCGACGATATGTCGGCAAACACATGTGTATGCATACATGCATATATGTATGAAGGTATATATATAAATATGTATGTATAATCTACTTCCATCAATGAAGGAGAATTAGGGATAGCTTTAAGAACACATCTAATCTGTTCTTGGAATTTATGAAGATGATTCATTCTAATTAACTTAACACCAGGGGAAATAATTACCAGAATTAAATTTGTGTATTATGTGAAGTGAAATGCCTCTCACATTGTCACAGTTCTACTGACACATACATATTTTCTTTCCAATATTTTAGCAAATTTCCTAATCTATTATAACTTTATGAACATAGACACGTTTAACTCCTGTGTCTCCATATCAATAAACAAAAACGTTTCTACAACATATTTCCACATAATTCCATCGATTTTGATGATTTTGCTCGTTGGAATATTGCCATTTAAATAATTCGATTCATGTCCACCCGATAGAACATTTATGTATTCCCGTCTGTTTCAGCAAACATTAAACTAATCAATACAATCAATGGCTTCATCTGTCTTTGCAGCCACTCTCCAGATCATATTAGCTAAATGTGTGATATCGTTGAATGACTAGAGAGTATGAGACTAGAATTGAGAGATTATAACAATGGAAAATCTCATTATTTATGTAACGGCTGAATCATAAGACATTTGAATGTAATGACTTGTGATATATATTTCTCCTTTTTAAGGTCCTTGTTCAATTTTGATTTTCATATTTACGTGATGGAAATAATAATGGACAAGACAAGTATGAAGTTCAATATAATCGAGTAACATATTTTATTAAAATTCTAGTGCTGTGGCTAAGAAAAATATTTATTGTTTGTCCACAGTGTCGGCCCCGATTCAGCAAACAATTCAAGCCAAGCGTCTGCATGCTTTTTGGGGGGTTATTTAAGACGAACTATTGTGTTGGTGTGTCTCCATGTTCTGCTAAAATATATGATTTGAATGAATTCGTTTTATTATATGAAGGATCATTGACAGGGTGTGACAATAAGTTTTCAATCATTGCCGTTATAGAAAGCATGCCTGTCTATGCTGTGTAAATCGTATTACAAACATTTAAGCAGATGTGTATCTCAACGAAGATTTAAGGACAGTATTGTAAGAACGAATGTTGTATATTGCAGAGGTTATATAGTAACTGATTTTCATCTCAAAATATGTGAGTTCTAGCCTGAACGTTAGATCGATGATGAAATTAATCACAAGGAACTGTTTCTCAACGTGACGATATAATTAATCATAATAATTACATGGATATATAATTGTAAGCATGAGAAGGCCATTCAATATTTTGTGTTTTGTGTGGACATGCAAGTATTTACTTATAATTCACATACTTACACGGCGATTTTCCATGTTTACTACAATAAGTTTGAGATATATGCAGAAGAGCCTGTTTCACTTAATCCATGACTAGACCATAACTCTTCAGATAATATGACGAAGCCAGGTTAGACCAGACTGTGACCCATTTACATGTGTGTATGTGTACAAGTATATTTGTATATGCGGGTTTATCTAAGTGCAGATACTATAGAGGAACAGTGGTTCTACGTGTATTTAAAATGACCCTAACCAGCACCAACAATTTCATGTCAATTATCTAAATAAGTAACAAAATGAAACAAATACTGAGACATCTGTCATCAAAGATAAATGTCAGAAATGTACATGATACTATGCAGTCCTGTATATAACTCTCCATTTCATATATCTTACAGTTAATGGCTGGTAGTAGTAAATGTATATACATATTTGAAATATTGAAAGAGTAATTATATAGGAAAAGAAAGTAAGTGCGAATATATAAGAAAATATTATTATTTGTAACCATAGATATTATGTATCTTGCATTATCGATGTAGGCTTCGATGATGATGGTTGAAGTAGTATGTATTTTCGTAAGGTGTATCTAATGGTCTATAACAAGTTATTTATGCCATAAACTAGATATACTTTTCTCAAAATAGAAAGTTGCTAATAAAAAACTCACTTCATCACACACATACACATGTATATGCAAAATACTCTCTCTCTCTCTCTCTCTCTCTCTCTCTCTCTCTCTCTCTCTCTATATATATATATATATATATATATATATATATATATATATATATATATATAAACATATATATATATATATATATATATATATATATATATATATATATATATATATATATATATAAACATATATATATATATATATATATATATATATATATATGCACATATATATAGTTTTCAGTTTTATAGTTAATTAATATTTCTGTCATGTAAATTATACGAGTGATATATCCAGCACAGCGAAACGTTTTTTGATATACTTCCAATGATTGGAACGGTCTTATTAGGATGGGGTCGGGGAGGCTATCTGCTTGAATAAGTTAGATCTTTCGGAAATATCTAGAACGTTATGGCCAATATTTGTTATTTGTTAGAACAGATACACACAGGTCTCTGATATATTGCGAAATTTGCCAGATTTATTATGGATATTAAATACACTTTTTGTATGTACGCCAATATATTTTGCCTTAAAATGTTCTGCTTCATAGATTAGTGGCTCATAATAATATATGATATAAAAAAAGGATAAATTATAAATGTAACAACGACACATATCTCACACTTCCTTATTTTACGATGCCTAATGTAGTACAACGCCAAGTGATATGAAACGAAACGGTCCCTACAAATATCTTAAAATATTAATATTTTTATCAGGTAAATTTGTTGCATCTGGAACTTTAGGGGGACTCGATTATCACAGGTGTTGTAATCAATTTGTTTAATGCGCTTTTCATAGCTTATCCAGGGAAATATGCTCAAGACACGAGTATTTCTATCGCTCATGACACACACTTCGTGTGTGTGTGTATATATATATATACAAACAGATATGTGTGTGTGTGTGTGTAGAAAATAAATTATCTAGATTGCTCTATTATTCTAACCCTAACAACGACCCATATTATTTCACATTAATCAAATTACATAATATCGTTACGTATTTATTTTTCTCTTAAATTTATTTTCTAAATCTGTGTGATGCTGATATGTCATGTGTGTGACTATCTAAACATTTCTCATCCTAAGAAAATCTAAACCTTGCAGCTTTTTCATATTTGTCAAAGTCAAAAGTTAGTCTTAATGTATTAAAGTCGATAGATCGTTCGTACTGAATTGTGAAATGATTGAAACATACACATTCCTACAGGATGTACTAAACTAAGTATCTATAATATTAATGCAGCTAAATCACCTTTTCATATTTGTTGTTGTTGTTCATCATATTTCGAATTACATTTATTAATAGCAATTAAATAGAGGCAAAATATATTCAGAAAATAATTGTTTCTACTTTAGGCACAAGGCCAGCAATTACCCAGTGCATTACTGGTACTTTATTTTATCGACCCCGTAAGGATGAAAGGCAAACAGTAATTAGATTTGACGTCCTGTATTACGATGTAGACAATCACAACGCGGCTGACTTTGTTGATATCTGAAGGACGTCTGTATGGCAAAAGATATCAGTAACCTTATAATATATATTGAACGATGCGTACCACATGACTGCATATTTCTTGTTGATGCCAACAATTAAAAATACATCAATTATACTTAAACTCATCGACTGCAGTTACGATGGTCATATGTGCGACAGCATGGAGTTCAACAAATTTAATCCTCTCATGGAATATGTTCGACAATGTACAACTCATTCCAGTATTCATATGCGAACAAATGCACTACTATTTGCGATTGGATATGTTATGGCAATAGGCATTATTCAGTTGCAAAGACACCATCCGCAATTTCAGCATGGAACCATCTAAATGTTTTCAAGAAATATATAGATTACAATATATATATCACACAGAAAGAAAGTCGCATATACCCCCCCCCCGACCACACCTCATATGTGTATATGTGTGTGTGTGTGTGTGTGTACGTAAAGACTCATATTATCACCGCACCTAGCATCCTAATACATTTCATGTAATGGGAATTGGGATTTGTTAATATAATTAATATATATATATATATATATATATATATATATATATATATACGATATATTAACAAATGGAAACTATATTTATAAAACCATATTTATTTCATTATACATATTTCAAGGACACCAAGTTAACTTATAGTGTGCTTTCATTAGATAAAATATAATATAGATCAGTTTTATAAATAAATATTGACATACCATTAAAGAATGCGACCATTTCTGTTGGACGCCGTCTAAATGGTTTGAGCTCAGCCGTCGGGGTCCTACTCGTTCCTATACATATATATTTATACATACATATATATATATATATATATATATATATATATATATATATATATATATACGTATGTGTGTGGGTGCGCATGTGTGTGTGTGTTTGTGAATGTGTCTGTTGACACCTGGAATATGGATTAAGAGAAACTTCAAGATAACGGTATGATAGGTACTCAACATTTTGAACTGGTCTATAGAATTCTCTACGCCTTTGTCACTCTAAGTAGAACCTTAAATAATTAGCTTTTAAATAATTTCCCTTTTCCTTAAATCCATCAACCATTACCGACACCCAACGATCTTATAGTCACCTAAAATATAGGCATTGTTAGCTTAAGAGTAACTTAAAAATAAGGAGTGGCACCCCATTCTGAACTTGTTTATATAATTATTTCGGCCGTTGTTACTCTAAATATAAATTATAGCTTTAATGAATTCCCTTTTCTATCAACCAATGACCTCTACCCATCCCATTCCATACCCTCTCCTACCACCTGAAGAGAACTTTAAATACCATATTTATTTTTTGATACCCAGATTCTTGATGATTTATAAAAAATGAAACAGTTCTAGTCCTGTAGAATCTCATCTATATTAAAACTATATATATATATATATATATATATATATATATATATATATATATATATATATACGCACACACTCACACACACACACACACACACATATATATATATATATATATATATATATATATATATATATATATATATATAGAAATAATAATAAATGTGAAGACTAAAATCCAAAAATATAAATATATCCTCATGGTTGTGTATGTGACTGCGTAGGCGTATGTGTATATGTGTGTGTCTGTGAGTATTCGTGTGTGTGTGAGTGTGGGTGCGTAGTAAACGGTGTTTGCATTTACCAACTGACAAAACTAATGTGATCTCATCAGTTTTATATGTAGGACTCGAAGAAAGAGCCAGGAATTTCATATATACACAAATGCTATAAAATATCGTTTCATATTGATCCATGCAGTTATATTTCTTGCGAATGCACCGTTATGATGTTATGGATTATGCGTAGCTGTATTGTAATGAATAATGGGTACGTGTAATCCCAGTCATTGACTTGGATTCAATTTCCGGCGGTATTTCATTACCTTTATTTGTATAACTACTCCTTGAACATAAATAGCATAAACGTGACGAATCGCGAAAATATTATGTGGCTTTACACATAACCAAAAGAGAATCCACCAATTCGATTCAATAATATAAAAGATACATAGAAATTCGGAAATGGAAACGAGGAGTTACAACCAGTGGAATACAAGGAATATGGGTTAAGGAATCATTCGGTAAATATAGAGTTAATACATTAATAACATACAGGAAATACCATAACTCACCTCAATTCACATCATCTGTACTTACCGTATTTCCTGTAAAGTACAAGTACAAAGAGAGGTATTTAGAAACCGTATTAATGAATAAAATTAAGTTAAAGGTAACAGTGAATGTCCTTACATGCCTCCAGCTTCAGTTCGCGAGATAAGGAATAAATAGGTATACATACATACACACACACACACACAAACAGACACAAACCTATATATATATATATATATATATATATATATATATATATATATATATATATATATATATATATATATATATATATATATATATATATATATATATATATATATATATATATATATATATATATATATATATATATATATATATATATATATATATATATATATATATATATATATATAATATAAGATCAAAATATGGTTAAAGGAGTTCCATGTATTTTATTATGCGCATTTCAAAAACAAACATCATCATGCAATAATATTTGTGTTTTCATCAGATAAAACAGGAGAACATGATATGAAGGCTAAAAAACACTGTGGATAGTGCAGTTTTAAATTAACATATCTTTTAATCAACATATCAATAATATTATTGCATGATGATGTTTGTTTTTGAAATGCGCATAATAAAATACATGGAACTCCTTTAACCATCTTTTGATCTTATATTATGTATACTCCAGTCCTACAAACTGTAGAGTGCTTCTTATCCGATATCTGCATTGCTTTATTGTACTACAATAAAACTCACCTCCTACATATATATATATATATATATATATATATATATATATAAATATATATATATATATATATATATATATATATATAATATAAGATCAAAATATGGTTAAAGGAGTTCCATGTATTTTATTATGCGCATTTCAAAAACAAACATCATCATGCAATAATATTTGTGTTTTCATCAGATAAAACAGGAGAACATGATATGAAGGCTAAAAAACACTGTGGATAGTGCAGTTTTAAATCAACATATCTTTTAATCAACATATCAATAATATTATTGCATGATGATGTTTGTTTTTGAAATGCGCATAATAAAATACATGGAACTCCTTTAACCATCTTTTGATCTTATATTATGTATACTCCAGTCCTACAAACTGTAGAGTGCTTCTTATCCGATATCTGCATTGCTTTATTGTACTACAAT
>OZ024749.1:48438020-48460520 GCA_964016885.1 Eledone cirrhosa
CATATATAATTATCTAATACATCATTCTATTTATTATTAGGATATAATATTGATAATTATATAGTACATATATATCTATCATTTAACGTAATATTTTCGTAATGAATGACCTGATATTTACCAACTCTTATTGATAGTTAATTATATGAGACACACATACTGTGCATGGTAAAGGAGGGATCGGATATTTCGATGGTGTTTAGAATTTCTTGTACTATGAACGAATTATATATACACAATACATCACAACCAAACGTAATAGTTTGAGTCTTGTCGTGACAAAGATTTTGAAACATGACAAAATGTAATATTTTTACTTTTAGTTCACCGGCAAGATGGAACCTTCGATCTGAGATTAAAAGAAATGATATAGAGATATGTTAGTGAGGAGAGCCTAAGGCAATCAAGAATTGTTATTTCAGTATCGTGACGTAATAATTAGGAAGTTAAAAACACCATTCGTGAATAGCTAAATATGTGTTCATGCACTACACAAACTCATAACCCCAGTAACCCCCCTCTTTCTGTATATATATATATATATATATATATATATATATATATATATATATATATATGTACGGAGGGGTTGTGGATGTGTGCATATGTGTGTTTGTGTGTACAATAGTGCCTTGTACACAAAGCTTCATACATACACAGAGAGAAGAACGAGTAACAAGGAAGTAGATATTCGAATGATCGTTCGTTTATGCATTTGTATGTGCCAGTATACTATGTCCGGGATTTGAAATTTGGTAACTTGCATATACAAAATATATTCTAGCATTTCTAAAAAGACATAGCAAATTTAAAAACAATTTGTTTTCGCTTTAATATGGTGGCTACGTAATTGTATTCGTGTGTGAACAATAATAATTGTTTCTACTTTTGGCACAAGGCCAGCAATTATAGTACTACATTACTGGTACTTTATTTTACCGACCCCATAATTATGAAAGGCAAAGTTAATCTCGTTGGGATTTGAACGCCGAGCGTAAAGGGACATAACTCTATGCTCGAAAGCGTTGTGTCTGAACAATAATGATATTATAGTAATATTACAAATATTCGTATTCTTTCAAAAACTCTCTAGTTTTCTGCTATCTTAAATTAATAGTAAATAATATCCATATGTGATATGTTGAAATTAGTCCAGTACTAATACAACTGTTCTCGTTTTGTATTAAGTGTATTATTTATTTGCAATTGTACGTGTATAGCAATATATATAATTTTAAAATATATAATTATATTTCAAGTAATACTGAACAAATGCAAACCTACGTATCACTCACTGTATTCCATAGGAAATTAATTTACCGCATTATAAGTTCTATTTTCCCTCTGTGAATGTGTATTGACATAAAATATAATATAAATCAATGTTTAAGAAAAATATTTCTCTTCCGCAATTTTTTTAAACGACTTCATTTTACAATATTCTACATTTAAGCTATTTTTTCCTGAAAAGAAAAAAAATGCAAAAGCTGTAATAAAATAAAAAAAAAATATTCATTTTTTTTTTAAATATTGATGTCACATTCGCAACAGTGGTAATTAAAAAAAACTCAAGAGAGACGCCATTGTATTAATATTCTACTTTGCAGAAACAATGAACTGTAGCTTCCCGGAACTAACATTCTCATTGACAGTGTGATCACAGATTCAAATTATTCGCATTGCGTGATTCTAACTGAATGTAATCAAGAAGAAGCGGAGAAGAAAAAAATGAGGTAGAAAAATGCAATGACTAAATAACTCATTATTTGATTAAGGATTGT
Organism: Eledone cirrhosa; assembly: GCA_964016885.1. NCBI lineage: Eukaryota > Metazoa > Mollusca > Cephalopoda > Octopoda > Eledonidae > Eledone > Eledone cirrhosa. Next base: position 48,439,802 of record OZ024749.1, read on the forward strand.
TCCAGGGAAGCATGGTCATGTTTATTTTGTGTTTGTTCTTATAATTTATTTTCTTTACTTGATACATGAATAGTTATTAAGCATCGAATCTCAAACAGAAGACTATAATTACTGGACAATTATGAACTAGAGTAAGCATGAGAAAAGAGGGGGATTTGTGTGAATAAAGAAAGATGCTGTATAGTCGAATTGCTCTTAAACAGAATATTAACTGACAAAATACAAATGTGCCATTTATTTGTTAAAAAGCTCATAAGGTGAATTTGTCATTTTCATGAAATATAATGAATGGCAATAGTAATGGTTTTCGATGATAACGGTTTGTTTGTGGCTTGGAATACACAAATAAAGCAAAAACATAGTTCCAGAGTACGCTAATTCGTTTGTAATCTGATTTATTCAAGTGGAAGTACAATTAATTTGAAATGTAAGCTTCTATCCAAATACAGCTATATTCACAAACACTCCAACACACACAAAAGTACATCTCACCCAGTTAAATAAAAAGTATTTAAACTGTACCTGGAAACCCAAGACTTTCAGCGAAATATACTTTAAATTGTAACGCATCGTCTTAAATGTGTAAGTTCACAGGCAATGAAACATACAAAGAAAAGGCTGAAAAGTTCTAAAAGTTAGTGTCATATACAAAATGCTAACATTGACCGGTGGGAAAGCAATTTAGAAGCAACTCTTTTGACCGGTTGCACTTAGCAATTTGAAATATTCATATGTCAAGCGCTAATACGTTAAGAAAGGATGTAGTCGCTGCTTGTTCCAAAAAAAGGATGCCCACTATTGGAAAGACTTTAACCATTGGGCCGCTCAAGAGCCGATAGATGAGTATTTCATTTTTCTACCAGGATATGTCATAGCTGACTCTTTAATATATACTATAATTTCCAGGAAGCAATGTAATGATCAAATTAAGGAAAATTACTTTTGTAGGATAGCACTCTACTACTTCTTTATAGTATTGGGATGTGTCCATATAAAACATCAGCATTCTTCCCTTTCTGTTCATAGTTATTTGTAGGTATGTGTATCATCTCTCAAATTTTCTCTCTATCAGTAAATCCATCTGTCTTTCTTTATATATCCCCCCTCTCTCTCTCTCTCTATTTCTCTCTTCTCGCTACACAGACACACACACACACACATATATATATATATATATGAACCTAACAATACCTATGCAAGAACATCATCATACATGTTCGTTTGATGATGTGTTCATTTTAGAATGAATTTGTTTGTTGCATGGCTAGGAAAAAGTACTTAATTCAACTCTTCTCTAGGGTATAATTTAATTAATATTGATTTCTATACATAGGTGGAATACGGGCGAAACGACATAGTTTACAATTTAGTTCCATCTGATATCTATTTACGTGTCTCTACATTTTGATTCCATCCCACCCTGGTTCCTATTTTACCTTTCATTTCTCCAGCGATGATAAATTTGCATAACTTACTGGTTTGATTGATGCAAAGAAACATAGGTAATTATAGTAGTATCGGTTAAGTCAGAAAAATATAAATCGATAATTCGTTTCTCCCATTACATAGAGAATAAATATGTTTTATTTCATAGGTATTATAATATGAAAAACACAAACACAAGCACACATGTATACATACACACACAGACACACAGACATATATATATATATATATACATATATATATATATATATATATATATATATATATATACATATATATATATATATATATATATATATATATATATAGATATAGATATATTTGTGTATGTGCGTGTGTGTGTCTCTATATATATAAATATATATATAGATTATATATATATATATAAGGAGACAGAGACACAGAGAGAAAAAGTGAGTGTGGTAGAGAATGAATACAGCTAAATTGTGTAAAGACTGAACAAAAGGAAGATTAGAGATGTGATATACAGCAAATAAATACATATTAGAGATACGTGATACGAAACAAATAGGGCTACGATTGCAATGGCCAGGATAAATATAAGATGTTTGGTAAGGCTTTAATCGTTTGAGAATGAAGAGTAATAAACTGATGTTGTACGAGTTTATTCGGAATTATATAATTTGAAATGCTGCTAAATGCCAAATAGTTCATTGATGTCAACGATTGAAGGTTTTATCAATAAGAAATACTAACTTTTTGGACATTAAGCTGGAACAAATTGGGTAATTTGTTTGGGATTTTAGTGGAGAATAAAGCAAACATTTTACTGTGATATTCGTTCAGAAAAGAGATAACTAGTATTAAATGAACGAGTAATTTGATATAATATGCACTTTGTGGCATGACAAAATATATATGAGTAGCAGGAAACGAATCTGTTAAACATCAAAGAAACACGAAACTAATCCCTTGACTATTCACTCTAAGAACCTCTAAATGTGGCATCGCTCTTTGAAATACTGATGAGTAATATTCTCTCAAAAATGTTTGCCAACTTCCCCAATATATGAAACGAGGATGAAACTATATATATATATATATACACACATATATATATATATATATATATATATATATATATATATATATATATATATATATATATATATATATATATACATATATATATATATATATGAGTGTGTGTGTGTGTGTGATTGTGATTGCGTGTTTATGTATATATATATACACACACAAATAAAGCGGGATTTTCCGCTACAAGTAAGGATTGCTCATTTTAGTATTTGATTTCATTTTGGCTGTGCTATGTATTTTTCTTAACTATTTACAGTTGTTTAAAAATCAATGTTTTCTACATTTGACTGAGCATGAATAAAGTATGTGTTTACATTTCTATATTTTTTATCAGTCTTTCACAAACAAGATGCAATCAGCCGCACACTGTACAACTTATATACTTCATTATAAACAGAACAGACCTAATGGAAACGCCTAAGAAAAATATCATTTATAATTGCCATTCGTAGTATAACATATAGTTTCTCGAAAATAAATGGCAGACATCCAAAAACATTAAAATCTTTTCCAGGCCGCCATTCTAACCGAGAGGAAAATGTTCGCCAACTGCTTTTACATTTTCTCTCGTGGGCTATTCTGTCACAAATGTCAGCTTAGAAAAACAAATGTATCAGAAGTATTAAAATAAACCAATCTGAATACGATGCAACAAAAACAATCACGTTAGGCTATACTATGATTAGTTTCTACGCTGTGTAATCAGAAGGTCAGTAATTTTATAGGCAAGGTTCCACATATATTGTTAAAGCACTTCTTTTCATTGTATATAGGTGTGTATTTGTATGTGTTTATGTATTTGCGTAGGTGTTTTTATCTTTAACTGTATGGGTATGTGCCGATTCTATGTGTATGTATGTAAGTTAAGATGTGTAAAAGCACTTGTGTTAATATAGCATGACTTACTAGAGCTTATAGTTGAAACATCAATGATATAAGTTTCTGAGACAGATCTACACAATTTTATATTTGTGTTTCTACAGACATACTGGTTATGAAATTATAGAATCTGCACCTCACTAATGATCATTAGAATTTGCTAGTCGTTAGCACAGTGATGAGTGGTATTCTCTGTGGCTAAATACCTCGGCAGAAAGCAAATTAGTAATCAGCTACCGGTGAAAGATATCCTCAACCTAGTTTTCGTTTTCATGGTGTTATCCATTTTCACACCCTAAAGCTCTAAAGGCATGTTTTGCGTTTCTTAATCGTATGTTTCACTATGTATATATGTGTGTGTTCATGTGTATTAAAATATCGATGCATAAATACACACACACCACACACACACACACACACACACACACATATATATATATATATATATATATATATATATATAGTGACGAAACATAAGTCAATTGCATGAACTCATAATCCTGTATTTACTCCTATATATATTTCGATGAAAGTCATTGAATGACTATGACCTCATCAGTGTGCTATATATATATATATATATATATATATATATATATATATATATATATATATATATATATATATAACGAAGGAAATGTGGTAAGGAACCAGGTGGACCATAACGCACCAAAGTACTCAATACTTGAGGTAGTAGAGTGGGTAATAGGAACCAGTAAGACCCCGACAGCTGAGCTCAAGCCGTTTCGACGGCTAATTCTGGACCAGAATTCTGGTCCAGAATTAGCCGTCGAAACGGCTTGAGCTCAGCTGTCGGGGTCTTACTGGTTCCTATATATATATATATATATATATATATATATATATATATATAGAGAGAGAGAGAGAGAGAGAGAGAGAGAGAGAGGAACAAACTCATACGCGCGCGCATATATGTATATATATGATTACACGGATAACTAACTTTTCTTTGTAAGTCATTTACCGGTTCAATACTGGTAAGTTAGAGAAGGAAATGACCTCAGAGAGTACGTGCTATTATTTAATACCAAACAGTCTGCAATAAATCCAGCAAAAAAAAAAGAACTGATAAACTTTTGTCAAGATAATCGTGACACGTATAAATCATTGACATCGTATATATTGCAATGACTTTAGCAGATGGCTTTCTGTCTTTTTTTAATTTATTTATTAATGTAAATTCAAGGGAAAGGCCAGGTACATGAGGTTTATAGAAACAGTAATGAGGTTATGCAAGTTGAATTCACGCTCAGATTTCTTGTTACATCATGAAGTCTGCTAAATACGTGTCATTTACATACGACCGAGTAACGTTGAGAAGGATTTGAGCTCTGAAATTTAGATGACATAATGCCGCAAGCATGTCGTCCACAACTGTAAATATTCACTGGTTGTACGAAGAGGGCTTTCAGCGAAATGAGGAAAGTTCAACTTCAACAAGGAGTATGTACAATCACATTCTGCAAGTCTTTTTCTTTCCCACGTTAACATCACTGCATCAATTCACTACTAGAAGCCAAGAAATATGTAATTGGCGAGACACTTGCTCTTCTACCATAAAAAAATGATGGTATTCATTTAAAACTCAGAAATATGTTATAGCAATTATAATATAAACACTGACGTGACAGCACAAAACTACTTTGGCATTATTGCTAATGTTTCCCGTATATAAACACATATTCATGTCTGTCGAGCAGAGAACTTCTAGGAAGGTGACGCATTTGCTAGGAAAGCACCCAAATATCCATTTAAACACAGCCTTTTAAGAATATTCGCTGATTAATATGGTAACGGGCGGAATTCCCTAAGCTGCTATACATTTTACTATAAGGTTTGATCAATTGAGACATGAGACAAAAGCAAATGACAAGAAAATAAAGGTAACATTTGTGTACACATGTATATGCGTTGCATTCCTGCTACGGTGAATCGTTGAATCTTTGTGTATGGATATGTGTATATTTTCCGGCATATGTAGGTGTTGTTTGTGTCGGTGTGTGTTTATGAGTGGAGTGTGTAGGCATATGTATATGGATGGGGTTATTGGCAATTATATTTAATGGTACTCTTTCGTAAACAAATTATAAACATCATTCAGTAATCTTCGTATTTAAATCCCTTACGTCTAAAATTCTCTTAAGAATAATAATTCAATTCCAGCTTTGCATCTCACTCTCTCTATCTATTCATCTCTCTATCTATCTATATGTATTGCATGAACATGTTAAGTTGATGTTAGCGAGTGATCACGGGAGAGAGATTGAATTCTGAACATATACACAAAGAGATACATAGAAAGAAAGAGGCAGAATCAGAGCCATTGATAGAGGTACCGGGGGAAAGATTTAAAATGATTGAGAGAGAAAAAAGAGAGAAACAATTAAAGAGTGTGAGAAAGAATTTGACAGAGACAAGGCCAGGCGGCAAGAAAGAGAGGTAATAGGAAGAAGACGAAGTAGAAGAAGAGATAGAGAGAGATAGAGAGAGATAGAGAGAGAGATAGAGAGAGAGAGAGAGAGAGAGAGAGAGAGAGAGAGAGAGAGAGAGAGAGAGAGAGAGAATACCTGAATGGAGATAGAAACGTTTAACTGGTAAAGAGAAAAATACTTTGAATGAGGCATTGCGAGTGTCACATATTGTTAGAAGGTTAAATAAAGAGAGGAGATTTTGTGCAACGATTGTAAGAATATATTAGTTCATTGGTATTACACATTTCTAATATTCGCAACGGAAATAATGATGATTGTTTAAATTCATTGTTGATATAAATGCAATAATATGAGGTTGTTCGTACAGATTCTCTAGCTTAATACCAGATCTCAGTGGATGATGAATTATTAAATAGAACTATGAGGCCAATGCTACAAGTTCAACTTGTTTAATGTTTAATCTGAATGGGTGATATAGCATTGAATATTTTGTGTAAGTTTTTTTCTACATTTTTGGAAAAATTAATTTAATAATTAATCATCTCTCGAGATAACATCAATCTCATAATATTCTAAACACACGAATGCTTCATTCAGCTATATGGGAGAGTTGGTGCAAATATGTTGAATATTCAATTATTTGCATTGTGAAATATTGCGATTCATACCATAACTCTACACGAATGTTTCAGTCGATTGAGCAATACCTTTTGTCTTTATTTAATTAGTGATTTTAAAAATTGTTTGCCCTCTAAAATGTTCACGAGTGTTGCTGATGTTCCTTTATTAAGCCCAAATCATGCATTAGTCGAAAGGAGCTACGATCAAAGAGGTGACCTAACTGTACTTTTTATATTTCTATATTAAAAAGGTTCGGTGTGATTTTAGGAACTATTGGTTACTATTTCAAGAAGGTTGGCTAATCACACACACACACCCGCGCGCACACACCACACACACACACACACATATATATATGGAGATCCCAAAGAAAATCAGGGGATATCAAATTAAATAAGATACTCAATACTTTAATAGCGTTTAAACAACATTGCTTAATATAGAACTTTTTAATTTGGATGAGATCAACAATAATGACCTGATGAGTTCATACGAAAGAATCAGTTACAATACTGTAGAAGCCATTTATATATGAAATATTTATATATATATATATATATGGTTATATATACAAGTGGGTGTAAGTGTTTGTGTACGATTGTGCGTATTTGTGCCCATATATGAATAGATTATTTTTGATTAGTAGGGAAGTCTTTACATTTTACGCTTACAAATATATTACAAAGAAAGGAAGTAGCGGGAAACAGGAAGATGTACATAAACCAAGCAACTATATAATGCAGTTAAACAATATATCTTGATCACGATCCGGTAACATTCTTCTTTTGTGAACAAAATCTCATTACTTTTATTCATAGCAGCGACTACTGATAAGATGATGTGAGTGGGATTTTATTGCACATTTTTTTCTACAAATATAATATACATTAATCACGGTTAAATAACCATTCGTATTTCTCCGTAAACTAATCTTTAAACTAAATATGTCTTGGATATTATCCTACATAATTTAGTTAACATCCTTAGTGTTTAGATTGTTTGTTGATGTTTGTAAGGTTTTGTTTGTGTGCATATCCTTTCTCTAGTTCTCTATATATTTATTTCATTCTTTCCTTTCATTTCTCTTTGATTTGATTTTAATTAATCTCTTTCAATAACTCCTCACCGTTTACGGATAACCATTTGTTGGGACAGATTCTGGAATGTTATTAAAATAGTACTGTATTTCCTTCTAATTGATTTTCTTTATTAACGCATTTCTTTTCTTCCTTTATTTGTTCATGTTTATGTTGTGTTTGTCGCTGTTGCTGATCTTCTTCTTCTTCTTCTTCTTCTTCTTCTTCTTCTTCTTCTTCTTCTTCTGACTTCATCATCGGCATCATCATCATCATGGTCATCAATATCATCCGGCTTCTTTATGTCAATTCATTTCAGATTACTCAATGTTCAGTCGATAAAGATAATTACTAAAGATTAATGATCGTTCTTCCTCTCAACTTCATTTATTTATGTGGACATCCGCCATTTTCTCCATCCACGTCTCGGCTCATACGTTAACATTAGCAGCACTAACTATCTAGTATAAGATGTAGGTATCTAAGTCGTTTTATATGCGAAACGTAACTCAGATCATGCAAATCATATAATTAAAATCACACCAGCAGAGGCCATCTTGTATTTCATGTTTATAGACTAAGAATATGTAGAAATACAGAATGCCTTGTATCCTAAATTTGATTAAGACATTACCTGGTCATTTATTGCAGATTTAGCTGCTATTTCATAGCTTCTCAAATTGGATGTCTAGCAATTGAATATATAAGCTACGTTTGAGGTTTTCTATAATTTAAACCGAAGAAGTTTCCTTTTAATAGACCTGTATAATATGTTAAATACATGTTCAAACAATATTATATGAAGTTGAATGTTTATACATGTATGTATCTAAAATAGTGCAGTTCATTTTATGTCAAAGGGACTATAAGTATATTAGGTATCAGCTGTTTTGATATATTGAAAATGTGATAATTTGTGATTACTTCTAGACACACACACACACATACACACACACATATATATATATATATATATATATATATATATATATATATATATATATATATATATATATATATATGTATATATATCCATATGGGGAGAAAGAGAGAGAGAGATAGAGAAAGGGGAAGAAAGGGCGAGACTTACAGAAGATATATATGTATATATATATATATATATATATATATATATATATATATATATATATATATATATATGTGTGTGTGTGTGTGTCTGTGTGTGTCTGTGTGTGTGCGTGCGTGTTTATATGCACATGTATGTATGTATAGGGTGCATCTCTCTCTCTCTCGCTTTCATTTTTCTCCCACTCTCCCTCTTTATCTCTCGCTGTCTATTTATTTCTCTCTATTTCTCTCTCTCTCTCTATATATATATATATATATATTACAGACTATACACATATATGTATATAAAGACATACAACAGACCGCAACATATGTATGAGTATAAATATGTGTTTAAGAGTGCGAGTATGCGTGTTCGTGTGTGTATATACGATTGTGTCATTGGAGAATCATTCAATAAATAGTTTTGCGTGTATAACTGTTAGTAGATATATGGTGGTTCTCACATTCATCTCTCAAAATTCACTGATATATAATTGTTTGGTTGTCAATGTATACGCGGGTGTGTATGGTTGTGTATGTGTGTGCATGTGTATAATTCTGAGTAATGAACTTCTGATTCACCATCTCTTTATTTTACATTTTCTATTTCTATTCCGAATAGCGAAAATCCAGATAGTGAACAAAAGTAAATGAGAATAAAAAAGAAAGAAAGAAAGACCTAGTTCTGCTGAGCTGGTTTTACCATTCATTAATAATTTTGATGTTTTCAGTGGCTTGTTTCATATTATTCTATGGTGCTGTATTTTACAGTTGTCTTTTAAACTTTCATCTTACATTTTATATGATTTCATAAAATTTTCTATAATCTTTTATTATAGCGCTCGCTCTTTTTATTCATCACCGTGTGTCGCTTTGTGATATTTTCATATGTTTTTTTAGTATCAAATATTATCATTCTGACTTGCTTTTATTCAAATGGATTTTGAGGCTTATGGTTCTGATGTTCAAGTTATTCCTAGTTATGTTATTGATGCTTATGATTTAAATTGAAATAATTATTCCGCTAGAGTTATTTTATACATCAGATGTTATTGCAAGTGATCACACTAATTCATTTTTGCCTGTATCACTCTCACATTCTACATCTCTCAATATTATATATGTGTAGATATGTGGAGTGGTGATATGTATATATAAACGCATTCTTTGTTTTTACATTCTCTTTCTTTATTACGTTCTGTCTGTGTTTCATTCATTCTCCAGTCCCCCCTCTCTCTCTCGCACACTCTTTCAGTTTCCCTCTGTATTTTCTTTTAAACGTGGATCTTAATATCATAAGTGTTTTCCAGGATTCTTCATTGGAATATATGCCGTAGCTCTAATAAATTGCAACATGTATCAAATGAACAACACTAACCATTAATTACTTGCTACATACACATACTTGTTCATGCATAATTTTCCACCAGGAGCATACCATTATATATAATACATATATATGTGTGTGTGTGTGTATGTGGCTGTGTGGGTGTGTGGTTGTGTGTGTGTGAACTGCATCGAGTATATATGTGTGTTAGATGTGTATCTTGTTGCATTGCAGACGTATGAAACAAGTTTCAACTATGACATGTATGTAACTAATAAATCAAACTGTACGTGTCTTGCACTTTTAGATTATCAATGATAAGTTTGGCATTTTATTTTATTTTTCTATCTTAATATTGATGTTATCGAAATACATTGTTCCAGAAGCTTATTTATAGGATATAATTTCTTGAAAATAGAAGCAGAATTTCTATTTTGAAAGTTTATATATTTCAGAATTCCTGAATCCGACAGATAATTATCAATACCAACAAGTGAAGCAGCAATAACAGCAATATAAGTGCCAACCTATCAGTAAAAGCGAAATCTATCTGATCAGTTAAACTAATATTTCGAAAAATTCTTCAACAATATTCCTAATTATACTATTGATTAACTTGTTCCGTAGCAGTGTCCATTTCAGTGGGAAGCATTTTTCTTTAGATATAAGCTATATTACGTCGTTACTGGCATTGTAAATATCGGAGGGGTGACTCCGTGGTAATATTTTCGATTGTGGTGTAAGATATTTTAGCCACATTTTTCTGTTCCATTCTCTTCATAGCCAATATAATTATTGACACTCAAACCTAATTCCTGTGTGTTCATAATATTGTTATGGCTGGATAACGTCTCTAGTTTGTACAGGTTCTACATTTTATAACATTATTAATATAACAATTATTATACGTGGCCTTTACCAAACATATAATTAAGCACAATATTAAGTGTTGCTTAAACTGATCATATTATGTGGGGTTTCGTACTTTTAACGATCCTTTTAGGCTGAAGGGCAACAAACTTCGACGGGATTTGAAGTATGAACGGAAAGGGACGTATATATGCAGCAAAGCATTTTCTTCGTCCTTCTATGGGTACTGCGAATCCTATGTTTGTAATAATAAAGGTTTCAATTTTAAATTGGCATACTAATATATTCATCATCAGAAGAAATGTTGATATGACAAATTTCATTTTCTTTAATAAATGACAAATATGGCACACTGCTTTTCTCATTCTATGTTTGACTTACAACTACATATTAGGTAAGCAAATTCGTGAAACTAATTTTACATAACATAATGTATATAACGTTTGCTAATATGGTGGACATTTATGTTCATCTTATCCGACGTAAGCAGTTTTATACATACGTGCGTCCAAAATAGATTCTTCAGCAATACACACTTGACGTAAATTCCATTATAAAATACTATGACTTACTGTCATACAAAGCAATCAGCTAAGCGAATAGTATGCATTCAGCGGAATTCTGAAAGGTTGGTTTCTATGGTCGTATTTAATTCTAAATATAATTTATTGACTGCCTTTAGAGATCATTGTAATATACCCTTATATGACATTTATACCCTTTTCCAGTTAAAGAAGGAGAAACATATTTCTTCTTTGTGCAGAGTGGAGGTGAAATATATGCTATTCAGCCTATGTGAAAGAATTTCCCCCAAAGACGTGACATATTCAGGAACAACTCTACTACGCTATGTCCCAGAAGTCGTGACTCATCAAAGTTGCATTCCAAACATTTAGATTATAGATAAACATGAAATGGTTGTATTCCACGGCATCAGCAACTACTCTATTTACTTTTTTGTGTGGAGGAGGAATGATATAATTTAAAGTTGAATTTAAACCACTGAACCGGAGGATTCTGGCAGTTTCAAAGCGATTTTCTGTCAGACTTGTTTCAAATTAGCACACTCTAAACTTCGCACCAGTAAACACAGTTAAATTGATATCGCAGTATCAGTGGCATCTACGCCATTCGTTTGATAGGGACTATACAGATCATAGTGATTTTCCTATTGTGTCTCAAAATAATTAATTAAAAATGATATTACTTTATTATCAGTTCGTCATTTCTTAATGTAATTGTAGTTGTTATGAATAATTGCGCCCTTCAAAGAGATGTCGGGAACATCTACAGCCTCTGTTGTCTTAGACTTATTAGGGATGAAATTCTTGAATCAACATTTTCCAAATATTCATGTTCACGTATAATGCCGTTTTGTCCACGTAGACTGGGAATATTTGACACACTTCATATTATTTTCAATAATTTATAAAGTTAAATGAACAGATTCTGATAGCAGGTGAGGCAAAATAAATGAATGCTACTAGTTTATTCAACGGATTTTGTTTCATTCTATTGGATATTATGTGCGTGTAAAATATCATTAAGTAGTTATACAAACATAACACTTCTAACATCCAGTTGTCGACAATGCAAACACACAAACACAAACATATACACACATACATACATGCATACATACATACATATATACACATATATATATATATATATATATATATATATATATATATAGTGAAGGCGTGTGGTTGAGTTGTTAGAGAATTGGATTCGCAATCGTAAGGTTGTGAGTTCGATTCCTGGACCAGGCGATGCGTTATGTCCTTGAGCAGGACACTTTATTTCACGTTGCTCCTTCTACCTGGAGTTGCGACCGATAGGTAGTATTAGCAATTGCAAAGACCAACGGAAACATTGTTCCCTCGGTCCGATTTGACGAAAGTCGATCGTTCCTTTAAATATATATATATATATATATATATACATTTATGTGTTTACTTAGTAGTCAAATTGTCTATAGTTCTTTGTTGATTATCTGAGAATTTTACTTCGTGAAGTAACATTTTGCAGTAAATATCAGTTGCAATTGAAAACTATAGAAGATTGAAATTGAATATTTGTAACATAAATATCCTTTTGTTTGTCTTACTTTGGTTTTCATAATTATTTTCGCTTTAATTGCGTATTAATATGAAATATAGCAATGACATAATATTACTGATATCTATTGCTAAATAACACATCTCTCTCTCTCTCTCTCTCTCTCTCTCTCTCTCAAACACACAAACACAATCATATACACACATACATACATGCATACATACATACATATATACATACATATATATAAATATATATATATATATATATATATATATATATATATATATATATATATATATATATATATATATATATATATATATATATATATATATATATATATATATATATATATATATAAATGAAAAGTATAGAAATTGTTGTAGCGAGAAGCTAACAGTATTCCATAGCATATATATATATATATATATATATATATATATATATATATATATATATATATATAAAGTGAGAGAGAGAGAGATAGAGATAGAGAGAGAGAGAGAGAGAGAGAGAGAGAGAGAGAGAGAGAGAGAGAGAGAGAGAGACAGAGAGAGAGAGAGAGAAATAAAGATTTATAAAGATTAGCATTACAGTAGGATTAATTTCTAGCATTTAAATAGGTTTCATTGCCGTTTAGTAGATTGAAATACAGTATCGGTAAACTATATCTCATATACCTATTTCTCATATTACGTCATGGTTAACATTGTAGAATGATCAATTCTACCCAGTGGCAAACCACGAGATTTATATAGATATATATATATATATATATATGAAAAACGTAAAATAAGAAAATTATAGTAATCAGCTTACTTACTTAAATTTCACCCCAATTAATTAGTTTGTGAAACGGAATATACATGGAGATCATGGAGAAACATTTTCGTCATCAGGGAGTCATTCTCAGCTAAGATACCTGGCGATGCGTGGACACAGGGAACTTATACACACATATTCAAAATGGTTCTATATCCCCTTGCATTGAACAACAATGTTACTAAGATATAACCTATATATTTGCTTGCATAGGTATACATCTGTATATATATGTTGGTAGATATACTAATTCTTTATATATATATATATATATATATATATATATATATATATATATATATATATATATATATATATATGCATATATATAGCTGGGCTCTTATATATTTAATTATGAACCACTGCAGGAAAGTAATATGTAAAGTATTTGCAGTCATGATTATTATATATGCATATTCTAATTGGCATTGTAAAAACACGGATTATGCAGAACAATATACAACGCTGTATTCCTTTTGGATATTATACATCTCATAAGTGACAATGTTTGTGTGTGCTTTTCTAATGAGGGAATATATTTCAGCATGAGAAAGTATTTGTATGCAATGTAATATTTTATTTTTATTGTTGACCTCCCTATTACATATTATCTCTTTTATAACTAATCAAAATCATTCCATCTTTTCGATTCAAAATAAGATATAATGTAATAATATAATATGAAATAAATCACTTTGCTACATTCAATCGCACATTGCTTTAAACATATATCATGCACACATATTAAATATATGACATGTTAAAGACATTTGGATATGATATATACGATATATGTTCTCACGTATAAAATATTACATTGCATACATATACTTTCTCATGCTGAAATATATTCCTTCATTAGAAAAGCACACACAAACATTGTCACTTATGATATGTATAATATCCAAAAGGAATACAGCGTTGTATATTGTTCTGCATAATCCGTGTTTTTACAATGTCAATTAGAATATGCATATATAATAATCATGACTGCAAATACTTTACATATTACTTTCCTGCAGTGGTTCATAATTAAATATATAAGAGCCCAGCTATATATATACATATATATGTGTGAATTTCCTGGACTAAGCGCCGTATAAATACATGAATAAATAGATAAATATGTGTGTAAGCTCAAACATGTAAATTAATAGAATGATGATATAACATAAAGTAGGTGATTTAGAATTTAAAAGAGTTAACGCAATTAATTTATCGTAGGAAGTCGGTTGATTTAACATAACTATTGGTCACGTTTCTAATTTTCATTTACTAACGGAAATCAGCTTTCATAATGGAGTAAATAGAATACTGTAGTCGGTTTCTGTCCAAATATAGATTAAAACAACATCTACTTGCAAACGCTTGGCTGGCTTTTTAAGAGATAACAATCTAAGAAGTCTAGGTTTTGTCTTTGCATTTCCACTTAATGCTTCTGAAAGAACAATTCTTTGTGTACCAAATTCGCTAACTTTAACTAAAGCAAATATACGTTGGTTTTAAAGAATAGATTAAAAGAAATACTGGAATACAGTCAAAACCTCAGACAAACTGGACCTATATTCAGTCAATAAAATGTGTCACTTAGTCAGCACTAAACATCTAAACATTGAAAGATGCAAATATATATATATAAAGGAAAATGTTTAACCCCGACGGCAGCGCTCAATCTGTTTCGCCGACTATTTCTGGACACCTCCAGAAACAGACATGTGTGAGTATGAGTTAATGACTGCGGGTATGTGTGTGAGTCTGTGTGTGTGTGTACGAGAGTGTGTGTGATGTACTTTGTGTATTTGCGAACGTGGGCATTGAAGACGGAATAACGTATAATTAAAGACTAGAAATTATACACGAATTAATCAAATCATATTCCATTTTTATATTTCCGTTAACAAATATTATTTCATTATACGAATATCTACATATTCTTATAGTAATTAATCAATTATCTAATTAAATATTTCATAGCTAATCCCGATATTTTTATATTGAAAACTATTACCCTTTGCCTTCAGTGATGGAGTGAGTGAGTGCATTTTTGTTTTCTCTTAATGAGGAATATTTTGTATATATGCATGTATGCATGCATATATGTGTTTGTCTGCAAGTATTCATGCATATATATATATATATATATATATATATATATATATATATATATGTGTGTGTGTATGAGATAGAGAGAGAGAGAAAGTTTTTTCTGGAGTGTATTCTTCAGGCAATTCTGATCTGCCATAATTAATTGACTCATTAGCCCGGTGTTTAGAGCTGCCCTCTAGACTTTCATAGGATAACGACACGTTTAAATACATCACCAATAGAGCTAATCTGGTACATTTATTTTGATGTTTTATATTCTATATTGCAGACTTTCTGAATACAAAATGCAAACACACAAACACATATACACAAACACATACACACTGACATTCATATATATATATATATATATATATACGATGTATATATATAGTAGAATTAGGCACCGACCAATTCCCTCATGTCTGGAGAAGCGAAATATATGGTTTCATTGAGTAAACAGAATGTTTTTAAACTGAAATTTCTACCAAATATTTTCTTTATTTTCTGGAGGAAGACTTAAGTTGAATACCCTAAATGAGGCATCAAAATGTGGGAATTAATTATTTGCAAAATCAATCCGCTATTTTCTGTTTATTTGTATTTTTCAGTAGTTGACTTCCCATAACATTAGCACTGATCATACTCTTCCAAATATTGATATCCAATTATTTTCACATTTTAAAATCCTTTGAGAAGTACTCTTTAGTAGATGGAAATTATGGGATTAGAAGATTTGTCGTCTATTTTTCAGTGGAGTAATGAAATTCTGATGTAATTATCTTTCTTTTTCTACTAAATAACATGAGAACAAGAGACAGAATCTCATTTCAGTTTCTAAGGAGTGATTTTGTTTTCTTACCGAAGCCCTACAAATCTATGTTGCCTTATATAGAGAGCATATAATGTAATGCTATGTATACTGATTAAGGCAATGTACTCGATAATCACCTCACTAATCTCCTAATTAGTATCAGTATTATGCGAGCAGTAATTTACTGACCTATTTTATGTAAGAATATGAGTGTATGTGTTCCTGTGTCTGTGTATGTAGTATAGTAGCTGAAGGACTTGCAATAAGAAACACATATTTTTTAATTCAGATATGAGGAACATCAATCGATGCGAAGATTTTATAATATATTACATTGTTAGTAAATATTGAAATTCGTGTAATTAACTAATTCGTATTATTTCCCTCAACGCATTCAATTGTTAATTATGCAAATTATTCCAGCCACAGATAATTTGTAACATTCAGTTGAACTCTGAAAATATATGTCATCGTGTAATCAGGTTTTCTTGTTTATATTATAATATGTTCTTAGGATCAAATACACAGAAATAGGTCCAAATTTATCCCTTGCCAACACAGATCAATATTTTTCTGCCCCAGGCTTGTCAATTGATTTTGAGAAATTCCTAATTTCTTTACATGTTTTCCCCTTGAGAAATTCCATATAGTGGTTGTTTTCTGTCTTAAACGAAGTGTTATATTTCAGTTAATTACTAATTGAGTAGTCAACGCCGTGAAATATAATTTGACATAATTTAGTTTACTCACAAATAGGTCGATTTAAAATAATGTGTTTTTTCTGGGATAGAAAAAGTATGAGAAAAGCAGGTTCATTAAATCAAACTCAGTACTAGACAGGTAAATTATTTATTCACCCTGGTGTGATGTAAATGCAAACATTTTGCCCGCAGAAGATAAAGTTGTAGCTAAATGGCGTCATGTATTTTGAAAATCATACATAAAGGTCTGTTATTCCATCCATCCAGCAGATATAATAGATGTTAATATATACAAGATATGGATATATACTTCTCTATAATAAACAGTAAATTAGAAATTGCTAACACACTTTCAATGTGTGTTTCTGAAATTTCAGAAATAGTGAATTATCTTTTACTTATTAATTGCGGTCGAAAAGATAAGGAATATATCTTAATGGCGTCATTGAGTTGATTAACATAGGTACATATATATATACATACATAAATACATACATATAACTACTACTACTACAACTACTACTACTACTACTACTACTACTACTACTACTACTACTACTACTACTACTACTACTACTACTACTACTACTACTACTACTACTACCAGTAGCATTAGCAGTTATATTATTAGTAATATCATTATTATGATTCCTGTTGTTGTTGTCATTATTATTATTATTATTGTTTTTATTTTCTTTCATTATTGTTTCTGAGATATATGCCGTGTGTCTTCCTGACACCTAGAGCAAATGAATTCACAGTGTGCATTGGTAAGCCAGTTAATACAGCACATTGATTATAATTAAAAAAAACAACAACAACAAAAAAACAGTATACATATATACACATGTGCATATGCATATGTAAATACAAGGAGGGATATCAATCTTACATAGATAGTGCTCTTCTCAATACGTGCGCAGTTCCAGTCAAAACAATTTTGTGCACCTCGTGCAGAGAGGGTAAACCAGGAATCATTCGCAAACATTGTTCTGTTCCTTTCTTGATCATTCCCAGTCCTGCCACAATCACTGGTACTGTAACGGCCTTGAGGTGCCACATTTTCCCAATTTCAATAAGCAGATCTTTATAATTTTGTAGCTTGTCAAATTCTTTTGCCGTGATATTGTGATCACATGGGATGCTCATATCTATCAATAAACAGACCTTGTCATGTTGATCCTTTACAATGATGTCAGGTCTATTTGCTCTTATAGTCCTGTCAGTATGTACAGGAAAGTCCCAGATAGTTCTTACTTTTTCTCCTTCAGTTAGAGCCTCTGGGTGATGATTGTACCACTTGTCTTCAGCTTTGATTTTGTAATGTCGACATATTACCCAGTGTAGATATTGGCTAACTCTGTTATGTCTATATTAATATTCTACTGGTGCTAAAACCTTACATCCAGAGACTAAGTTATCCACTGTTTCAACCTCAGCATTGCAGAATCGACACTTTGAGTTCATTCCGTTTCTCATCACATTGACCTGGTAATTACGAGTCAATAAGCTTTGATCTTGGGCAGCTAAGATGAAGCCTTCACTCTCCGCCTTTAGCTCTGAACTACGTAGCCACTGATGGGTGTGCTTTTGGTCAACATCAGCTTGTTTGCTACGGGCCACATATTTGCCATGCAGAAGACTCTGCTCCCAATTTTATTATTATAATAATAATAATTATTATTATTATAATAATAATAATTATTATTATTATTATTATTTATTATTATTATTATTATTATTAATTATTATTATTATTATTATTATTATTATTATTATTATTATTATTATTATTAGTAGTAGTAGTAGTAGTAGTAGTAGTAGTAGTAGTAGTAGTAGTAGTAGTAGTATGAGCTTGACTATAGGTATGACTGTGTTGTATATGTGTTAATTCGTTTAATTATCTCTCTCTCTCCCTCTCTCTCTCTCTCTATATATATATATATATATATATATATATATATGTATATATATTTGCATTCATACACGTGTGAACCGACACTTACGTATATGTATTAGACATACACAAATGTATCATTAATATATGCCTACGATAAACTAGATGTATATGAATAAATATTCCGAAAGTAGGTGATATATTATGTAAGATTTGCCGCTGGAATTTTATAAAATCCGCTAGTTAAAGTTTGCTAATATGTTTCACTAAGTATATTTTATTCTGCAATGTAAGGTATAAAGCTTTTCCAGCCTAATTCGTAAGAACTATATAGCTTCCTTATTCTGAGCAAGTATAATGCTATAAACTTCAAACAAATATGATCTATTTCCTGATTTTACTTGTTCGATAGCATTGCACAAGTAGGGATAGCAGTAGCTAGTCATGTGTTTAGATGTTTTAAGAGATAGAAATGCGTTCAAGAGAAAATTATGATAGATGTAGAAACACATCATTTATTTTATTTTATGTTTCAATTTCTGATGATACATAGAATATACTTCATCCGATGTTTAAAAGCTGAAAATTCAACTATTCTACGAAATTCTATCGCAACTAGCAAAATTTATTTTTTTCTTGTTTGTTTATTGTACAAATCAGAAAGTAACATATTAAACTCAATCTCAGTGAATCAAATTTTATTTAATTCATTGGCATATATATATATATATATATATATAAAAATATATATTCATCACATTACTGATCCCACATTCACCATGGATGTGAAATGTAATGCGTACTTACTACAATATTGATTCGTTTCTTTTATATCTCAAAGAGTGGAATTACATTTATAGTAATTATATAAAAGGAATAGTGTTACGTTTGAATCTTTCTGAATAATATTGGGAGGAAACAGGAAAGGGAAAACCTTAGGTAATTGGGTCCCGATGTCGTTTGTAGGTCTACGTGATGTATCGTTTGTAGTTCTAAGATTCGCTTTAAGCTACTCTGTGTATGGGTTTTAGTTCTGCATGTATTGTATGGAAATGCGTGATGATTGTATGGAAATATTCGATGATTATGTCAAAGAATGAGTTTTACAGTAGATTGACTACCTTGATTAAATCTTAACCATTTAACACCTTAGGGTATGTCATGTATCATTATATTTTGTCTCATGAGGACGTACTGTTGTATAACCGAAATATATATAATAAAATGTAATTGATCAAAAGAACATCTATTTTATTAATACGTATATTTTAATATTACATATTATATATACATTGAGTGAGCTGGAATTTGGCCGGAGTATCGCTTTTAGCTTTGTCCGATTATGTATTTATTTATTTACTCTTGGTGCAACAGATATGAACTTTCCCGATATAAGGTATGACTCTCTTTGTTTATTTCTTTATATGAATATTGATTGTTTGTTCTTGTATCTCATTCCGTTATTTTGCCTGTGAAAATACATGTGTGTGTCATCAAGAGATGCGCACGCATGGCTATTTTTTCAATTCAATTG
>OZ024749.1:48468020-48483020 GCA_964016885.1 Eledone cirrhosa
ATGTATAAGCATTAAAATGATGCTTTTTTTATGAAGGTCTTGATTATACCTTGTTGATGAAGCTGTAAATGTTGTTGTCAGAGATGAAAGTGATATCAACATTATTGATGAATCATAATACTGTTGATGTTGCAGATGATGCTCATTATCCTGTTACTAAAGATTATGATGATGATGTTGTTGTTGTTGTTGTTTATGTCTGAAAGTATTTAATTATCAGAAATTAGACATGACACATCTATTATCACCACTATTAATAGTGGTAATCACTATCGACGATCATGCGCGTTATACTCTATACAAACATATTCAAATGAAACCTACCCAGAGGTGCATGAATATTTTACAATATTTTAAGTAATATACGGAATGGAAGAACAGTTCAATGCTTGCTGCCATTAGATATTATTACTCTTTTTCTTACTCATCTGCTGAAGTCCCTTTTCTGATAAAGAGTATTGCCTATGTTCATCTTAATCGCTCTCTTGTGCATGATTTATGGAGGTTTTGCATACGTGTATTCCTTCTATTTTCATATTACACACTAAATGCATACACCATTGCCAGGGGAATACAACTTGCAAAATAAATATAGATACATGTAAACATTTTCTGAGAAACATAGCTGCATTTCAGTTGATAAGTAATAAAATCTAACTTAAATAAGAATTTGTGAATGAACGCTAATTTTACTTGCCAACGGTTCAGTCGATAACATCAAACAAAATAACTTCACATCGAAATCTATCACAATCACTGAGTTAGTACTTGTTGAATATAACTTGACCCAATTGCCGTATCTGGTTCCATGTGGGTTATTTGAAAGAAGCGGATATATTTGAATATAATAAATCGCGACAAACTCTCGGTAATAATATTCAGTTACGGAACATTCGGGAAAAAAAAAAGATAATATTACACAGGTTTCATGTAGGAAAGAAAACGTTTTCTCGTCAATATTGTCAGCTACTCCCTGGGATTACGATGTATTGTATATTTATATTCATGTCTCTAATAAACTGATCTTTATTTAACTTTGTTTTGAGAGCGTTTAAGAAAGGTCTGTTATTTTGTTACATAAGGTTTTGGAGGAAAACATATCTATTCACCCTGCTACAGAATGCAACGGTTTCCAATTTTCTTATATAATGACATATTAGATACGCTCTAGATATAGACATATTTCGGTTGCATTACTACCAGGTGCTTGAATCGGTTAGCTAGAGCTTCTTGCAGAATGTATTTACTACGAATACTAAATACACATGTGTGTGTGTGTGTGTGTGTGTGTGGGTGTGCATGTGTATATGTAAGTGTATGTGTGGAACAGTGGGTACGATGCACACAGGTACAGAAAATGAAACGTATAATCGAATGTATATATATATATATATTAATAAAAACAATGAATAAAAACAAAAACATGTTCCTTAAAATAAAACATTCATCATTTTACGATCGTTTTTAGGATATATATGTGTGTTGGTATATATATCATATAGATATGTGTAAAATTTTACAAACTATCATATATATATATATATATATATATATATATATATATATATATATATATATATATATATATATATATATATATATATATATATATATATATATATATATATATATATATATATATATATATATATATATATATATATATATATATATATATATATATATATATATATATATATATATACATGTACTTTAGGCAATGAATGTTAAATGGTACCATGTAAATATTTCTAATATATCTTGCTAACAGAAGCTTTCTAAACATATATCTACTTGGCAGCCAAGTAGATATATGTTTGCACACCCACCCGCGGGAAACTTTGGTAAATATCTTCAGTTATTGGTTTTTCAAATCCTTCTCTGGTATTTGTGTATTGAGTGTTGTTAATAATTTGCTAAATATTGTTGAATTACTTTCACAATATATATTCGACGAAGCCATAAGATTCACATTTAAACATATATTTCTAGAATTATGATAAAATCAATAATCCCAGAAATAATAATTGCCCTTGTGTAGCTGTGTTTTAGCAGAACCGGCATAGCTTCAGGCAAAGTGCCTGGCGTTATATATTAATGTGTCATTCATTTTGAATCTGAAAGTCGACTTAGGATTATCATTTCATGAATTGATAAAATATCTACTAGAATAATATTAGAGCTGATAATAAAGGTTTCTGATTATGTCACAAGGCCAACAATTTTGTGGGATTGGAAAGTCGTGTCAATTTACACCAGTGCATTGCTGCCGCCATTTTATTGACCCCGTGGTGATGAAAGGCAAAGTCGACCTCTGCCACTGAAAACATCTAGTATCAGTAACGCACTGTGGTCGATTTAATCGGTTTTCCCCTCTCTTCAAATTACTCTCCAAAACCCCTTCAAATTGCTACTCTTGTGCCTATATCAGAAATTGTTATTATTACACTTGCTCTTGTTACTGTTGTTTGTTGTAAATGTGTCGGCAGTTTCTACAAGTTTCTACTGTATTACAAGGTGCAAACGCGTTGTAGTGCTGAATGTTTACCACTGTGTATTTATTTAATTTATTTTATTTTGCCTGGTGTATGAACTATATGTCAATGTCTTGAATTAGAGTTGTTTTGTTATGGAATTTAGCTTGCTGTTTCTACGGTTATTTTAGTTCTTGTTCTGTTATGTAGAATTTATGTAATGTGAGGTCTGATATTTTATCGGATAGTTAATATATTCCTTATGGTCTGTGTAAACGTTGCAATTTGTCTCAGGGCTGGGGTAGGATATGGTTGTTTAGGGTTTATATATACCGACTGTGTACAGTGTTGGTTGTATTATTGACGCTGAAGTGTCGAATATCAGCTGTTCTTTGATTCGAATGGTGTAAAGCCTCATGTTGAATTACATAGATTACGTATATAATGAATATTACCAATAAAGCCGATATCCACAAATGAATATAATATATGTGAGAAGTCATATGAAGCAGTGTTTCCCAAACTGTTTTTAGCGTAAATCCGACTTTAAACTCGAAATATTTCTGTAGCCAACGCAATAATTACAAAATTACTTACATTTTACAAAGAATATACCCAATGAATATACAGTTATGTTTATTTATTGCACACACACATTATCAAAAGCATCAGTAATAATAGCCAATGTCTGACAAATTAAAAATTATTCAAACACTAAGTAATTAGTAAATGTTCATAATCTAAATATATTAAAGTTATTTACATTAATTTAAAGACTAGTAGTCTATGAAAGCTATTTGGACGATTCAATAATCTTTCGCCCATACATTAGTAACAATTGTAAAATTCCTGTAGACCATCTGAAATTTGCCATGGCTCATTTTATCCATGTGGACATAGTTGGGAAATATTGGTTTAAAGGATATATTTAACCGCATTCATATGTTATGGTAGCACTGATGATTCTTTGATTTCTCATGAATACCTCTAGCAAACTTACTATGTAAACATTTGGTGAGATTCAGAGTTAAACCAGAATGCGTAACATGTATATATATATATATATATATATATTCCCGACATCTGTATATATATATATATATAAATATATATTCCACGATATCAGTATATATATATATATATATACATATATATATATACAGATGTCGGCGAATATATATTTATATATATATATACAAATGTCGGGAATATATATATATATATATATATATATATATACATATATTGTTTATGTTATCATATTTCGTTATATAGCTATAATGTTTTGTTATCATTGTGTCTATAAATTGTTTAGACAAATAAAAAAGTGAACACTGAACTGGCAGAAAAACGATTGCTGTCAAAAATGCTTCACATTGCACATTGGTTTTGTACATGGCATCTTGTCAACTTATTGGCATAAACAGATTAATATTTTAACAGTGATGAATCTAGTTAAAAACACATGTAGCATCAAGTAATAAAATAGATAAAATAAAACTCCATTTCAAATTGACATGAATAGAATGGCCAAAACAATATTCTGAATATTCTATTGTTTTTAGATTTAAATACTCTATATCATTTTTTGTTATTGTTGGCCTTTCCTGCATAAATCAACGTAGCGTAGCTGAAAAATGTTAACAAATGTTTTTGTCATATCCATTTTGTTATTGACACAGTGAAAACAAGAAATAACTAGGTTAGGTGCAAGTCAGAGAAATTTCATCTCAGTTGTTTTCTATTATATGTTCTATTGCATACTTTCTAATGTCGTTTATAATTAAGCTACTTAAGAATCAAGTATTCTAAGAAAATTAAATAATATTGATTCTACATTTGGCACAAAGACAGCAATTACCCAGTACATTACTGGTTCTTTATGTTTAAGGATGAAAGGCAAAGTTAACCTCGGCGGGATTTGAACTTAGACTGTAAAGGAACGTAACTATGTTTGAAATCATGGCGTCCGACCCTTCTGCCGATACTGCCAATCCACCACCCTAAATAATAAACTAATATTGTCATTACATATGTTTCTACATGGAAGTTTTGGATATGTCCCTTACTCCCCCTCTCTATTGCTCTCTTATATGCCAGGTATTTAAAGTAGGTTGCTGAACCCTATTAGATCTCAATCTACATATATATGTATTAGTGGTTCAAATGAATTGTGTGTGTGTGTGTGTTTGAGTACGTGTGTGGGTGTGTGTACACGTGGATGTGTATATTTGAATGTACACTATTCCCATGTAGTTCCTGTAATTCTAGTATAATTTAAATAGTTTAGAATCAAAGGATAACTCAACTCTTGGACTTGTCCGTGCTACAGTTATTAAAAGTAAGTCAAAAACAAAATGAAATACCCATTTAGAAAGAGTTTTAAATAATGAGAAAATGTGTAATAGAAATAAGAGTCGTAATATGTTTATATTTATATGTACATGTTATATGTTTGCTCTGTAAGTCTGCCTGCTTTTGTATGTTCAATTGATTACATCTGTAACACAAGAATAGAATGATTTGAAGATGTACTGAACATGAGGAGACTGTAATTTCCTAAACACAACAGAGCATAAATTTAATCGTGTTGATTAAACTGAAATTGTAATGTGTAGCACATTGTTACTAGTGATAATGCTATTGCAATTGGTATGTTTAAATTGTAACATTATTGCAAACGAAAATATCATTGGGGGAAAACGAAGACCAACAAAATATACAAGATAAAACACTGTACCAAAACGAATCGAAAGATTCAACAACATTGTTTTTATTCTTCGTAACCTTGCAACACTTCCTGCGTTGTATTTGTTATACGGAGGCGGTGATTGCTCCGGTAATGAGTGGGTAATTTGAACTTGAACAGAACCAATCGGAACATGGCAGCCATAGAAATCATAATTCATACTGAAAAAAAAAATGTAATTTCTAGAAAATAGCTAAAAATACAGAAATTTGTTTGGAAAGTACTTTTCTGCTGTTACTGAAGGTCTTCTTTATTTCCTTTCTAATTCTTCTCAGAATAATTATGTTTCCCTACTACTACTACTACTACTACTACTACTACTACTACTACTACTACTACTACTACTAATAATAATAATAATAATAATAATAATAATAATAATACTGCTGCTGCTACTACTACTACTACTACTACTACTACTACTACTACTACTACTACTACTACTACTACTACTACTAATAATAATAATAATAATAATAATAATAATAATAATAATAATAATAATAATAATAATACCACTACGACATTTCTTTCGAATTTCAAATTTACTTTCTGATTCTGTTTAAGATAATTTTTTCAATTTCGCATTATTTTCATAAACAACGGGATGATTTTCCTCATCATCCATCTAAATATTATGGTTCGTGGCATAGAGTTACGGCTCTCTATGCTCTGAGTTCAAATCCTGCCAGGATTAACATTTTCTTTCATTCTTACGGTGTCGATTAACAAAACACCAGTAATGCACAGGGTTTCACTTAATAGACAAACCCCTTTCCCCACCAAATTGTTGGCCTTGTGCTTGAATTAGAAAACATTGTCATTATCATTCACGTTTTGACTTAGTCCTTCCCTTCAAATCACTGGCCTTGTGCCAAAAATAGATACAATTAATATGTCCCTGCTTCTTTAAAGAGTTATGGCCCTTTATAGGCTGAGTTCAAATCCCGCCGAGGTTAACGTTGCCTTTCATCCTTACGGGGTCGATAAAATAAAGTACCAGTATTACACTGGGATAATTGCTGGCCTTGCGCCAAAAGTAGATATTATTAATTTGATTCTTTTATGAGTTTTAATATTTATGTTGTTGGGGAATTATTATGACATATTGGGTGAAGACAGTAGATGATCTTGCAGTAGAAAATAAATGAATACAAATTGCAGATATCTGATAAACACAGAAATTGTCAGAAGGTTTCATACAAAGTACACTCCACTAAACAGCGCAATAATCTCATAGTGATGTTAAACAGAATATGTTCGTAGATCCGAGACAGACAATACATTAAAATCATCCGAAATTATTGTACTTTAGAGAAATACATTGGAAGTAACATGTTGCTTAAGAAATTGGAATATTAATGAAGATTCCAGTAAATATATCATATTTTCCATTTATATTCATAAAATATTTGGAAGCATAAAACTTACACTACATTAATTTCTGAGGGAAAGGAAAACTCAATACCCAAAATAGAGTTCGAATAATCATTTTATTAAAACTGTACTTCCATTGAGATATTTGGTGATCCTGTGATAGTCAGGCAAAGCTCCAGAGTAAAAAGATACAAAATTCAGCCTTAATAACTTGAACATATGTATATATATATATATATATATATATATATATATATATATTATATATATGTATATATATATATATATATATATATATATATATATATATATATATATATATATATATATATATATATATATATAAGTTTATCCCCGGTTCAATAGGGGGAAACCACAGTAAATAAGGTACTCAATACAAAGCAGAGTATAACTATTTAATATATAATGATTTCTCCCGAATGAAACAATTCTAGTCATGTAGAAGCCTTATCTATATAAGTATATATATATATATATATATAGTTGTGTATAATGGTAGCTATAGTGCTTCCAGTATATATATATATATATATATATATATATATATATATATATATATATATATATATATATATATATATATAATTATGTGTTTGTGTGTGCTTGTGTGTGTATCTGTGTATCTACGAGCGAGGTTAAGAATTGACGCATTTATTTGCTTTGAAAATGAGATTAAAGAGTGCCCCAGAAGCGATCTAATTACAAGCGAGATTATTAGAAGTAAGTGCAGTCTTTGAATATATACGTAATATATTGAAACTATATTGATTTCCCATAGTTTCAAATGTATGTCATCATCAGAAATACCATTTGTGATGTTCTTCAATATATGTCATCCATTTCTTGCGTAATCCCTCTGATTATATAGTAATCTAACTAATGGAATTTGTAGCTTAAGTAACGATAGCAAACTTCAATAATTCCATCATCCTGTCATTATAAACATACACACACACATACACACACACACACACGCTCATATATATATATACATTTGATGTGAATAGCACATCAAGCTTTAAAGCACCCTGATATAACACTATATATATTTATATATATATATATTGATATGTGTCATCTCGCGCGGATCTGTGTGCATCGTATTATAAGGAATCGAAGCCAATATACTTGATGATTATAACAATATTGAGTCGTCTTAAGTAGATTAGAAGTGTATTTAACCTTGTTTAATGAGAAACCAATTGATTTCAGGTTAAGAAATAGTACCTACAATAACCTATCTTTAGTTAACCATATGCAGATGAATATATGTGAGCTCACGTAAATTTATGACCTTCAGATATTGTTGTCAAATATTTATTTATTTGAATCTTTCAGGCAGCTCTTATAATTTCCTTAACATCGCAAGTAATATGATGATTTCAAATTCAGACACAAGGCCAACAATTTGAGGAGGGAGAATGTCGATTACAATGATGAATTGCAATGTTGACCTCGTCGATATATCAACAAAAAGATGGTACTGAACAGTAAGTAGGTGGTACGAGATATTTTCCCTGACACACCGATAATTGGGAGTAATTTGGAAAATACAACTTTAGTATTATTTGCCTAAACATCAACGACATGCATCTCTCACAGTTCTCTCTCCCTCTCTATCTCCGAATTTTCCTGTCTCGTTCTCTTTCTATGCATCTGCTTTGTCACACCCTCTTGCTCATAATATTTTTGTATGTGGCCTTAACTTAACATCTATCAGATTCGAAGTTTTATATTCCAGAATTTCGCTCAACGAAGGAGCTTCATTGTTAACATAATGAGAAAATAGTCTACTATTCCACAAATGTGTAGCTTAAATGTATTTTTCAAGAAAAATATGTGTGACTGCCGGATCTTTCGGTTAGAGATACATCTTATCTGAAGGTCTTCGAAACATGTCCGTCTATAAAGATTAGCTGCTAAGTCTTAGTTCCATATAATGACCCTGTCATATGATTACATTTTGCAGGAGGCGTTATGAATGTAAAGAGGAAATCCTAATAATGTGTTCGGGCTGCATACCATCTTTACATACAATAACTAAAATCTTCTAAATATTCATATATTGACATTTGAGATAAAACACATATGCCTATAGTTGTGTACACTATTTCTTGTCTTATTATGATTGAGAGAATGTAACATTTCCAAACACATCTCTTCACTTTTATCATAATGATCACTGTTACTGTTAGTGTCGTCAATTCAACTAACGTAAAACCTAGCGTTTCTGAATCAATATTGAATTACTAAAGAGGAAAAATTAAAAGAAGAAAAATAATTTTTAAATAAATAAAATATAACGACATACGTTTATCTTCAATTATCTGTAGGAGGCCTCTGATTTATAATTATATTGTCAAATTCTTAAACAGAAAATATCAATGAGGCTTTCATCAGTCAATTATTTGGACATACTGGAAATCATGATTTTTGTTTTCCTTTTCCCCAGCATTTTTGTTTCTGTATTTTAATTTTCCTAAATTATCTTAAAGTATTCAATAAGAATTATTACTTAGATTCCTCACCGCTACATACTGTGATGTTGTTTTATATTTTGCTTTTATATCTTAATAATATATATTTGATGAAATAATTATTACGCTATAGAAATTATACAGAACAAACAACTGACATGTAATGTCAAAGTTGATCTGTCGTTTTATATTAAGAAGTATTATAGAACTTCTGAGAGGTTAACAGCGATATCTTCTTATTATCTTGTTATATGTTTTTAATAATACTTTTTAAGTATGAGTGTAAACAGAGCTTTGTAATTATCTGTTACTTTATTTTAATCTGTATTTTGAAAAGAAGGCTGGCGTTTGTATTGTCTATTAAAGAAATGTGGAAATAATGGTTGATTTCAAAATTTATTATAACTTAATTTAGTTAATGCATCATTTTTGGCATAAAAGGTTAATATTTCATTGAAATATAATAATGGGATGTGAAGTTCAGAAGGTTACTTTCTCCACAATAGAGACCACAATTCTATGTCGTTTCTCAGTCTCATTTTGGATGAAAATGTACGATGTTCTCATGGTATCTAGGTGTTAATTGATTTAACGAATCTATGAAGAATATCGTAATAATTCCCACACTGCGTCATATACTTTCAGACGTATTGTACTAAAGACTAGTTTTTCTATAAGACTTTACTTACGAAATTAGGGTGTGATGCTACGAAAATATTATAAGCACTTGTGATTTTCTTTTGTGCACAATGAGAATAGGACATCTTATTTTATCGGTTAAACCCTAATCCAAAAATCTTCTGTATCATATTTCTTTTCATATGCAGTTTCTATTATATCGATTAAAAGTATGATTGCTTCAATTCGAGGATTATGTAATTTTAATATAAATATAAGTGTGGTCAATGCTTCTCAGTATCTTGCTTAACAACACTGAAAACAATCTTAATCGATAAATCACTAAATCCCATTTCGCTGGTGGGCCATGCTTAATGAAACTTCATCTTAACATTTAAAATGACGTAACAGATACCAAAATACCATAAATATGCATATTGGAGCTATTACATAATAACGGAAATGAGGTGAAGTATATCATCATGGCCAACAACTTTATTATATATATATATATATAATGTAGCTCTGTAACTTACATAGGGCACTCTTCACTCCTATGACTTTTTCAATTTTCAACGGAAACTTCAATATATATATATATATATATTTGAATTCTGTTGTAACAATATCTACCGTTACCTATGTGGAAATTAGTACCTGTTATTGTAGGCCTTCACAGTATCATTTAAATTAAAGGTCTGGACGTTCCACTATGTACAAATAGATATACGATGTCTACGTGGTAATAATATATGTCTATGTATAACCTTTTTAGCTAACTGCATATCTGCAAGAAGTCTTAGAACTTTTAAATGACTTTTACATTTATAGAAATATATAATATACATAAATATAAACATGAAGAAATATATTTCTATATATCTACCTTACTCTCTCTCTCCTGCTATATATATATATTATATATATATATATACATATAATATATAGATTCATATACATACACTCATATATGTAAATGTCTGTTTGTGTGGTGTGTGAGCGTTTGTCAGTGGGGCGTATGGGCTTGTATGTCTGGATTTATGTAAATATAAACATTTCTACGTACGATAATGAGAAATGAGGAAGAGGTAAAAATAATGGTAGAAACGCTTCTAGATTTACGTAACATAAATAAATATAATACCAGTGGAATCAAAGGTACACGGATATAATTATTTCAATGCACAATATACATAAATCTACCATATAGACATCAACAAGCAAAATGACACGCTTGTACACACATAGAAACCTTCACGCGTTTATATGTGAGTCTGTTAGAAGCACACTCAAACGATCATATAGTAAATGCCTGTGATTCTTTATTTTACCACATAAATATCAGTTTATGATTGTACCAGCTCAAAAGTAAAAATCTCAGAGGATATATAAATATATATATATATAAAGGTTATCATATACATAAAGTTAAAGATATATATATGTTGCAACTGTTCACTTTTAAGCTCTATGAAGAATTAATAAATTAAAATAAAAAAACAGAGCATTATATCATAAATCATGTCTTTAGAATCATCAGATATTAAAATTTAATAGTATATATTTAAATATCTGATGATTCTAAAGACATGATTTATTATATATATATATATATATATATATATATATATATATATATATATATATATATATATATATATATATGGGGTGGGGATGCGTGCGGGTGCGTGCGTGTATGTGTGTATACATACATATATTAAGTATTTGTATGCGTATTGGAGGAGATATAACACTACCTGTATATATGTGTCTGTGAGTGTGGCTGAGTGTGGCAAAATGTTAGATGCGCGTGGTTCCTTGTTTTCGTTTGTTTGAACACGATTTTGCAGAATGAAGAAGTGCATCACAGACAGGCTAGCAGCAACTTCATTTGCGCAATTCTTTCTGAACAAAGGAACTATTGAGCAAGAAGCATGCTAGGGATTGATATAAAGAAATTGAAAAAAAATATAAATATATACATACATATATGTATTTATATATATATATATATATATATATATATATATATATATATATATATATATATATATGTGTGTCTGAGTATATATATATTGAACAAACTCCAATCAGTTAGGAAAACAAAGATGATTTCATCACAAAAGATATTTAGGTTATTCAGGTCAGTTGTGATCTCAACAACAACCTGTGGTGCTGACACATGAGGGAGTACCGTCAGAACTGAAAAACAGCTTCATAGTTTCCTACACAAATTCCTAAAGTTCCTGGGCATTAGATGGAAAATAAGTAGACAACAAATGGAGATAGGTTTTGAAGAACCAATGCCTCACATGTGAGTCTTGTCATTAAAAGCACATGAATGCAGCTGACAGGGCACGACCTATGAAATGTGGATAATCTACATGAAAGAACTGGTGGGAAAAAACATAGGCTAGGTCAATTTATGGAAAGGCAATAATAAGTAATTCATGTGTTTTACTGTTTTAATCGTCGCTTGACGTGTGCGTCATATATTTTCACGAAACATTATTTCAAATTTTATCGTGTTTTTTTAATGTGAATCATAGTAAGATGTGTCTAAACCAAAGTTTAGATATTATTTACAGACTATGTATTATCCAAGTAAATATGAATTGGTATTGCATTTAAGCTGTATAATGTATAGAAGCAAAATCCATTATTTCTTCAAAGTTGCAATATACATTATCATTTGCGAGAAATATATGCTGCACATTTGAAATTACATTAAATTTATATTTTCAATTTCATATTAAAAAAAAACATGCATATATACATGTCTGCGAATACATATATATTTTACGTAGTAGAGACTATAATTTCCAGGGAATAAGTATTAAATTATATATTTCGTATGAAAATAATTGGGTAATATATATGCGCTAAAGAAACCAGATCTGCCCAACGCAGATGTTTAGCATCTAAGAATTTAACTGGGTATATGAAAGGGTGTATTGTTGGTTCAATAATGTTTGGAGTAGTCGAAAGAGAACGACATAGGATGCGATTTTTTTCAGAAAGTCAAACAATGCTGCACCATGTCTGTTCAACATCTAACAGTAATAGTAAACTTTTTACGTATTTCAATATGAAATAAATATAGTAACACATAAATATCGTGATTAACAAACAAATAGTTGGATAATAAACTATATATACTTACAAATACGCGTAATTATACACACACACACACACACACATACACACCCATACACACACATACACACACATACACACACACACACACACATATATATATATATATATATATATATATATATATATATATATATATATATATATATATATATATATATATATATATACATAGGTATGTAAATGTATATATACATATATATATATATATATATATATATATATATATATACATTCATATATATATATATATATATATATATATATATAACTGTGTGCGCGTGTGTGTGGTGGGTGTGAAAGTGTATGTGTGGGTGTGTGTGTGTGTAGTGGAAAATCTGGTATGAGAAACAATGAATGTAAGAAAGATCTTCAACATCTTCAACAAAGTGTGTCTTTCATTAGTAGTGACAGACGAGCAGGAAAAAAATTGAGGCGACCACCACACATGTAAGTGTATATAACCTACATGTAAGAAATTAATGAAATTACGTTTATTAATATTGAAATAGATATGAATTTTATAGAGCCATGTTTTGATTGCTAATTCAATCGATTCTATGTTTCTAATCTCTGACACTCACACACCATTTAACACATAAAAGCTGTATGTCTAATATATATACAGTTATTAATATTATTAACAAGTTCTATTCATAATTTATATATGTGCTTAAATATTAAATTATCTGATTTTAGAACCCCTTCCCTGTATTGTGTTCTACTTAAATACCAAAGGATATCCTGATAAATATTTTATGTTATAGACATACGCAACCACAAACATACACGCAAACAACCACACACATATGCACACTCAGACAGTCACTCGCGTAAACACTCACACATATATACATATAAATGTCAGTGTGTGTTTCATAGTGTGTATATGATACTATGTTTTTAAGTATGCATATATTTCAATATGTAAATATTCATCATATATAGATGCCCGAGGCCGATAAGAACATATAGATTAATAATATATATATATATATATATATATATATATATATATATATATATATATATATATATATATATATATATATATATATATATATATATATATGTATATATGTGTTATGAATTATCCGTGATGATTTTGTTGTATATGTTGTTGTCATTATTATCAATTGAGACAAACAAATATGTTCCAAAGAATAATCAATACATAGACAGTCACAGACAAAACTTAATGTTCGATTATAAAAGTAACATCATAAATAAAAACACCCACACATACTATAGATGAGCGGAGAAATAGCAAGAAATGTAAATAGTGAATTATTATAAGTCCTGAAAGTGTGGTTCAAAATTAATCATATATATATTGAGACCAACAAACATTCAGAAGCCTGCATATAGTATATAAACTGATTTTTTCTCCCATGCCTCTAGGCTAGATTTTGTTATCTCGAATTTAAGGAAGTTGTCCCTGATATCTAGACTATTTTGGTAAGTCGAGAACAGGGAAAAGCCTAAGCGACCTTTTATCTGACGTATATGAGGAGGTCGCAAAATGACAAGCAGATAAGCAGATACTGTGCAAAATAACAAGCAGATAAGCAGATATAATCTAAGAATGGAGTTGTTCACACGTACGTAGGCCTAGGTAATGCAAATGAAACAATTCAACACATTGCAAATGAAGTCAACTACTGAGTAACAGTTGCTTCATACATCAATCTGGGCAAGTAAATAAGCAACGAAAGGGTCGGACCCCATGCTTTGACGCATAGAGTAACGGCCCTTGCCATTCTCAGTTCAAATCCCGCCGAGGTTAACTTTGCCTTTCATCCTTACGGGGTCGATACAATAAAGTGCCATTAATACGCTGGTCTTGTTACAAAAGTAGAAACAATTATTAGGCATTTGCAGTTTTTTATCATATATCGTCACAAAAGTCAAATTCCGGAAAAGTGCCCCTTTCAAAGAAAATACGATAATCTCGCGGGGAAGAAAACACACTTCTTTCTATAGGGGCAGTAAAAGCAATATGAAGGTTTCTGTCCTGTGTAGCAAATGATATAGAAGCAATCGTTTGTGCTACTCTACCTGTAGCAGCAACAGTTACACAGACGGTTGCAATAAAGAGAAAGACATAAAAATAGTATTCTTCGATGCC
>OZ024749.1:48493020-48495520 GCA_964016885.1 Eledone cirrhosa
ACATATATATATACGTGTGCGTGTGTGTGTGTCTGATGGTAGCTAAGACGCTTCCATAGGCGGTGTGCCGGTTGAGCACTTTATGCTCGTACAGAGCAGAGCACTGGTTTTTCGTTTTCTCTCTCTATATATATATATAAACAATACATATATAAATTGAGAGAGTGAGACAGGCATATATAGATAGATAGATAGATAGATATATAGATAGAGAGCGAGAGAAAAGAGGGAGAGAGAGAGAGAGCAAGAGAGAGAGATAGAAAGAAAGATAGGGAGAGAGAGAGAGAGAAGTGCTTGCACATTTGAAGCCTTGTTAGATGTCACTCCCAAAGATGCAGAAGTAGCCCGCTTGACGCCAGTCTCACATATATCTAGAGCGAATCTTAAACGGCGCGAGTAATTCATCCTATGCACCATGTGAATTGTTTTATAGATAAATATGTATAACCAACCGACACAATACGCTCTAGGAGACAGTAGGGTGTGTGGAATACAGCGAGAAACCTTTCCGGATGTGCTTTTTATTATACTTAAACATTCTCTCAAATCGTTGGTTTTATCCCATCACATTATTCAAGCAGCTACATTTCAGAAGACTTTCCAGTATGTATTGTGTCAATGTATTTATTTTGATAAAGCATGTTTTATTATGGTTTTATTTCCTATTATTATTTTTTGGTTTGTTTACTATTATGACTTTAGGGCAGTGAATTGGCAATATCAGTAGAGTGTCGGACAACAGGCTAAGTGGCATAGAGCTAGGACCATTTACGTTCTGACTTCAAATCCCACTGAGGTTAGCTTTGCCTTTAATTCTTTTGATGTCGATTTGACCGACATTTCCCTCCCACAAAAGATTCTCGGCCTTGTGTCTAAATCAGAAATCATTGTGAATTGACAGTATCGGTAGAGGATCGGACACCATTCTTTGCAGCATAGTTACGTCCCTTTACGGTCTGATTTCAAATCCCGTCGACGTTAACTTTTCCTTTCATCCTTACGGGGTCGATAAATTACAGTACCAGTAATGTTACTGTGTAATTGCTGGCCTTGTGCCATAAGTAGAAACAATTATTATCACCTTATTTCCGATTTTTTTAAAAATGTCAAGCCTATCTAACACACCAATATTCTTAAGGTGTATTAATGGAACGCAATGAAAACGTATTTACAGACATATTAACAATAATAATGTATTTGAACAATAAGTCAAGGATAGAATATTTAGCCAATTTATTGGATAATTTCCCTCGACAATTGCATTCCCTGGTACGATATATGATTTCACTCATCCCAAACCAATTTCAAATTTAAAATCTTCTCACATATTTTTCAAATTAAATTTCAAGAAACATAGTTAAAGTCTGCCTCTTAAATAGGCAACTAATATTTCGCTTATTGTATTGTTAAAACAGATACCAATGATTTTACTTTAGCCTTTGGCATTCCATACATGTAGGAATATATATATACGTTAGGTATGAATTTATTAATTCAGGTATATATATATGAATATATATATATATATATGAATATATATATATATATATGAATATATATATATATATATATATATATATATATATATATATATATATATATATATATATATATATATATATATATATATATATTGGATAACAAGTTATCGTTATTGGTAATCCAGTTGGAGGTCGTGAGTATTCTGCGTCGTGTGTAGTTTTAACGTACGGCTTTGTTTGTCTCAACAAGATGTGTTCGTAGTTAGACAGCGAGTTCCCGGGAATTCCTATGTAGGTTATACTTGGAGTAATAATAGTGAAAGAATGAAGAGTAACATGGTTGGCTGTACAAGAAGAGGCTTTATTTCAGGTTTTAACAATTGTTTCATTGACTCACCTGATCAAAGAAACAATTGTTAATACCTGAAATAAAACCCCTTGTTGTACAGTCAACCACGTTACTCTAAAGAGGGTTTGTATTTGCGTTTAATTGTTCTCAACGCTCAACATAATGACGTATTATATTCGTTTTTTTACGTTCATTGCCATGAACCACCTAATATGATATTAGTCTACGACTTAATTTATACCATAAACGTGGTTTTGTCTATGTGTGTAATTGTTTTCACCGCACGAAATAATGACGTAATATCTTAGTTTTTTTTTTCGTTCTTTGCCAGAGAACGTTTCCACGAACCAAAGTATAGTCTTCTTTCGGTTGCAACGTTTTTTGAAATATTTACTTTTTTTGAAATATTCACAGATTGAAATATTTACGTTTTTTGAAATATTCACAGATTGAATTTTCTAGTTTCAGAAGATCCCGTTAAGGGTGAAAGCAGCGATTCTTTGCTTCCACTTTAATCTGTTATTTTAATAAATATATATATATATTATGCATGTACTGGCGGTGGATTGGCAGTATGGTTAGAGGGTCGGACACCATGCTTTGACGCAGAGAGTTACGGCCCTTGCGATTCTGTTTTCGATTCCGGCCGTGTTTAACTTCGCCTTTCATC
>OZ024749.1:48503020-48548020 GCA_964016885.1 Eledone cirrhosa
CACTTACGTACACTATGTATCTGTCATTAAGCACACACTTGTGTATGTCTGGTTACTTTTTAAATCCATATACTTAATTTGTCTATGAAAATATCATTTAATCGCGCATATATATATATATATATATATAGAATACGTATATACACCCATATATACATAGGTTTATTTAAATTAAAATATGGGTGTGTATATATGTGAGTGCATTCTATTTTCCGAATATTTTAAGAAATGATTAGCTGCTTATTTTTACAACGCAAGCATTTTAAAGTCTATGGTATGTTTTGGTGCTATTCAATATTTAGCCATTTGCGAATATATATCTACATTCTAGGTACCCTTATTTCAGTAAAGGCCTGGTAATATGTGCCTTTTATAGTTAGGGTGTAGGCTAGATCACCTACCAGTAACACATAGAGATCGATTTAATTGACATCGTCCTTGCTTTAGAATCGATGGCCTTGTGCCAAATATAGTAAAAAATATTTCTGTAAATATTGATTTCTAATTAAGGCACACGTCCAGCAAATATAGTGGGAAGAGCAAAGTTGATTAAAAAATCAATATTACACGACTGGAACCTTATTCTAACGACCCAACTACAAAGAATGGCATGTTACCTTCGTCAGAATGTGAACAATTTTATAAATGTATATTTTTCCCATCCGAGGCTCTAGCCATTTTGCCTATCTAACTTATTCGTTATTTCTGTACACAATGAATTACATAATGCAGACACATATTTATCTTACAATCTAATGGTGTCTGCTCCATACCACGTCATTTTTTAACGGAGATTTACAATTTAAATTGTTTTGAATCTTTTTCGATCGGCTGATTTGCTCTTTTTTGGGGCATTATAAGCATTAAAGATTGTCCATACTAGCCGAGCTCATCTGTTACAAAGTATTTCATATGTACATCAATACATTTTGTAGTGACTCTAAACATTTGTAGACAATAATATATGCATACCAAGACAAACATTATCAAGTTCGATTCAGCCACGGAACCACGCCAGGTGCAGACGGCTGGAGAAAACTGTAACTAAACGTACACCTATGTATCATGATGCATATATATTAATGTCTATATTTTATGGCATAGCTATTTTATTTTGTTCTTTTGTCTATGTTATTTGCGTTTATAATATTTCTTTTTTTATACAGTGTATAGGCCAAAATCTATAACCTTTCAGTTTAATGTCACTGCACATCACACGATTGTCTGCATCTATGTAGGACATTTCTAGTTTTTGATCGAAGCTTTGAAATCATTAACACACTATATATATATATATATATATATATATATATATATATATATATATATATATATATATATATATATATATATATATATATATATATATATATATATGTATATATATATATATATATATATATATATATATAGTATGTTATATATATATATATTTGTGTGTGTGCGTGTGTGTGTATCTATATACACATTGTTCCCATGTTTTGCATACACGGCTATACACACACACACAAATGTATATATATAGAGAGAGATAGGTGGATATACATATGCAATTTATGGCATTATTTTACTTTGACCCATTTCTGTTCGTTTGGATCTCCATTTGAAGCAAAAAATATCGAGCCACAAATTACACTTGAGAAAGCTGAATCAAACAGAATCTTGTTTTTGTTTCTTTTGAAGACGTAAGCAGTTCTGTTAAAGAGAATTTGGCAACATAACAATCAGGTATTGATAGGTCAGAGATTCTAGGCATGTGATAATAGATGTAAAATAAAGCATGAAATATGCTCTTTTTTTATAATTTTTTTGTTGACGCGTTTAGAAATAATCTTTATTTTACAATGGAATCTTGTTTTGTGAGGAAATTGGAATTGTTGGAACTTCTAGATGGAAGAATGTGATGATAGAGTACAAAGCAAAGTAAAAACTAACAAGCAGATGCGTGCTTAAAACTCGAATATATCATACACACATCTTTGTTGGCATTATCGGTCTTTATTCTTATATTGTTCTTTCGATCTGAAACTTAAGTAAACGTTTCTTCAGAATTGATTCGCTTTAGATTAGTGAGAAACCATCCTTTTTTATCTAGATGATACGAATTTGAGTATATAGCCATGCAAATACATATATAAATATATACATAAATCCATACATAAATACGTCTATACACGAGTACATACATGCACAGAAAGGAAGAGTTCAGTATGAATAAATAAGCCTAGATATATCGGAAAAAAAACATATATTTGTTCTGCATATTCCCTTTCTAATTCTGTTCAACTTGTGTGTGAGAAAGAGGGAAAGAGAGAAATAAAGATTCATCATAAAGAAAGAAACGAGAGAAACAAAATGTGGCATGGGATGAAATTGTGTATCAGATAGGCTGTAGTTTAAATATATTTGTAGAACATGAAATATAGGTATATGATTTATCATGAATATACTCTTAATGAACATTTAAACTCTTTCAATCTCAAAGAATATGCACCCATATCGACATTCAATGACACACTAATGCCTTAAAATATGGCAACGAAATATTCATGTGGCAGTGGATATATGGATTTTTCTATATATTCTAAACTTGAAATAAATTTGGTATGGTAACAATTCGATCGTCTTCGACGTTAGCTCTTTATGCTCGAGCAATATTTCGTAATAACGGTGATTTATACTATAGACATAGGATCCAGCATTTTGAGACAACTTATTAGCTGTTGAGCAAAAGGGGTAAACCATCTGATAGATATAAATAGTACAAAACAATCAAATCGTATAGTTACATCTCTTTACGTTCATAGTTCAAATCACACAACGAGTTTAGCTTTGCTTTTCATCCTTACTGCCTCGATAAAATAAAGTACCAGTAATACACTGGTTTAATCGAATTTCCCCTACCCCAAATTTATTGGATGTATGCCTGAATGAGAAGTCATTATCAATAACTATATATCTAGACATGGTTGCAAGTATAAATATGTCGTTCTCTCTTTATGTCTCACCTCCTTTTTGCCTTCCAAATCTCTCTGTCCCTATATGAGTCTCTCTCCATCTCTATCAGTCTCTCTCCATCTCTATCAGTCTCTCTCCCTCTCAACTTCTAATTTTATTTCAGTATTCGACTTTCAGCAGGTAACGTTCTAGTTGCGTATTTAAACTGAGCTTGAACGTTACCTGCAATTCCAACAATGTCCCTTGTGATGTTTCTGTAGGGTGTTATTTAGAAACTCCTGTGGCAAACTTACCAACAAAGGCACAGTGGACCTGTGAATGATCCGTTGAAAACCAATAACTAACAGCACTAATGTTGAAAAATAGATAAATACATACATACAGATATATACATATATATATATGTGTGTGTGTATGTGTGTGTGTGCGTGTATGTGTCCGTGTGTGTGGATGTGTATGTGTGTGTGTGTGTGAGTGCGTGTGTGTGTGTGGGGGGGGGGGGGGTGAATGTATGCATATATATAATGTCTTGAAATGTAAGAGTTGAACTTCATCGTTGATATGTCCAGCTAATTACTAAAATGCATTAATAACTGCAATTAAATTGATTCCAAACCCGCCACCATCGTATCGCGCTGGGATATGGGTAATTACATTCATCTAATTTTTGTTTTATTAACTTTATTTTAAAGTATATTTAAGTTTGCTGAAACACCTAGTCCAAGACACAGAGAGAATTTCTAACGTCAAAGTCATTTATTTATCTGGCGTACGTTCGCCAGAGCTTTCAAATATATTAGTAGTTGGCTGACTGCCTATCATAAAAGTAAGTAATGGAGATTTATTTCTGGTTTAATCCCAAAGTTTAAAAGCTAGACTTAATAGCAAAGCATAAGAGTAAATGCAACTTGAAAGCAGATCGATATATGTATTCCCTGAAAATTATTAAAATTCTGCATGTTCTCATTTAACGTGTTACTAGACATATTCTCAAAGGAAACGCAAGATTTCACTGAAGCAGCACTAAATCAAACGTGTGATCTGTAGATTAGTGACTTACAGAACATGTACATTCATCTCCTGAGTACACTGGCATCGCATTTCCATTGTCTTAATTCTACTTGCTATATTATCTTCTATTTCATGATTTATTTTCTAACATAGATACAATCGATGTTACGTCCAGGGATATTATAGAATATTTCTCTGTATGGAATATATCAGTAAAAACTTTTATGGAATTTCCGGACTAACTTTAAATGCCAAAATGTCTCATTATAATACATTTGATACCATATATGTATATATATATATATATATATATATATATATATATATAGGTTATTTTAATAAATATTTGCCCTACGGTTTTTATATATTTGATTTATATTTATCCTTATCGAGACCTCTTTAGATTTTAGTCTTCAAATTTATTATTATTACTATATATATATATATATATATATATATATATATATATATATAGTAATAATAAAAAATGTGAAGACTAAAATCCGAAGAGGGCTCGATAAAGATTGTGATAAATATAAATATATTTATATGTATATATATGCATGTGTGTGTGTATGTGTGTGGTTTTGCGTGTGTGTGTGCGCGCGTGTGTGTATGTGTGTCTGTGTGTGTGTGCGTGTGTGTCCGGCTGTTTGAATACAATTTCTTTAGACACTTCCATTTACGTTCAGATTTTCATTCAAATAAACTTCGATTAAAACTTTTGAATTTAGAATTAGTTTCGATAACATTACAGGATTATATTGTAAATTATGTTGTTCTATTATTTATGATGGTATAATTTGGCAAATAGGCCTGATCATTTGAATATCAATTAATAGAGTGTTAATGAAGAGCAGATATGATCATACATGATGTGTTAACATTGAAGAGATAAGCCGATTACTATTAAGTTATTCAAGAAATTAAAGACCAAAATACTGTTTATTGCTCTCTATTTCACTCCAGGGGAATTACATTGAGAGCAACATAATGTCTGCTTCTGAATCAGAAATTATTGCTCGTTAGTTTCTAACATCTGTAAAGCCTTCGATTGCGTGTAATATCATGAGAAACTCCAGCGTTAAGTTAACTGTCTACAGTGTAATTTCCATCTACTTTGCAGCACATGGACTAGAAGATGCCCGTTAGATTTCGCCTGCTCTGGTCTATCAACATGACGGCCCGTTCTTTGGATATATTAACGGAATATTTGTTGTGGCTATTATCGGCGCACATAAAAACACACTCTTCCGCTATCTATATTTGTATATATTTCTCTTCCCTCCTGTCTCAGTGTTTGCCGCTACCGCTATAAGGGCCAGCTCTGACAAATTGTCTGATAGAGAAATAACGTATTTCTCCTAATAAGTCTATTTGAACAGTTAATTTGCATCTAAGAATAAACAAAATTTAACCCCAGACAATGCCGCTTATTTACTTATGATAAACTGTATTTCGACATTTAGCCTAGATCCTCACATCTGAGTACA
Source organism: Eledone cirrhosa (assembly GCA_964016885.1). Taxonomy (NCBI): domain Eukaryota; kingdom Metazoa; phylum Mollusca; class Cephalopoda; order Octopoda; family Eledonidae; genus Eledone; species Eledone cirrhosa. The sequence goes on from OZ024749.1 coordinate 48,508,483, forward strand.
AAATGATGTTTCCAAAATAAATATTTCAGATTCGCCAACACATAACACGATCTGAAATAAATCTTAGTCTTTCTGTTTTAAAGTAGCTTCCACTTCTTCTTTCACAAAGTAGTGAATGAAAATCTTACCAGGCTTGGTTGAGTAGTCGTGTGACAAAAGCTATTTAATTAAAAACCAGTCTTTGTTTATATATTTTAATGCCACATTACAGTTGATTGTTCTGTATTTACACTAGAGAGATGAAAACAAGATGTCGTTCTCGGCAAACACGTTTTATGTTCGCATGTGAAACTGTTGATATTTTTATAAGTGCATATATTCCGGCATCTAATTTGTAACAAATATGAAATAGAATGGGGCCCCTTCGGTTTTGACGATACATACATGAGTTGTTCGATAAACTGGACTGCCTGTTTGGGAAATTCCATGGCAAGTGTTTAACGTCTCAGGTACACGTGTACAACTGGTGGTATAGTCATGGGTGATATAAAATGTCGCCTTCAGTGAAAAAGGTGGCCCTGTGAGAAGAAACAGAGTCATTTCAACGGATCTCCAGGCAGTTTCCGTTTACATAATTCAACACGCCGTATTATGGTTAAACCCGTGTTATATTGTATGACAATTTCCATGCAGTGGGATCTTACACGGAATGATATGATTGTGATATATTCTGTTTAATAATTCAACTATGGTTGCCGACATAAAATTGTATTATTAAAGAAAAGATAACAACAAAAGAATAGTGAATTGATCAGTAGACAATTCGTCCATGTTTGTGACGCCATTTCCAGAATGAAGCCTTTTAATATCTGTGTTATTTATTACGTTAAATTTACATTTGACAAACATCTCCGACATGGAACGTCTTTGGTAATAGAAAACATATGTAGCTCATTTATAAAAAGTACATTCTGTGTGTAAACAAACACAGACAGACAGTCTGTTTTCGTCAATATTTTCAACTTTAATTTAAATTCTAATTTTTCTGTTTTCATTTAGTTCGACCAGAAATACGATACTCGTGTTTTGAATTTGTTAACATCGTATGAATATTCATCAAGGTTCTAATCGTTACATTTAATTACAGTAGCACATAGGGTCCATAGCGTCGGCATCATAGAGTTATGCATCTTCGTGTTTTGCTTGTTGTCTATTTATTTTTCCATACGAATCCCTCCGGGGCTGTCGTTACTTAAAATCGTTTTCGAAAAGGTCAATAAATTACTCCTGACAATAATAGACTAATTTTCACTGTAAGCAACGAAATAGCATACATCATAATATAACACAATTAACAAACATCCGTTCTTGTTTTGAACCAGATTAGTTCTGCGTATGCACGCGTTTATGTATGTATATCTCTCTCTCTCTCTCTCTCTCTCTCTCTCTCTCTCTCTCTCTCTCTCTCTCTCTCTCTCTCTCTCTCTCTCTCTCTCTCTCTCTCTCTCTCTCTCTATGTGTGTGTGTGTGTGTGTGTGTAAGTAAGTATCTTTTGAAACAGCGAGCGAGTTTGAAATTAGAAATACTAGTTTTCGCTGTACTTTCAACTAAAGAAATGTTAGCCTGATATTTGCTAAATTTTCTTTAGTCAGTTATAAGGCGGTGGATTGGCAGTATCGGTAGAGGGTCGGATGCCATGCTTTGAAGCATAGAGTTACCTCCATGTATGATATGAGTTCAAATCCCGCCGAGGTTAACTTTGTCTTTCATCCTTCCGGGGTCGATAAAATAAAGTACCAGTAATGCACTGTGTAATTTCTGGCCTTCTGCCAATTGTAGAAACAATTATAAGGCGAAATCCTCTCTCTCTCTCTCTTTATATATATATATATATATATATATGTTTGCATGTATGGATGTATAGCTACCGTTGAATAACTACCTTTCCGAAAATGGTATATATCACATTTTATTATTCCTTTAACTAGCGTAGCTATTTCATTAATGATAAATGTTTTATTATATTACATTATATTATATTATATCATATTATATTATGTTAAATCTTATATTAAGTTGCATTATATTATATTATTTACATTGTATTTTATTACATTAATATATGTTATATTATATTCTATATCATAAAAATACGCCAATCATTAATCTCATAGACCTGGTGGATTGAATCTTTTATAATTATTCCTGAGAATATAAACGTTGGATGATTCCCAACAACCGTTGCTGTAAGTATAGCATCACGATTTTGGCATTTTGTCTATTTTACTATCCTTGCGAATGTAGCATAACAATGTGATATTAACTCTAGCTTCAAATTTCATCTTATCAAACAATAAAAATTTGCAGGAAATCAAGTGTCAATGACATTCAGTTTCCTGGAGATTCTTAATCAATCCTCTTGAGGTACTTTTAACAAATAAAACCTGGTGAATTGAAGAAATACGGAGCCGATTGTTTGTGTTTGGTGATTTACTGAATTGTTTAATAGGAATTAATAAATGGTGAATGAACTTCAAATGTACAAACGACAAACTTTCATTTCATTTAGAAGAAATATCCACATATTGATTAATATCTCTCAAACATTTATTAATCCTCTATGACCATACTCATAACAAATACTAAAGTAACTGCAATATTTTAAGTGGTAAGTTTAAAGCTACTGTGTAATGGTAGTTTATGTTCATATATTTGCTCGAGCGAACAAAGGAGCGTCTTCAACAGTTTTCACGTTCACAATATCTTCTAGAACTAGGAAGTGTATCTACAATAACAAGAACAACAGTAATTCGTATGTGTTTGTTATGATAAATCATTAGAAATTAGATTACGAGACAGAATATAGATTGAGCAGATATATATATTAAAAAGTTTGTCTGCATTTGTAGTATTTAAACTATTTTCTGTTCAGAGAAAATTACCATCGACATTTCCATCTTTCTTTTAGAACTGGGTAAACAAATATATACCAGTAATACATTTGTGAATTATTAGTGTATATTGTTTCAGGTGGCTACATCAAAAACCAAACTAATTATATGTTGGTGGTAAAACGAGAAAGATAACTGGAAGGTGAACTTAAACATGATTTGTCATCAACGTCCTCTTTTTTATGAATAACTGATGTTTTTGCTGTTATCAAAATCTCCCACCTGAATGGTGAGGTTCTGCGGCCAGGTCTTAGTTCTAGTCAGAATACTGAAAAACTCCCAATAAATTGTAAGAAGAAAAAATGCAAAGCCTAGGGCAATGAAGAGCATCAATCTTGAAAGAAAAAAAATGATAATTGGAAAGAGGTTTTGCAGTTTTCCTTTGCAAATTACATCCGAAAAATATAAGGCTTGTGGATTATGAAAAGACACGTCTTCTATGACAGAGCTTCATAGAATATTGAAGTGTAAATCCATGCTTACAGGGCCGTGAAATCGAATTTTCCCCCACATGGAGATGCGTGTATAAAAATCCATTAAAATATGCGTCTGGTAGTGTATATGCAGCAGGAACGTACAGCAGATACATGCTAAGAAGAGATAAGCTGGGTCAATTTTCTAAAAATCCTCGTGCTTGTCATCTTCCGGAATCTATCGCAGACATCATTGCTATTTAATACGTATATCAGTTAACTTCCAAATAAAGAAAATTCCTTAAGTTCCACGGCTATAAAAATATTCATCACGCAAGCGTATTCTATGTCGCCTCGTGTGATTTCATGGCGGAAATTATTGTATTGCGCGATCAACTCGTTCATTGTGTATTTAAATTAGATATATTTCATCTCATTAGGGAGCGCACCTCGTGAAATGAAGTATCGCTGGCATCTATCATGCATGACTGATGCTGGTTTGGTTTCTATTGATATAATCCCATGGCAGCAATTCTAGAATATCTTTAATTATCTATTCTACAGCTAATAACACCTCTTGTGAGACTTGCCTTCACTTTCCATTACAACTTATCGGCTTTGATACAAGCTGCAGTTTTAACGTTCTTTATAAAAATAAGGGAATTCCACAGAAGCGAGATGGTTACATTTCGCTTACAATATCTGAAGGTAAGGTTGATACAAAATTATAACCTGATAGCAGTAACTTATAATTTATTTTATCAAAGAACAAAAGCTATTGATTTCCCGTTGATTTCGTAAATCAATAACCTTGTCAACCTTCATACAGCCGAAATCAAAGAAACAAAACAAAATTAATATTTGTGCACAAATATCTGAAAGATTGTACAGACTTATAAATTGATAATTGGGGAGTAACGATTTTCATTCCAATTACATTGAAAAGATAAAAGGCTGGTGGATTATCAAAAGACAAAAGGCTTGAAAATTATCAACTGAACAATGAAAGGAAGAAAAAAACGGAGAAAAGAAGTGAAACTAAAATAGGAAAAAAATAATAAACATAGTTCTGGTATATACTTAGCTGAAATTGACTCAGTTTTTGATTATTCGAAATGCAATGAATTAACGTGTTAATTAGTTACTAAATATGAAACAATATACGTGAGTAGGGTGAACCTAAGGTTAGTATATTATCCATTGAATATATATCTTTTATATGTTCTTTTATATACAACGATATTTTCGCTTTTGGTAGAATAGAATTATTTTCAATAATTCATCTGATTTTGATCAATGGTTTCAAGCCCAACATAGAACAATATAACAGATATAAAAAAGAAATACAATATGTACGTCAGTTTTAACGACCACAATTTCCTTTTTAAAGTTTCACAATGTACAAGACAGTCATGGGCGTAAACTTGGCTTTGTGAGTATTAAATTCCCTTTGTCAATACCTTACACCGGCTTCAGCATCGTCGATAGACATCGGTAAATATAGGCACATACATATCCTAGAACAAAGCACAAACGCCCACACACATACACACACATACACATACATCCTAAATACAACGCCCTCAAATGCTCATGACTGTTTTATTTGAACATCATTATCGAAACCTATTCTTCTGATGAAAGTAATTTTTTTCCAGCGTTAACAAGTTGCACATATTGCAGTCTAGGTTCTTTGTCGATTTAATGCTAGTCTTAATGTTTTACGTATTTATCTCTGTGTACATAAATAGGGAGACACAAAACAGGGTTTGTTTATAAACGGCTTGCTAATTTAAAAATTAGGTAGTAACAGCTGTTTACGCCGTATTTCACTAAATAGAATTAGTCTGTTAGTTGGGCTTTTAAAAGAACCATCTGAATGGAAATAAAGATGAGTATTGGGGTACATAGAACACGAACCGACATCTTTGCTTTGCCGGGCCAATGTGTTACCATCTGTATTTGGAGTCAATAGACACTCGTACATTTTCCTATAGAGTGGATATCTGATCTGTTTCGCAAACCCACATTCAAATTGCTATGCCCCCTTAAGTTACGTGAATAATTGCATGACAGCAAGATCGTTGACGATTTAAAGCGACAACCATCTCTTCACATTATGTAACAGTGAATATATTCAGTTGATGCTCTCCCCACTCTATCTCTCTCTCCACTCACTCGCAACTACACACGCATTTGTGTGTATATATATATATATATATATATATATATATATATATATATATATATATATATATATATATATATATATATATAAATAAATATATATATATATATATATATATATTATATATATATAACTATATATATATATATGGAATGTATAAAAGTATATATATATACGATGAGTTTCCGGGACATTCCTGTCTATCAAGCTCCACTTTCAAATAGTAGGTCAAGTAGAAGCTGAAGGAAGACAAATACCTAAAATATTATGCTGTATAATCGAAATCAGAATTATCTGTAGGCTGTGAAGGAAAGACACTGTTTAAGTTGGGCGAATTCATACTCAACGTTAACTAATTAATAAGCTATACTTGATTAAAGTGTGTTTAATTAACTAAACGCTCCGTTCGTGTAATTCTAGAGTGGATAGGTTGAGAGTGGAAATGCAATGAGGATTAACTTCAATTCAGAACATCTCGAGTATTCCGAATATTCTTACTTACACCTGGTTCTCAAAATAATCTGTTTCTAATGGTGTACTATATATCAAATTAAACATCACGTAGAGACCTCTATGTAGTCAGTAGATCTACTAATAATAGCAACTCACTTTCTCCAAATAGCATTCTCTCGTCATACAAAAAACAAAACAAGGAAATATATATTGCAAAATATATTCTTAAAGATGCAACGAGACGGTATGGCTAATGCTGTACCACGTTTGATTATAGATCTGTTCAATCAAAACAGCTGCAACTACACAAAAGAAAGAACAATATTGGAGCCCTGCTGACACTAGCAGCATTCCTCATTGACTTTATAATATTGCCTGCACGGAGAACAGCTTCAAGCATTGCATGCTTATTTTCTTATTTTCCAATATATTAATTTTTCTTCTCATGATAAGGCACAATGCCTACAGTTATTGTAAGAGATGTGATATAGCCAATTAAATCAACTACAATATAGTATTGGTAAGTATTTTATCGACCCTTTGAGGATGGGAACTAAATCGATTTTGTTGCAGAGTCGATCCTGAAGTAAATAAATGTCTAAAACTATTTCACGAAACAAAACACCAGAAGTATTCCTATTGGCCATCAACATTTCTCGTATAAAACAACACACTTTCCTTTTTGTTTATTGAAATATTTGTGTAGCGAAAGTCACAACATGGAACATATATTATGATATACGACGATATATGTCACGTAGGATATATTTACTTGCACAAAAGAATAGAAAGTTATAACCGTTAACGTGTGAGTGTCTATGTGATCACTCAAACAACATAGAATAGCAAACGGCCATTCTTCACAGCTTCATAAAAAAATGTATGCTGTCGTGGCTGCTATGAATTTGGTCCTAGTTCTCTTGACCAGGGCAATACAAAAAAATAAGAATAAAATTCAAACCAATATATCTAATATGGTAAAGGACAACGAGAAATCCTTAATGAAAAACATATATGTAAATATCTGTTTAATCAGTTTCTCTTTTACCTTTTTCGATTCTAGTTACTCTCCTCAAAACATATTGAACAAGAGCCTTCTTTAAAACCTTCCCAAGACGATCGAAATGGCCATCATCATTCGAGATATTATCAATTAAGAAGATGCAAATAGTATTGCTTTTTTAAAATATATTGATATCCAAGTTATCAGAGAAGAAGCTAATAAAACTTCCATCATATATATTTATAGATTATTATACAAACAACTTACATCATGTTCTATGGAGCTAGCATTTAATTCCATGCAACTGCTACCTAAATTTGATCTGGATTGTAAAACATCTTATCATTGTGCTATAACTGGCCACTACATGAACATCTCACAACTAATACCTACTTAGTCCCTGAATGTAATAGATCATAGCAGGATTAATGACATCCCGTAGTGTATGAATCTGTCGAACGAAACCATACATGCTAGAATATTTTGGTACTTAAGATTTGTTAATTATCTCTGCAAGGCTAAAAGTGCAACATCTAGTGCACGACTCGAATATAAGCTACCATTCAGATATAAACTAAACCTATTCATTTGATTGAAAATCTATCCATTATGGGCAGCCTCACGGGTTAATAAATGAGGAATATTATATGTGCGTATTTATCTCTAACACATCGTAGTCAAGGCACCATACTATCAAACATTACTGCATGAAAACACAACTCTATAAACGGTAGGTATGTAAGACAAGTTATTCAAAGAAAATTTGTCAGGAAAACGTAAATATGCTAAGTAAGAAATGGAAGGATTTTGCTCATAGGTCTGATATTATAGGGTCGGCGAGAAGATAAGAAACGATGGCACACATGGATATGTTACTAACCAAATTTACTGTCCTCTCTTCTGCATTTATCCTACAATGTCTGTCCTAATGATGTAGCAGTTTGCTAACTTCATATATTTGGACTGTCCAAATCCTGTCTCTATCACTGTCCAAAATCCTTTCCAATGCATGCCTCTATATTTAACTACTCTGTGGTTATATCTACGCTGCATCCTGTTTTCATATATATGGATATACTGACAAAAAAGCATGAGAATAATACATATCGATCGAAACGAAATAGAAGGGCGACTAAGTTCATTTACCTTCGTTGCTTTTTTCTCATTTGATTGGTCAATATAAGAAAGGTAATATATGATTATTACATTTTATTCTATTAAGGAATATATATTTTAAAAACAATAAATTCTAAGCATACAATGTATAGAAGTAGTATGTATGTATTTATTTATATTATTTATTGTATATGTATATATATATATATCCATACATACATACATATATATATATATATATATTTATACTTAATGCTTAAGCTCGCTCTCATACCTATTTTTCTTTTCCACCTAACTATCACCTGCTCACCGTTGCCACCATAATTCTGTATCAATATTTCTCTACTTCTTACATATCTATTCACTCATATTTCCTTTCTCTCATTCATTGTCTTGATAGATAATAGATAATATGTACATTCATATATATTTATATATATATATATAAATATGTATATATATATATATATATATATATATATATATATATATATATATATATATATATATATATATATATATATATATATATATATATATTTATATATATACATACATATATATATGCATATATATATGCATATATACATATTATATATGCATATATACATATATATGATATATATATGTATATACATATATATGCATATATACATATTATATATGCATATATATATTTAATATCATTGTTGTATATTTCCATGTTAATGTAGAAGTATGAATGTAAAATGTGTGCTTGTTTATTTTCCATTTCCTCCTGCTATAGAAAAAATAATGCTGTCTCTAAGAGACATCAATTTACATTACTTTTTCTTCTTGTTCTTCTTGTTTACTTCGGAAAGTTTTCTTTTTTTATTCTCTATCTGTAAATGTATGAAGAAGTCTCTGAAAATTTCGTGGAAATGTGTCAAATAATCTGTAATTTGACTACAAAGCATTGAAAGGAAGAATTGTAGGAGGAGAGATATCGTATGTATGCATGCCTTTGTATGCACAAACATACACATATACATACATTCATCGTATATATATATATATATATATATATATATATATATATATATACACATGTGTGTGTGTAGTTGAGATTCAACAAATACATATATATATATATATATATATATATATATATATATATATATATATATATATATATATATATATATATATATATATATATATATGCATTTATATGTACGTCTGTGGGTGTGAATTGTATGTGGTGTGTGTAAGTAACATATCACTAACTGTTTTAAAGAAATATGAATGTAAGTGCTAATATCAAGATACAATATTGTTGCTTTCCGAAATCTTTTCTTCAAAGAAGAAAACAATAATGTTATCGCCTTCTAGAGTCTTATTTAATAAACTCTTGAATAAAATATGAGTTGTGTTCTGTTTTTATTCTTTTTGATCTAGTTGATAAAAGAGAATAACCAAAACTGAAATATTCTGTGATTATATTTTTCTTCTGGTACTGATAGATTAACATTTTTGGTATTTCTTAGTTACTATTAAATTAGAGCTTGTATACATTCATAGTTGTGTAATTTATCTTATAGAAGCTGAAACAGCAATTTGCTATGGAATTTATAGTTTAGGTGATGACACAGAGGACTAAAAGATAAATATAAATGCGTAAATGTTAATTATCAATCTGTCCTAAAGATCTTTGTCACAGAATCATCAAATAAAACGTTATAGTTTTTTCTAGCTACAAAAATAAGAAATGGAAAATAGATAAATAAATAAACATTAATTTTCTTCATGTCGAAGACGATGTACTATATTTTCAACTATATGATGATGTAAGAATATAATGTAGGTGCTGCATAAATTCTAAACGACCAACTGTTCAATGCACAATGTTTTAGATAACTTCTACAATATTAATTTACTTGCAATATATATATTAATTCGCACGCTGCCGTCTTATAACATGTGTGACTCCATTTCTAATATATGACTCAACAAATGTAATGCATAATATATATATATTTAATATAGAAATGGTTTCTACAGTACTAGAACTGTTTCATTCGATGTTTTCCTTCTAATGAAATATTTCTACTCCAGTAGAAGCCATTTTTATATTTAATATTTATACTCTGCTTGTATTGAGTACCTTAATTGTGTATGTGTTTGTGTGTGTGTATGTATGTATGTATATTTGTGTGTATGTGTGTGTGAATGTGTATGTGTGTGTGTGTGTGTGCGTGCGCGTTCGTGCGTGTGAGTGTGCCAGTATGTCTAAATTAAATTAGCGCAATATGCTAATTGGCGGCGGGATTTCACAAGGAATTAATATATCAGAGCACATGGCAGACACATGTACATTAAATAAATAAAGATATCCGTGTATCGTTGACACGGCCACAAGCTTTTAACGTGCTATTGCAACCAAAGCATCGTGTTATTGATAAAATATATAACACAACGGTAGCAAAAGCAGAAATTTCAATTTAATAAAATCGACTGATCTCGCAAATTCAATCGTAGTGGATCTTAGAAAATCTAATATGAGCTGAAGTTATCGTAAATTTCTGAAAACCTGGAGACCTTGAACAATTTCTTGATTTCCTTTGTGGCAGTTAATATATAAATGATCTCAGTTCATGTTTATACTGTTTTTTTGCATTCTTGTCTTTTTTTTTCATATTATATTTTGTGAATTTTATTCTATATTGATTTTAGTCAACGTTCATATATTTATATTTATTTTATTCTGTTTCATATTTCATCTCTCTATTCATACATATATATGAATATATATATATATATATATATATATATATATATATATATATATATATATATATATATATATATATATATATATATATATATATATATATATATATATATATATATATATATATATATATATATATATATATATATATATATATATATATATATATATTACCGAGAAAGAGAGAGGGGTACTGAGATAAAGACTTAGGTAGAGATAGACGGGTTGATAGATTGGTAGCTAGAAAGATAGATAATTAAGACAGCATCAGGAAAACCCGTACAATTCAATAAGGAAATATAATGGAAGAACTAGATTACAGTACATTTCGAATGAGGAAATGCAACAATAGTTTTTATCTTAATTATTTCAAGGTATTTCAACCTTAGAAACATCTATTCCAAATAAGAGAGGAGAGATCGATACAAGATACAAGAAAGCTATTTCAATTTTGTGAGATTGACTGTTGGTGGAAATGTGACACGTGTAAGCCGTTCACAGCAGCCAATCGGTTTCACGTAGCAACATCCGTTCTTAAGATTTGTTTTATGTCTGCATATAAGAAGATCCACTTTTTCCGGAAATTAAGCAGCTTCCTCATGGTGGCTTCAAGAAATGTGCTATACACAATATAATGACGACAGCATAGAAGCCATCAAATAATAAGGTTTTCATTAAAAAAATGTATATTATGAGAAAAGAAAGGGAACTAAATATTGTAGGGCGAAAATCGAGTTTGCAGCTAAAATGATAATGTGTTTGGAGCGAAGTCATTTTGTGGATAGGTTATGTTTTAATGGTGGTCAGGGAGTGGGATCCGTGGAGTTAGAAACCCTAGCAATGGTGGAATGTCTAGTTAATCAATACGTATTTTGTGGGGCCAGTAATTGAGGCAAACAGTTAGTGGTGCTGTATAGCTTTTTTAACAATCCTCTTTTTCTTAGCTTATGTTTAAATAGCTAAGTAATATCCTTAAAGATTCTATATACATATTCATATCTCTGCTCATATGTATTATTGACGGAGATTGATGCAACAATTCCACAACTTTGTAAAAAAAAGGTTATGTGTTTTCCATTGCCCCCCCCCCCCCCCACCCCACCACCTCTCTATATCTCTCTCTCTCTATATATATATATATACATATAGATATGTGTGTGTGTGTATGTGTGTGTGTGTACATACATGTGTGTTTTTTTTAGTCTGTGTAGATATAAATATATATATATATATATATATATATATATATATATATATATATATATATATATATATATATATATATATATATATATATATATGTATGTATGTATGTATGTATTTATATCTACACAGACTCACACACACACATGTATGCACACACACACACACACACATAATATATAAGTGTGTGGGCGCGTGATCCTGTTCTTAATGAGAGAATAGCGTGGTTCAAGTGGTCTACATCACGTGTGATTAAAAGAAAAAAACTGCTCATCAAAAGTCAGTACATTAAGAACATAGAATAACAACATTTAATTCCAAATCTATTATGTTCGTGAGAGATGTGTCTGGCACCTCAACTGTTTTATGCAAAGCAATACACACTCGTATATGTTGTTCTTCCATTTATTTATGTTTTTCTTTTTTTTATATTGGCGGCAGTGTTGTCATGTCCCTGAGCAGTCTATGGCCTGTGTATCATTTTTTGTTTGTTATTTATGTTTCTATTGATGATAGTCTTTTAAATTACATTTTAAATTAATGTCTCAGAAGCTCGTACGATTAAAATGACGAACTTTAGAATTTTAGATTAAAGCCATATATAACAAAAAATAGCAAGTCAGTCGATGTTGGCATAATGTCAATTCTTGTGGCTAAATTATGCTTTCTTTAATCGTATGTTGTTGCTAAGTTTCAGCTACTTCTTTGGTATATAACTTGAAAACTGGGATGGTTATCGGTAATTTACAATGTAGTTAATGTTGTTTAAATAATAAAATATGATCTTTACAGTTTATCTTTCTTTATGCTCTCGATTAGACGCCTATTGACTTTACTATTCCTTCTCTCTCCATATATTTCTCTCTCTTTCCCACCACATTCTGTATTTGTTTCTATATGCGTTCCTTTTCTCCCTTTACTGGATTCAGTCATTTGACGGCAGCCTTGTTATGGCACTGCCTATCTTGGCTTTTGTTGATCATATCGCCTCTAGTACTTATTTTTCAAATCTGCTACTTATTTCACCGATGTAGTTTTGTGGAAGACTATTACACATAACATGAAAACAGACACAGACACAAAGGTGATATAAAAAGACATTGGACATATTCATCCAAATTTTGTGTGTGTGAGTGTGTGTGAGTGTGTGTGTTTGATTGCGTTTATGTGATTGTGTATGCATGCATTTATGGGGGTATGTATATATGATATTTTATTAGCTGAGGATAATAGAAAATTCGTATTCTCGACTAATAAAATATTATGTATACATTGCTCTTCCTATTAAGTAGATTTCTCTTTATTATCTAATACCATATCTCTTTTTATCGCTCTCCCTCTCCCCCTGTATTTATATATATATATATATATATATATGTGTGTATGTATATATATATATATATATTCATACAGATGATAGTAAATATAACGATGTCATGGCATGTGTAATTTCCTACAATAAGAAACAATTCATATATGATATTGGAACGGCTCTATACTATAAAATATTTGTATATGAGATCATTCTATCAAGGCATTGCAAAATAAATCAACATTTATTTATTGTAGTATCTCTTGTTATTTTTACCAATTATCTGCAAATCTCACATGAAACCCACATTAGTGTTAAGAAAATATTGACATTGTGTTCGTGCTGAGGCTTTTCAGATTATTCTTGAGCTCTATATTTATTTCACTACTGTAAGTTTATATTAACTTCCTATATGGAAAATATTTTCTCATATGGATATTTTTGTTTAATATATAATAGTATATGATACGATAATGTTACTGCTTATACAATGATTGTTCCACCGATAAATAGTGTTGATGATCCGTCTCGGTAAATATTATTATGAGTTTGGATAGACAAATAATGTTTTTTGTCTGAGAACTTGAGAAGATTGATATATTTCATTCTCTATACTTTCATATGAAGTATCTGTATAGAATTATAACTTTCTTCTACTCACTGTGTAAACATTTATCCAGATCCATCATGCATTTATATCTACCTATCTATCTATCTATTTATATATATATATATATATATATATATATATATATATATATATATATATATATATATATATATATATATATATATATATATATATATATATATATATATATATATATATTGTATTACATCTCTATCATTTTTAGTATGTAATTCTGTGAGGAGGTTATTGGTGAATTCGAGATTATGGAAGAGATTACTTGCTCGTGTCGCCATGTATTTCTATCCAGGTCAACCATATTGTTTTGATGCCTACTGCTTAACTACATAAACTTATTTGCTTCTATGGTATTTTCTTGTATATTAGTCGTATGCTTTCAGATTTTATCCCTGAAACATTACAATATATCGTCGAATAAGTAGACAAATAAAAGTATAGTTATCACCTTGTTCTTAGTATTTTGCAGTTATTGCTATTAAGTTCACTGTTTAGATTTCAGTTGAACCTAGATCGAATAGTCCGACAATGAATGCAGCTTGTTTTATTCATTCAATCAGGTATAAAGTACCACAGATTACATTAGAAAATAAGTTTATCATAAAAGGAGAGTATGCTGTATATACTAATTAGTTTCATGCGAAAGACACAGGGATATTGTATTCTTACATTTGAATGTTTTAAGAGAAGTAAGAAGACAATGTTATGTTTCTTCTATTAGCAGCATCAGGTCAATGAACGATCACTAGTGGAATTGACGTGTAGGAATACAAAGGAGAAACTAGAGGCCAAATATTGCGCTAAATATAACATGTCTGAAAGAGAAGAGTAATAATCGTCATTGAAATATATATTATTGGGACTCACCTACGCCAAAACAAAATCAGCAGTAGCAAATACACCAACAATACATTCAATACATTTAAATATATAGTAATGAATCAACGTATCAAATTTTCTACTTACATAAAATAACAACACTAACATGTTAATTTCAAAGAATCGGTCAATGACCGATTCCATTCAGTGTTTATCAATAACATTCTTAAATATATCCTGTATAACATTGGCTAACATAAACATAAAAGCGAATAGTTACCTACACATACCAAAAATAGATATGCCTACATGTTACCGACACCATCCCGAAAATAATTATGAGATTTCCAAGAAAGCAGCAGTATACGTCAATGAAAAGCAGTATACATCAACGAGTTCTGTATGGGAAAATATATATCTGCAGTTTTCCTACCTAATTATTTTTCTTGATTGATCAACTGAAATGCCTTCTAATTGGTACATTCATCAGTGGACACGTGAAAGCATAAACCTTACGCAATGTAAGTGTGATAAAATATGAGATAAGACCGGTCTAATTTTAATTATATATGCACAGTCCATCTGACGAACATATAGAATGTATATCTAGTCTATTTAACTTAAATCTATTGCCCTAAAAACACAGAATCGTCTTCACTTATATATCTTAATTCATAAGCCACATCGACTGAAGATGACTTGTGGATAAGTAACAGCTAAAATGGTAACATCTAAAACATCATCAGTATCCTTATGTCTGGATGTTGTATGTCTATTCAAAACACCTATTTGCTATCTCACCAAATACTCTCTATTTTGCGCGGTTTTGAACATTCATAAAATATTTCTTCCCAGAAACAATCGTTGCACATCATTTAGTATGGTGCCTAGGTAATTATTATTCAGATGTGTGGTTTAATTTCGTTTTTCCTGGTTTGCATTGGTTCGACGAAACCTGGCACTTATTCCACAGTTATATGTGCTCGTCAACTGAGAGTCCAACATCCCAAAACACATAAAAGAACGCCATTATGGAACAGGGCTAACTCCTAAAGATGTGTTTTAATAAAACCAAAGGGTCTCTCGCACAACAAAAAAAAGACTCCTTTATTGGATGGTATTTGACTCTCCTGAGTTCTGCCACCCTTTAGCGCTTTTAACTTTTTATCCCACAAGCTTGATGATGAAGTTGCCGGTTTAGTCGCCGACAAATCAACTATGCATAGCTAGTACTGGGATACATGTTATCAGTAGCACAGAAGTGCGACCTGAAAAATATATAGACAATACATAACAGACAGAGAGTTCTTGTCAATTGCGGATATATAAAATTAAAATTATTTATTGCCCAAATTTGATTTTGCACTACATTTATGAAACATAATTAATATATTAAGTTATCTAGTCCAGCAACCTATTATGTATGTCAATATACGAATTTATACTTATATATACATATATATATATATATATATATATATATATCAAATTAGTCATAAATGGTTCCTTCAAATTTGATATGAGGAAGCGATCAATTACGACGTCTTCCGTATAGAACACTTGAGAAAGAATGAAAAAGAAATCAAGTATAAAGTTGATGAGAGACTATACGAACTTAATGAATTGAACCTCTTCAATGTATAAAGAAGTATATGTGTGATTGTGTGTAGGTGTTCGTGAAAGTGTGTGCTGTACCATTGTAAACGTAAATGAGAGATATATGGTTTCTTTTACAAGATATGTGTATATATGATTTTGCAGTATAGTGTGAATATGTTTTTGTTGGATGCCATTGACAATACCAGGAGATGGCAATTGATTCATGGTAATCAAATATAGAAAGCAATAAGTTACTAGCCTCTATAACGTTGTTTAAATAAAATCAGACCAAATTATATACACTTCTTCGTTCGCACCGTATCCAACAAATTTGAAACCAAAATCGATTGTAATCATTCTACAGGCTTCATACAAAATGCTCATTTTACACTCTGTAATTCATAGTAAGTCTTATATATATTTCGCAATTATTAAATAGAACATTTTTGGTTACGTTGCATGTTGAAATGTTAATAATGGAAACGTTAAGTAAAGGGTAACATTAACTGTCCTTTAACAGTGTTTCCTTAATTTTCGGTTGCATTATTAATGCAATTACATCATCAAAGGTAATGTATTGAAATTAATGTAGCTACAGCGGGTTGAGGATATAAATCTGAAATGTTATAGCATGAAATTACACAAGCTCCCCTTAAATTATGAATACTAACGTATTCTAGATATCTGGAGAATCTACAACTTATATATTCATAATATATACCCCAATATTTTGTATATCACACTGTAATGCCACAATTTCAACATTTACGTCTGCTACCTTCTATACCTGTATCGAAATCTCTCATATATTGACATTGATATCTTTACTGAAGTTGTCGTCTTATTTTTCCTTACGGATCTATACTTTTACACACACACACACACATACACACACACACATATATATATATAGAGTTCAAGGAAAGGACAAATCATATAAAAACATTCTTATTAATTTCACGCGTTATATGGAAACATGGAAATAAATATATATTTATATATATATATGTATATATATATATATATATATATATATATATATATATATATATATATATATATATATATATATATATATATATATATATATATATATATATACATATATATATATAGAGAGATAGAGATAGAGAGAGAAAGTGAGAGACAGAGAGAGATAGGCTCACACTCACACACATACATATATACATACATACAAATATAGATACGTACGTACACATATATATATAAAGTTATATTCTTTTTTTCATTACAGCTATTACTGCTGCAACTGAAAAAAATGGTAATGAACGATTCGTTAGCCATTAACTTCATTCTGAAATATCAATAGCCTTAATCAACAGTCGATTGATATAGCCGATCACAAAAACTTCAATTATTTGATTGTATTTATCGCACTACAAAATAAGGACAAATAATTATTTAGTCTAATCTTTTTTTCACTGACAGACAGTAAATAGTTGTCCGCTTCAGTGTACCATTTACAACTTATAGCTGAATTTCATCATTAGACACAAAAAATGACTGATTGGGTACAATCACACAAAACGTCATTCAATGCATAAATCATAACATTTACATATATGTTGAACACTTATTTAAGTATTTATCCAGAATGAATGGTGTTTTCAATCTACTGGAAATACGTATCAGATTTACTATTTATATTGCCTGAGATTTAATGGAGTTATATCAATGTTGTGTTCTTTCTGTTCTCAGTAAGTTAGCGACATTAAATATAGATAAAAGTGTAATGATTATAATGTCTGATTTCTCATGAATTCATAACTGAGTTGGCATATATTCTGAATTATTTCTGACTATATGAATATTACCAACGTTTTCTCAGATAACGATATTGTGTGCTTGTTATAAGAGCTATTTCTTCTATTTCTAGCATTTCATCTTCCACGTCATCCTTCTTACTCTGAGACTCAGAAGGATTTCGTTCTATAAATCATGACATATTTCGTAAAAGAAAATCATTTAAATATCTTACAAAAGTAATGTTCCAATGAAAGAAAGTCTGTGTAGCTACATACATATGGATAAATCTATAGATACGAAATATATATATGATTAAAAATATTTGTGGAAGAATTATCATTGCAATAGGCAATACAATGTATGACAAGTACAATTTAATGAGTAACAACAAAATAGGTGACACATACATTAACATCAGTCGCAATATTAAAAACAATTGAAAGCTAAATAAATATGAAAACATATGAAAACTATATATATGAAAACTATATATAACAGCATCCAATAGTCATTTACTGAATTATTCGTTGCTGATGTCAAAAGATGGAGCGTGGTGTGTTACAGAGATAAATAGATACAGAGAGATACATATGGAGGTATGAAGGGAGAGATTGAGCGTGAGAATGATAATAAGCTAGCGAGTATTCCGATATCTTCCCATTTGTCTGTACTAAATTAACAGTTACATTCCTATCAAATCTCACACAAAAGAAATTACACATTCGACACACATTTATCTACATTATATCTGAAAGATAAAGGAGGGTTGTTGTAGGTGAAACGCAGTTCATTATAGCACTCTTCGATTATGTCTTATCTGGGGTTAAACATTAAGTAAAACAATATATAAACACGGCTTCAAAGTGTTTTCACTAGTATTTAGCCTAAAAGCAAGTATCATCGAAGATATCTATTATTAAAGTCACTGTTGGCCTGATCACACTATTATATATCTATATCTAGTGCTACATTTCTCAATGGATACTTCCAAGTTTTCAAACTGTTATGTAGAATCTGAAGGAATTTGACTGCTTGTTATGTGAAGAGATATGCTCTTTATATAATACCGAGGGGCAATGGAGGAAGCTATGTGATAGGAGGCGGGTTATTGGAGGAATGATTGTACAGAAGAAGAAAGGTATGATATTCGTTTGTAGACTGGGTAAGGAATGGCTATTATAGAGCTAGGAGTACGGGGATACAGAAACTGCGTTAGTGAATGATACAAAAGAGCAAGGGAGAGGGAATAAATTGTATTAGAAATATGAGCTTCAAGGCGGGAAACAGAGAGAAAATAAATAAAAAAAAACGACAACAGAAACGTAAGACAAAACGAAAAGGAATAAGAGAAATGATATATCCAAGAGGAAATAAAAGTAAACGTAACGCTTCTTATAGAATTAGACAGAAATCTATTTAGCAGGCCAGTTTGATTGATAGACGTAAGGGTATATAGATACACAAAGACAAATTGCTAGGACATGATAGATATGAGATAAATATATATCAATGGAGATGAACATAAAGTTAGCAAGCGAGATAGTGAAATATTGAGAATGAGTGAGATATAGAGAGGGGGAGAGGCAATTTTACTGTTAAATTTAGATATGTTCAATAGTAAAGTAATAAGAACAAAATGTAAAAGAAACGATCATTTGCTTCCACCAATAAATTAGGAATCACAGAAGAAATAAGATATTATGGTAACATCAACATAGGAATCTAAAATATCAATAACTTCGATACTATTCACAATGTGTACACACACACACACACACACACACACACACACACACACACACACACACACACACACACATATATATATATGTATATATATATATAACTCCTGCATGAAGAAAGTATATAGATGCTAGTATCACGAGGTACATGTTTAGCTGATAACGAGTCATACTCCAATGTACAAGTCTAACGATCAGATATATATAATGGAATTGGCTCGACAGCTTCCATGACATTGAGCTAATAATCTGTGAAATACACGTAAGATTCACAATACACACATATAAAGAAACTTCGTCGTTGTTCGTATTATATACACCCTGCTTGTGGTACCACCACCAGTATTTCACTGATTATATATGCATCCATACATCTCACTCTCTCTATATATATATCTATATATCTATATATCTATCTATCTATATATCTATATATCTATATATATATATATTTATATATATATATATATATATATATATATATATATATATATATATATATATATATATATATATATATATATATATATATATATATATATATATGTGTGTGTGTATAGATAGATAGATAGACAGATAGATAGATAGATATATAAATAGATAGATAGATAGATATATAGATAGATAGATAGATAGGTAGATAGATAGATAGATAGATAGATAGATAGATAGATAGATAGATAGATAGATAGATAGATAGATATATTTCTTTTATTTGCCACTAGGGCATCAAAAGTGGGACAAGTACAAAGGGGGGAGTTTACACAAAAAGGCGTCCTCAATAAGGAGGAGGCAATAACAAAATATAAAAATAAAATAAGATATAACAAAAAATAAAATTTTTAACAAAATCCTCAATAGAGAGGAGGCGCCTTGGGGGGTCGCACACACCCCCGAAAAAAGTGTGCAACCCTTCTCCTCAGGAGCACAGAGAAGGGGTGCTCCCTTGGTCTTTCATCTTCCTCACCTATAGTCTGATGTAGAGTGAAGGCCCATTCACACGGGCCATTCTCGCCACTTTCACCCATCTTTCATAGAAACGGCTGGGGTGCAGCACCTCTCTCTCCATCCTGATCCTTCTTCCGAAATGATATCGGAAGAAACGGACCAGTTGTTGGCCAGAGAGAAAGGTGCCCGACCTCAGTCCTTTCAGACGCGTCCACCATACAACCTCTTTCGCCATGGCTATTACGCACAGAAACACCGCCTCTGCTTCATCTTTGAAGGGGGGAGGCGGCTTGATCATTACAATAGACTCGGTGGTCAACCGGATCGGTCCCACCCTTGACAGCAGTTGTTCGACATAGCCCCACAGATCGGCTACGCCCGAGCAGTGTACTAATGCGTGTGCAACGGTTTCCTCGTCGCACACGCATCTGGGACAGATCTTTTTGGCAGATAGATTGGTGATAATGAAGAGGAGAAATAATTCAATATATCGATTTATAAATTGACAGCTAGAAGACAGATATGCTGAAATATATAATATATACAATCATTAGTAAATATAAACACACGTCTATATGTAGAAATAAAGGGAATGAGCACTCAAGATACATTGTGTTGAGTTTCTGTTAATACGTTGATCAACAGTTGCTGATTAACTCCATTGTTACTCATAGTTTCTCACCCATTTGTAATACATCCGTGGTCTATCAATAAATATATGAATGATTAGTAGAGATGGTATTTCTGTATAAACCTGAAAAATTGTACAACGTGGTGAAGGAGTTATACATAGTGAAATATAATTAACATCTATGTTATTCACTACTAAAACGTAAAATGTCAACCTAATCGAAGTCTATGGCAATCACCAAGAGAATATACTTCGTATCATGTGACCTATATTGTTTATAGTATCTGGAATTGCCAGGTGGAATTTCTTCCGATCCCGAGAGTCAGTCAGTACTTATGGCCTATTTCAAATCCATTGCGTTAACTTCCTTTTTACCGGAAATATTATAGTTTGAAAAAAGGTATACACTTACGTGCTTACGGGATCAATTGTTATATCGTAGCTATATCGATAACGATCCATGTTTCTAACATTCATACGGATACGCTTGCGCTTTAGCTCCAATATCTAGATATTCTAGGACAGGTAATCATAATTTTCCCTTTTCGTGACTCGAATAACTACATTTACTGATGTTAAAGAATATCCTTTGAAAACATTCATAGCACACCAGAATAATTCCTATTAATGTTGCCCGAAGAAATACAATCCTCTTTATAGACACGTGACAGAATATTGATGGTTGTATGTTAGCTGGTTGTGTGATAATCGTAATTGTGGTCGTGGAATCGATGTTGCAATATATGCTGTTCAAGGCTGTTTCTTTAAACACTGGCTACTCTGGGAAACCGCCATAATGCTGAGGGTGGATTAACCAGAGTACAATCCTTTTACACCATTCCCCTGTTGTGTTACGGATGGAATGTTTTCTGTATAAATCTCTATATTATTAAAGGCGCTTCTAGCTAATGCTTTATTGTAATAAATACTTGAATTATAGAATGCTCCTCTCCAATGTTACCTTGTAGAATGCCTTAATTTCCCAGGCTACCAGGTTCCATACTCTGCTTATTGAATTATTGGAATAGTTGCAGTTGAACAAGGATTTCTCGTTTTCATTTCTATAATGTTAAGTATGTTTGTCTTGTCTTGTATCTAACGTTATATATAAAATATTAGTTTCGTGCAACCTTTTGTTTTAGATCGAAATGTTATAAAATGCTTGCGGGGTAATTGGTTTCTAAATATATCTATAGTGTCTTTATTTATATTGCAATGATGTTGCAAATTCATCATCACTCTCAATTGAGCTATTACAACTTAGTGCTTTATTCGTTACCACCATAATATGAAACAAGTCGATAGTGGTCAATCGACTTGATCTCCACAATATTTCCAGGCATATGGTGGAAGGTTCGTGATATATTGTCAGGGGAATCGAGAGGCTATTTTGTATTCAATACCATTTGATAAAAAAACTTTGCCGGTCTCATCTTGTTGTTTTGTCTTATGATTTTTCTGAACTTAATAATGCAATTACTACATTACATCATACTGCTTCAGTATGTATATGTCTTCTATATGTAACCTTGGCATATATGAAGACCAAAAAAACTGAAATTGAAATACTGGAAATGTAATACTGATAAAATATGTGAAAGTGAATGCAATGATAAATAGATAATGTAAAATATTGGGAGGGTTGTGGAACATTCGCAGAAATGGAAAACGTGAACGTATGACAAAGATAAAGAGACTAGTTAACAGGCTTACATAGGATAAAGAGGGAAATAAGTACACAAAGCATGTCTGATATTAAGGGTTAGGGTTAGGGTTAGGGTTGGTAGCGGTGAATGAAAAAGATACATCATGGTGATTATCGATATATCTATATCGACATTTCTTACTACCATGTAATTTCACGTGAACCAAAGCATATATATATATGTATCAATACGTATGATTGGATGTAGTTATACTCTCTATGTCTCTCTCCGTCTCTCTATCTCACACGCACACACATACACGTACACACACACACACAAACACACATATATATATATATATATACATCGACACCCATGTCAGTCATAAGGCAATGGAAGTATATGGACATGCGAATATGGTGAGAGTGAGTGGAAAGAAGAAGAAGAAGAAGAAGAAGAAGAAGAAGAAGAAGAAGAAGAAGAAGAAGAAGAAGAAGAAGAAGAAGAAGAAGAAGAAGAAGAAGAAGAAGAAGAAGAAGAAGAAGAAGAAGAAGAAGAAAGAAGAAGAAGAAGAAGAAGAAGAAGAAGAAGTGTCATGTGATAATTTTTTTTCTCAGCAGTCCCTACATATTTTCTGTTCAAGAAATATTAGTATATCTGTGTATAGGGATTGCAGATTCTTGGGGTGTGCGTATATATAGCGTATATATAGCGTGCTATTTCTCTTATAGCTGCTACTACATAATTCATTATATAATGTAATTGTTCAGACAAACTTTCTATCATGGAAAATCTATATCTAGCGTGGGCACCTTTCTTCTAGCTACGCATATTATAGTAAACGATACTCACCATAGATCGGTCCACCACCATTAATAGAATAACTAATAAACTGTCTATATAGTCTATATATCATACACCAAAGTACAGTATATATAACATCAAACAAATTATAGAAGATTAATCGAAGGAAGCGTTAATGAATGAGAGACTGAACTGTAATAAATATTGCGTTGTAATTTTTCGAAAAACAACAACAACATTTTTATATAATCATATCTTACGTGTGGTCTCCACAAGTATATAGTGCTTCGTGTTGAAGTTCCCCCCTCTCTAATATATAATGTGGTAGTTCTGATTAACTTGTGTCGTTGTGTTATAGAATGAGTCTAAATGTCTCTCAGAACATCTACTGCATTGGAGGTTGAGGGTCGGAGAAAGAAAAGGGTCGCGGGAGTAATGATGGGATATAATTGTTTCTACTTTTGGCACAAGGCCAGCAATTACCCAGTACATTACTGGACATTTATTTTATCGACCTCTGTATGGATGAAAGGCAAAGTTAACCTCAGCGGGATTTGATCGCAAAGATCGTAAAGGGACGTAACTATGCTGCGGAGCATGTCCGACCCTCTACCGATACTGCCAATTCACCGCCCTCTAATGATAAGTTATGATGAAATATAATGTGCATAAGAAGTGCAAAATGAGCAATAGAAGGTGGGAAAAGACCGTACGGTTGTAGTTTGTAGCTCTCTCTCACTCTCTGGTCCTTTCTCTCCCCCTTTCTCTCCCTATCCCTCTGTCTCTCTCTGTCTATTTCTCTCCTTATCTCTCTCTCTCTCTATCATTTCTTCTCTCGGTCGCACTCACTCCTGAGATATAGATGTGCTAGTGTAATGCAAGTCATCGATTGTTATTCGTTAGTACGAAACGTGACCCTTTTAGTCTGTAAATTAATATATGATAAAAAACGGATTTACATACACGCACATACACACACGCTCACGCACACATACACACACACATATACACACACATACACACACATGTATATATATATATATATATATATATATATATATATATATATATATATATATATATATATATATATATATATATATATTCTCATTATCAAAATTTGAGATTATCGTACACCGATAATTCTCGTAATGATGCAAACCTGAATTCGTAAAGCGTCGAAAGAAATACATTTAAATGACAGATCTAGCCTCATTACAGATAGATATTAATTACTGCTTAGTGCGAGATTAGAATTTTCCCAAATCTGTATCGAATAGACATATACAATTATGAAGTCTACAAACCCTCAGTTATGAAACAGAATGGGCCTCTTTCAGTATTTCAAATGTATGATCACATGATCAGCATTCTCATAGTATTAAAGTGCAAGAGCCCCATTGTTGAACAGACACATGCATACTTAACCTAATTCTTGTAAGTGCATCAATGTGTGACGAGGTTAACTGCCCTTTTACTTACAAGGACTCTAAATCCACTGGTCTTCAAAGTTGGTAAATGTAAATAAATTAAAATTTCACTCACGAGAGATAAGTCCATCTAGGGGGTATGATAAATGACACTTGTCAAAGAGGTTTCTCGGTGAGATCGAAACCTGAACATAAGGATTTCGAAGTGAAGGATTATAGCTGTTCAGTCATGCTTCTCTCCTATATAGATATATACGTACTATATACGCATACAGGTGTGTACATGTGTATATATATATATATATATATGTATATCGAAAGAAAGAGACAGAACAGAGACATACGAAGGAAAAAGAAAGCTGAGGGACGTAGGTGTGGATGTGAGAGAAATGGTTGTAATTATATTGTGTAGCATCATGTGTTAGTATGTGGGAAGGAAATAGCTGTGATAATTTAGCATTGGTTATGCTGCTATACAGGAAAATAATACTCTAAACAATCTTTTAAACTAATATCAATGGAATTATAGACGAAATGTATAGAAGAATACAGCTACCAACATATATACCTCTATAAATCTCCCCCATCCCCATCTCGCTTTCATATATATATGTATATATTTGGTGGCGGCGTGTGTAGGTGGTATAGGCAAATATTGGAGACGTTAAGATATGGGATATGATGCACGCCTTGTAGTATTCATTCCGGGATTCTAAGGTTTACTTGTTGAATAGTTTGTCAGTTTTGTTTTGAACCGGTCGTATTTGTTTAAACAAAACTATGACCAAATATGGTCTTACTGTCCTAGGATCAGCAGACCATATCATAAAACGTGGCATTTTATGGGATAATACAAGACAATCGTAGAATAATGTTATTGAGTTAATCTGCCTAATTTTGAAAAATTGTAGACAAAGTAAACTTCGAAGACGTTGCATTTATATAGAATTAAAGAGATTTCCTAAATGATGGCTCAAACTATTTTGGCCGATATTCAACAAGGCACTTACCCCGAATATGCATTAAATTGTCTATATAGTAATATTGATGATTTTAAATCTCAGCTTATGTTATTCAGGGAAGACGTCCATTAGACATAAGCGGTGACAATATTATTTAATTTTAACAGCAATCTTAAAGGATTTTTATAGCTAAATAGATTGAATTTGTGCATAGTGTGTAGAAGTTAGTAACTAAATCCCGCAAAGCATTTTATATGGTGCTGTATAGTTTCAAAATTACACAGTGTATGCTAAAACTAAAGAACAGTGTATGATAGGAAAATTTGTTTGTGCATATGGTTATAATAATATTTATATTTTTTCTGTATGTAATGTATGTTATATAATGCAAGTTTTATATGCGTGCATCTACTAAATGTCAGACGTTGTTTAATAACGATATACATTTATGGTAATATAATAGCAGTGCTTCAGAGATTTAGTTGTATTACCAACACTGTAAATCGCCATCTTATAACACTATATATAGAATATCATGAAATATATATAATGCTTATTATAGTGCTTGTTATGGAGATGCTGATATTTCTGTATACGGCCTGTCACATCAATTGAAAATTATCTTTTGGATATTAGATCTTGTAAGGCAGATGATGTTTCTATGTTGGATATTTGGAATCCTATTTGACATTATATCGCTGATCGATATAACAAGTAAAGATAGACGTTCTTGCCCAAATTGGTAGAAATAGCAACAAAATCACCATCAGAAAACTGACAAGAATTTTACACAAGGAAATACATGTTGGATACTGCAATCCGTCATGTATAAAGTGAGAAGATGTTCGAGCCCGTAGTAAGACGTTTGGGGCCATTGTTATATTCCCACAGAATTGAACTGTGTCTAACTGGGTTTCGGAGAGACTTGAACACATCTATATGGGTCTCGTTGCAATTAAAACACAGATAACAGAGATGAGAAGCAAGTACTTCAAGGAAGTATAGTCAACGCACTAGCATGACTCATATTTTGAAACATTAGTTTGATATGCAAACAAAAACAAACAAAACAAATTTAACGATTTATTATTTTGTGGTGAGGGGGTTCATCGATGTTTACTCGAATGAACCAAATTAATATTTTACTGGTATTTTCTATATAAAATCGATATAAATCAGGGAAAAAATGTAAGTCAATGTTGAAACACGGTTGGAGTTTGAAATATAATGAAGGGGAGGAAGATAAAGTATATTGTAAATCATTTAATTTGGTGCGTTACCAATTCTGGCATCATAAATTGTGAAAGTTAAATATTTACAATGAGAAAGGATGCTGCTGAGTGGATGCACCTTTTCTTAGACATATCAGACAATCTTGCGTTAGATCTAATTTCCATTTTTAAACATAAGGAAGCTACATTTCAGATAGATTATATCTGAAAAATGAAATATGATCGTCACGTAAAGAGAGTAATTGACCCTATATTAGTATACACTGGGTTTTGTTTCATAGGCTAGTTCGGTCGAGGAGGAGAAATACACATAAAGGCAATACTGATCTTCATGCCTCAAAACAAGTGAGAGGAATGCTCTCGGAAATATGAATAAGTATTTGCAAAGAAGTGTTTACACAAACAACATGGGTAGATTTGAGAGCGAATTTCGTGTACATATCCGTAAAACTGGGTGGAGTCTGCTAAATATGCCCAAGGGCTGCATTATGCGAACGCCAGCACCATAAACAAAAAAAACTAAATCAAAAAAGCAATTCTGAAACAGTATGTTTCACACAATACGATGTGTATAATAGTAAAAACATGTCCCATTATAATGTCGAATATATGTTTAATAAAGTTGTTGTTGCGTAACTCATCAATAGAGTTAAATCCTGAAAGTGCGAACACATATGGAACTAACGTACAAACGCTCTTAACATTGGCTTTTCCACTTATGAGTAGAAATAAATTAATACTTAGTACATTCTGGACAAATATATTCCTGTGTTGATGTTCTATAGGATGTACCTATATAGAATCAACATACTATGATGGTAAATATTCCTTGTCTGTATTCCACCATCACTCTCTATAATATATATATATATATATACATATACATAGAGAGAGATAGTGATAGAAAGACATAGAGAGAGAAAGTGAAAGATACACGTATATATAAATATGCATATTAATGGTGAGAATGTGAGGTGGTTTAAGAGGAAAGGGTATGAGTACGAGTAGGAT
The DNA here is from genome assembly GCA_964016885.1 of Eledone cirrhosa. Taxonomy (NCBI): domain Eukaryota; kingdom Metazoa; phylum Mollusca; class Cephalopoda; order Octopoda; family Eledonidae; genus Eledone; species Eledone cirrhosa. The sequence continues at coordinate 48,537,051 of OZ024749.1, forward strand.
GGACAGGGGGAGGATATAGAAATTATGTGAGAGCGAGAAGGAGAAAGGTCAAGACGTATTTGTTCATTATGAACGAAACATTACATTACGTCATTGCAATATATGTTGACCCAGTCTACCAAGCTTTAAATAGGTTCTTGTATTTAATAACTAAACACAATCAACTACAACAGTATGGGTTGAACGAGTCTTACTCTAAATTTTTGGCTAATATTTTATAGCTTAAATATGGAAAGAAGAAATATGACCTTCACATTTACAATCCTTTTGTTTTGAGATGATTACAGGACTTGCTGATATACGATTGTTCAAGTAGACACACGAGTTGATAACAGACAGAGGAATAAAAAAAATTAGAAGATTTTCTATGACGACAGAATTCTAATTGTTAGAAATTCTAGGTAGACATACCAAACCCATGAAGATGAAAACCTATTTAACACTCATGATAAAAAGAAGGACACTGCACTCTGTATATACCCCGAATATAATAAGTTGATGATCATGGTTTCATAGCTCTTCATCATTGAATTACTAGATCAGTACTGACATACTATCAACAGCAACAAAAAAGCTACACATGATTGCTTTTGACTATTTCTGCACTAACACACACAAACGCACACATATGTGTGCGTGTATGTATGCATGTTTATATATCCATACATGCATACATACACACACACACACACACACACATATATATATATATATATATATATATATATATATATATATATATATATATATATACATATATACATATATGTATGTATGTATGCATGTATGAATATATAAACATACATACATACATATGTGTGTGTGTGTGTTAGTGTGTTATTGCAGAAATAGTCCAAAGCATGCATGTATGTAAGTATATATATATATATATATATATATATATATATATATACATGCATGCATATATATATATATATATATATATATATATATATATATATATATATATATATATATATATATATACATATATACATATATACATACATATATATGAAAATATGGATATATATACTTTGGTTGTCTACAAATAAAAGATTAAACGTGTTTCTGTGAGTCTGTGTGCATATGTAAATGTGTGTGTGTGTGTGTGTAAGCGTGTGTATGTGTGTATAAATGAACATTGACGTATTCACATATATGTGACGTAACGCAAAGATTGTGCTTTTAACTCGCGGCTCTTGAAGTATTTCACGGAACAGTAGAGTTTTCAAAGCACAAATGCCTTCAGAAGGAGATGCTAAGAAATTCAAGCAGGGGAAATGATTTCATTACTACAATATTTTCCATAATCTTTATTTTTGGTGCGGCTATGAAACGGTTGGAACACCAAGGGAATATGAATGAAATAGTGAGAGAAGGGGATACACTAACTTCTAATAATAAACAAAATATGTCTGATCTCCTGCTTAATATATCTGTGTATATATGTAAGTGTACATACATTGAATCACATGCACACATACCCACACCCACACACACATACACACCCACACACATACACACACACTCACACACACATATATATATATATATATATATATATATATATATACATATATATAATGTATGATGCGTCTATGCATATGTATATATATATTTGTCCATACACTACATAGACAAACACATACATACAAACACATGTATATACACGGATTCCCGCACACCATGGACACACACACACACTCTCACATGCGCACACATACACACACACACACAGACACACACACACACACACACATATATATATATATATATATATATATATATATAAATATATATAAATATATATATATATATATATATATATATATATATATATATATATATATATATATATATCCTCCAAAGCAACATTATAAGTATATGTTAACTTATATTCGATTATATATTCATGCATAGCTTTATTAGATTATCCAGGTGTGGTACACCATACAAGAGAGAATGTTTTCAGTGTATGAATTCACTTTATCTATATATACATATTAATATGTAGTGTGTTGTATGCGTATGTGTACGTGCGTGACTCCTTTATATGCGCATATGTGAGAGGAGGATAGGGTTGTTTAACAATCCACTTATGGTGCGGTCTGGCTTGTTGTGTGAAATACGTATAATTCATGTAGAAGCAGATTTGCTAGATATTCAAACTTGAACGGATTATAGTATAGACAAGTGGGATGTAGACTTATACAAAATAAAGCTTGTTGGATCGATATAATCGACAAATCCTTGGCTGTCGCTGCCACAGCATGGTCGCATATTTATGAGATAAACCAGTAACGAAGAGTATGTATGCCATTCTATAAACTGCCAGAAATAGCAGCTAAGTCTGTTTAAAAGTACACCCCATTATATTAAAAGTAACTTTCCCGTTCGAAATTGCAGTCCTTGATGCCAAAAGGAAAAATCATCAACAGGGTGGCCATACATGGGATGTATTTGATAATATGTCTATTCTATTAGTGTTCTTTTATAATATCCTTTTATAAATAAGAACCGAATACATCCACGATAATTCAGGTCTTAATGAAGGCCTAACCTGATATTGAATAACAAAGAAACCAAAAGGAATTACTGAATGTTCAACCATCGGTTGAACAACATACAAAATATATGCAACATGTATAAATTTATAACAAATTATATTTGTGCCCCCGAAATAAATGCAAGTTCATTAAGTAAACAGTGAGATTATATGATTAATGGGGTGATCATTGCAGATTAGAAGATATAGCAGTGCTAATCTTACTCAGACAACGAAACTCGTTTAAAGCATGGTTTCGATTTCCCGCCAGAACGAATCCTGTTAATTTCAGTTATTAATAACAGATTGGATAATATTTAGTAAAAAAAGATTGAAATATATCAGAAATCTGTTCCTCGTGATATAGTCATTCTATACTCCATATGACTAATCCACACATCCAACCATTTGCCTGAGAGCGGTTTCGGGATTTCTTCTCCTTACCCATTTTCTATACGTTTTGTAGATCCTGAAAGATGCATGAGCTTTAATGTTCTATTATTGTTTAATCAATAAGGAATGTGTTGTTATTTCCCCCCATAATATATCCAGAAACACCAATGCTTTACATTTATTTTCCCTCGTTGTCTTGGTTAAAATTATTGATTTATATTCAGATTGTATAGATGCGGTTTCTAAAGCTTTGCTCGCAAACTCTGTCAATTTTAAGTCTCTTCATTTTCCTGACTTATATATGGCACTGGTTATACACACGCAGACAGACATATACACACATAGACAGACAGTTAGACACATAGGGACAGACAGACAGATACATATATACACCCACACAGAGAGACGTACCCACACAAATGTATACATAACTCTCAACCCCTCTCTCTTTACCTCTCTCTCTCTCTATTTCTATATATATATATATATATATATATACACACACATATACATACACACACACACACACACACACAAATATATATATATATATATATATATATATATATACATATATATATATAGCATTTACTTATACAGCAGGAACAATGTCAGATAACAAAATAGTTTTGATGTTATTGTTATTGTGCATCATGGATTAGATCTAAAGCTTATGACGTAATCTCAGATGAGGTGGATATAGATCACACGTCTGAATTAACCTCAATCCAAATGGAGAAAAACAATCTAACATCGTTTCTTTCTTCAAAAGAATGAAATGATGTTAGATTATTGGTTGGATTTGATCTGAAAACTAAAAAGGAAACAAAAAACAAAAAACAAAAAAAAAAAAAAACAGTGAGGAATCACCTGAAGCAACAGTGCGGCACTGACAGTTACTTAAAATGAAACATCATGTGAAGTTTACTGCTATTTCTGTCAATCATTAAATGTATTTCATAAATCCTATCTATATATCTATATATATATATATATATGTGTGTGTGTGTGTGTGTGTGTGTGTGTGTATAAGCACAAATGTTTGTTTGTGATTTTGTCTGGATACAAATTCATGTGCTTTTATATGAGTATTTTAATGTATGTCTCTGTGTGTCTAGTTTTGAATATGTTTGGTATATTTTTAAGTTGTTGTTGCTTTGCATCAGCGCATACTAGATCGAACAAAGTTAATATTAAATAGATGACAAGCATCAGTCGACTGTCTGTTTTCATTTTCTATGAAAGGGGAACTCTGGGATGCAACAAAGCTATGAAGTCAGTGAGAATTGGAATATATTTGGCTGTTGGTTATTGCAAGAGATAAGACCAGGTAGATGGTCGCTGGTTATGATATATATAATATTGTTCAGAATGCAATTTTTTATTGTTGATCTAGTTGATTTTTGTTGTTTTTCTTGTTGTTGATAACCCCGGCTTTAGCCTTATCAAATATACTTCAACTACGTAGAGCCAATTAGGAAAATACGGACCAGGATAACCCATGCGATGTTAACTTTTTCAAACACTTTACGATTGTAACTTGAGGTAGTTTTAACCGCTAACCTAACAGCGTAGTAGACTGCTAAGTGTCTCGTTCGAATCATACATTTTGAAAAGATATTTCGAGAGGTTAGGATAGGCAAAATATACAGTAAGACTTTTAACTGATATGTATTTAGCTTTCCTCTTACGTGACTGACGAATATCTAAGACCGACACTAATACTCGAAAAATACTTGGAAATTACCATGCTATTCTAAATTAATACATGAGCCACTTAAGTAGTGTACATCCTTCCCAACCTCGACCCATTGGGACATCCAATAGTGGGTGACATTTCAGGAGAAACGAGGTTTGCACCACGAGATCTAGGCATGTATGTTATCGATCAGGAATGTATGGAAGGCAAAATACCACGACGGGATTTTAAACACAGAGCAGGCAGTCAGAGCAGAGGCCGCATGCATTATAGTCAAAGCACAAACGACTCTACTATTTGACCACTGATATGCATATTCCCTTCACTATTAATCAGTATATTGTTTTATATATTTGAAGTTCTATGTCATTCCCACATACTTACCATATCCCTAGTCTCCCAGTCTTTTTCCTTAAACCTAGTCACTCCTTCTCTATTTCATCGAAGATTCTGGACCCCTCTCTTTTCATTAATCTAATTTCCCTCACGTTCTTTGCATGAGTATATCCCAATCTCAACTCTTCTTCCCTCTTCCTCTCATACACGCAAACACAAATGCCCACAAGCACACACATGTACACCCACACACATAGCATACAAACTAGTTTCACGAGCCGGGAAAAGAGGATCGGCTAGATTTCTTGATCTGCCAAAACTAAAAGCCAGATTTTCCATATAGTACACCATTCTAACTACAGAAAAAACTCACACAATATTAGATAATGCAGTTTGGCTACACTAATCCTGGTAAGAACATGAGATGGTCGTGAATGGAATGACTTTTAGCATCACTCTGCCCACTTAAGTCAAACATAGTGTTATTCAGCAGTAAAATATAGATCTCAGATATTTCGGTAAAGTATTATCAGAATTTCATACGCAATGAATAAATATTGAATTGATATAAAGATAGACTAAGTATTTGTATTATTGTATTGATCTAAGAAGAATTGGGATATAAACTTAATCGAAGCCCACCCAGAAAGAGAACCTAGTATGTAGAGGGAACAACCGAAAATACATTCATGCACAAACAAGTATCTTCCTCTGAAAAAAAAAGGCAAAATAGTTTGCAATATGTTGATAGGTACTATATTTGTAACTGGGCCGTGTATAGATAATGTAACATTTAACTAGAGCTCTTCAACACTCGATGCTTTTTCCAACATATATATATATATATATATATATATATATATATATAATAGAGAGAGAGAGAGAGAGAGAGAGAGAGAGAGAGAGAGAGAGAGAGAGAGAGAGAGAGAGAGAGAAAGATATATATATATATATATATATATATATAGAGAGAGAGAGAGAGAGAGAGAGAGAGAGATAGAGAGAGAGATATAGAAAAGAGTGAGGGGGACATAGAGATGAGTAGAGATAAAGAGCGAGTGTCATCGGAAGAAAATGCGAGACAATGAGAAATTGAGAAATGTTTGATACAAGTCTCAGTTATATTCTATATTCATAATGACATCTGTGGTGTGACTGAAGTTATTTCAGATGTTAAGAATGGAAACCAGTTTGTTAGCTATGTTTGTGTTGATGCACTGAACCTCATGACGTTCTTTACATACAGTAGGTATTGACTGCAAATCGCCTAGCATTCTGGCCTTGTCGCGGTCTGTGATTACAGCTCACTCAAGTCAGCATAGCTCTCTCTCTCTCTCTCTATCTCTCTCTCTCTCTCTCTCTCTCTCTCTCTCTCTCTCTCACACACACACACACAAACACACACACGTTCATCACCATTCTCTATTTCCCCAAATATGTATCTATATATCTTATCTCTTCTGCTAACACACGCAACTACGTTCATGGACATAGACAAATAAAAGAAACCCAATTATATCCCAATATATATATTTGTGTGTGTGTGTGTGTGTTTTGTGGTTGTCCATGTGTATGTATGTATCTATATGTATCTATATATTCGTGGGTGTAAAAAAACTCGCTCTTGCAGCACAGATTGTACGTTTGAATTCATACATATATTTATACTTAAATATGTGTGCATGTGTGTACGTAAATATGTGTGTATGAACATGAACATGTATGTGTAAGTATACATGCATGGGATGTGATATAATCGCGTTCTTTCAAACATGCAGTAAGGCACAGGCAAAATTGAATTGATATATAGTTCCACAAACATACCCACCGACTAAGCCTCACACTTATATTGTTAGAACGAATCACGATCTCATACACAGACACACATCACATTACATATAGCGACATACATATATTCATACACAGTCATTTGCACACCCTTCAGAGACATACATAAAAACACATGCAATCTGTGAACTCTCATACACAAGTGCATCGTTGCTTACATCCATTCCTACTAAACAAATACGTCGGAAATCGAACCTCTATGCGATAGCTTAACCTGTTGAAACTAGAATATACGCTTTACTTCTATTGGAGGATGTCGACAATAGAAAGAAAGAATACAGGAGAATTTTAGCCTGAAACGTGCTACCTTTGAATGTACAAAACCAGTTAGAATGCTTTAAATCATGGGGTAGCTCGATGAGAAGAAGCCTAAGGCTAAACTTTAACAGAGCGGCAACATATATCTCTACAACACCATACATAATAAACATATACTCCTAATTTTAAACAGATATACATAAGCATGTATGTAATTTTGTATGTGTGTATATATATGAAAATATGAATGTATATATGTGGTTAGCTGTCCACATAGACATAAGAACACGCTTCTGATATTCACACCAAAACCTTTTCAACTTTACCATATTCATTTTTAATTACACACACATCTAACACTTGCATGCACAAATACACGCACATACATACACAAACACACACACACGTGTGCAGCCTTACAGAGATACAGCCATATCTACATACAAACGAATACAAGAATGTCATATACACAGAGACGCAGGTATGTAAACAGGCATACTATACATACATACACATACATTAAAATCGTCTGCTACTCAGCGACAAATGTGTACGCAGAGAGACAGAGCCCCCCTCTCTGCATATATACATATATATATATATATATCTGTATTATATATATATATATTTATATATATATATATAGATATATATATGTATATATATATATATATATATATATATATATATATATATATATATATATATATATATATATATATATATATAATACATATATATAGAGACAGAGAGAGATAACAATGCTAATATTTATAGCATTTCCTTTACATACCATTATACAGCTACCCCACTACGATCATCTACAGGAGTACATGTTTATACAAATCCACATAGATTCGTACAGCACACGCGCACATAGACATATTTTTATACACAACAGGAAGCTACTAACTTATATACGAGGCAAAAGTCACACATTGATATATATATATATATATATATATATATATATATATATATATATATATATGATATTAGGTTCAGTAGATTTGTGGTTTCTTGAGCAAGGTACCAAAATCAGTATTTTATTCTAAGGTGGAGAGTGAGTATATACATATATATATATATATATTATACACACAGATACACAAGCCTAGTGTGAGATATAGTAAATTATTAAACATACGTTGTGTGTTGTATTGTAGCCAGCCACAACTGGACATTCTTACTAAAGTGCGATATTAAGAGATTCTTTTTCACACCCACTGTTACAAAACTTCGATATGCGTCTGTGTTGTGCGTGTGCTTTCTATGTGGGAGGGTGTGTAGCTACTATGTATATTTATATGTGTAGGTATGTAGGTATATATTTTGGTATGAATGTACGTGTGAATTATTTTGTCTTCGGTAACACACACACACAGTCATATATATATATATATACATATATAAGCAGTCAGTCATATATGTATAGTTCTCTATAAAATAAGGGATGTATTTTATATCATGTATATAGAGAAATGATGCACACAGTTATATATATGTACGTGTGTATTTTTTTGTATGTGCATATGAATATGAATTGACACATTTTATATAATTGCCTATCTAGTGGGATGTATATATTGATAGTTGCATACGTGTGCATAGATAAACGAGTACATTTATACACATTATACAAACATCCTGAAAAAAATACATATACAATAAATACTACACGACTCTTATGCACATACATACAAATATATAGATATATATGAATATATATATATATATATATATATATATATATATATATATATATATATATATATATAGATTTACATTTTCCCCAGAATAGGTGTCTACGTCTAGTCTGTACTGCTTTATGTTTTTTTTTTCTTCTTTATTTTTCATAGCCAGACAACAAAAATACCAACGTATATGTGTGTACAGACACATACACAAACACACACACACACACATATATACATTATACATATATATTTATATACATAGAGGGAGATAGAGAGAGTGAAATGTGGTGGCTTTCTGTCAGTTTCCACGATGTCCATTCCTTTCCATCAATCAATTGAACAAACTACTCAATGAATTCGATGTTAAATGGCTATGTATTCACAAAATACGTAAACGTTTAGCGTAAACCTAGGGCAGATTATGTGTAATATAGTGTTTGGTGAGACTTGCCTTTTAAATACAGATACAGACCAACTCTCTTGCCTGCACTCATTAGAGGAAGTCACGACCAAGCGGCTATTAGCGACTCCTCGCTTCGATGCCGTCCCGGGTTCGATACAAATACCTTGAATCTCGGGCAATTTTGACTGACTACAATTTCGATTTCTCTCATTCTCCGAACTCTTGTTAGGCGAATTACATATGCCATATGTATATATATATATATATGAATATATATATATATATATATATATATATATATATATATATATATATATATATATATATATATATACGCACACACAGACACATACATACACACACATGGTATATATATATATATATATATATATATATATATATATATTAATATGCATATAGACACCTGAAACATTTTCTCTTTTATTAACCACTCTCTCTTTTCTTTATAGCAACACACACACACACATACATACATGTATATATATATATACATACACATATATATATATATATATATATAAATATATATATATATATATATATATATATATATATATATATATCTATATATAACAACACAGAGAGTAACATTTTTTTTTTTTTTACTTTTGACTTACCTCGTCTGGGAACATAGAGATTTAGGCTTAAACAATCTTCTAGTTGTTTGGAAAGTAAAGGTGCTATCCTTTTGTAGTGCTCATAACGGCTCTCAGGTATTTTTCCTTTTAATTCGTTGAGATCGGGAACATTCTGTGGGCACACGGGACTCATCTCAAGAACCACTCTGGTACCGGTCCATTTCTCCATTGGACTGGTGGGAGGCATGAAACGAAGGTTGCCTCTAAGTAAAGAGGCGTAGGGCAATCCTAGATACGCATCGACTGGTTTGAGATGACGGTTAGGGAATTCCACCATCACACCTCTGACCGTTCCGTAACGCGTGGTCACCACCCTGTCACTTAAAGTACGCGTGAAAACCACACACTCGCCGATGTTTAAAACCAGAACCACAAGGAGAATAGAGACACATGCTGATCCGATAAAGGGCGATGTTACAGTTCCACCCATTTCTTTTTCGGGTGAAATAGCAAGAGAATTTTTCCTATTGATTGCATGACACTTTGAAGTTGGATTACGTCTTTGCAAAGGACATCACTTAGGTTTGGCTTGTATAACGAAACAACCGCCACGATCTCGGAGAGAATTTTTCAATTTACACTGCTTCTCCTCTCTCTATCTCTCTCGCGCGCTCGCTCTATATCTCTCTCACTTATTTTTTTTTTAATTTCCTTATATATATATGTCTCTCTCTCTCTATATATATATATATATATATTTAGTTTTGTTTGGTGATTACTTAAACTTTTTTTTTTTTGTCAAGGGCCTTTTTGTTTCTTGGTTTTTTGTTTGTTCGCCATTCTTTAATCATTCTTGAATCTTTTTTTTTTCCTTTTCTCTTTCTTTTTTGTTAAATAAATAAATAAATATAAATGGCAGCGCGGCAGTTAAAAATTTTACAAATATATTCTGTCTGAATGTCTGACCGTCTGTTTATCTGTCTGTTTGTCTGGATATTTAGTGAATGTGTATATGCGTATAGCTATGTGTGTGGAAGTATGAATGTTTATGCGTGAATACATACATGCATATATATATATATATATATATATATATATATATATATATATATATATATTACTTTATATACATACGTGTGTGTCAAATTGTGGGTGTATAATGATGAGGTATTTCGGTATTTTTTTTTTT
>OZ024749.1:48550520-48553020 GCA_964016885.1 Eledone cirrhosa
GGTGGTGTGGTGGTTGTAGTGGTGTAGTGTGGTGGAGGTATGTGGTGGTGGTGTAGTGTGGTGGAGGTATGTGGTGTAATATGGTGGAGGTGTATGGTGGTGGTGTGGTGGTTGTGGTGGTGTAGTATGGTGGAGGTGTGGTGGAGTTGTATGGTGGTGGTGTGGTGGTTGTGGTGGTGTAGTGTGGTGGAGGTATGTGGTGGTGGTGTGGTGGTTGTGGCGGTGTAGTGTGGTGGAGGTGGGGTGGTGGTGTGTGGTGGTGGTGTGGTGGTTGTGGTGGTGTAGTGTGGTGGAGGTATGTGGTGGTGGTGTAATATGGTGGAGTTGTATGGTGGTGGTGTGGTGGTTGTGGTGGTGTAGTGTGGTGGAGGTATGTGGTGGTGGTGTGGTGGTTGTGGCGGTGTAGTGTGGTGGAGGTGTGTGGTGGTAGTGTAGTGTGAAGGTGTGTGGTGGTGGTGTAGTATGGTGGAGGTGTGTAGTGGTGGTGTGGTGGTTGTGGTGGTGTAGTGTGGTGGAGGTATGTGGTGGTAGTGTAGTATGGTGGAGGTGTGGTGGTGTGTGGTGGTGTAGTGTGGTGGTGTAGTGTGGTGGAGGTGTGTGGTGGTAGTGTAGTATGGTGGAGGTGTGGTGGTGGTGTGGTGGTGTGTGGTGGTGTAGTGTGATGGAGGTGTGTGGTGGTAGTGTAGTGTGGTGGAGGTGTGGTGGTGTGTGGTGGAGGTGTGGTGGTGGTGTGGTGGTGTGTGCTGGTGTAGTGTGGTGGTAGTGTAGTATGGTGGAGGTGTGGTGGTGTGTGGTGGAGGTGTGTGGTGGTAGTGTAGTGTGGTGGAGGTGTGGTGGTGGTGTGGTGGTGTGTGGTGGTGTGTGGTGGAGTAGTGTGGTGGTGTAGTGTGGTGGAGGTACGTGGTGGTGGTGTAGTATGGTGGAGGTGTGGTGGTGGTGTGGTGGTGTGTGGTAGTGTAGTGTGGTGGTGTGTGGTGGTGGTGTAGTGTGGTGGAGGTGTGGTGGTGTGTGGTGGAGGTGTGTGGTGGTAGTGTAGTGTGGTGGTGTGTGGTGGTGGTGTGTGGTGGTAGTGTAGTGTGGTGGTGTGTGGTGGTGGTGTGTGGTGGTAGTGTAGTGTGGTGGTGTGTGGTGGTGGTGGTGTAGGTGGTAAAATCAGGCAGCGTCTAGATGTAGCGCGTAGCAGTACTGATGCTGCTGCACTTACTACTGCTGCTGCTAAAACAATTTCTCAACTATGCTTAAGATGACGACGATGATGATGATGATTGTGATAATGATTATAGTATTGCTGATTATAATAGTGATTAATGAATTAGATTAGTGATGTTGCTTAAGATGATGGTGATGCTGATGATTACGCCCGTTTTGTTTGTTTATTTGTGTTATTTGTCTCGTTTGTTACCTTAGCTGGAGGTAATAGTACAGGTAAATAGTAGTAGTAGTAGTAGTAGTAGTAGTAGTAGTAGTAGTAGCAGCAGTTGTTGCTGTTGTTGTTGTTGTTGTTGTTGTTATTCTAATAGTAGTAGCTCTTGTTGTTGTTTTAGTAGTAGTATTAGTAGTAGTTGTAGTAGTAGTAGTCGTTGGTGTTGCTGTTGTTGTTGTAGTAGTTGTAGTAGTAGTAGTAGTAGTAGTAGTAGTAGTAGTAGTAGTAGTTGCCGTTGCTGTTGTTGTTGTTGTTGTTGTTGTTGTTGTTGTTATTCTAATAGTAGTAGCTCTTGTTGTTGTTTTAGTAGTAGTTGTAGTAGTAGTACTAGTCGTTATTGTTGCTGCCGTTGTGGTAGTAGTTGTAGTAGTAATAGTAGTAGTAGTAGTAGTAGTAGTAGTAGTAGTAGTAGTAGAAGTAGTAGTAGTAGTGGTGGTGGTTGTGGTGGTGGTGGCGGTGGCGGTGTAGTTTGTTGTTATTGTTGGTTGTTGTGTTTGTTTTGATTTTTGCAGATCGTTCTGGTTATGTTGGTGGTGGCGTAGTGTGTTAGTCGTGGTGTTTTTGTGGTGGCGGTTGGTGGTGGTGGTGGTGCAGCTTGTGGAATTGGTGGAGTTTCTGGCCTGGTATTTCTTATAGTAACTGTTGTTAGTGGTTTTGATAACAGTATTGGAGTTAGTGGTGGTGGTGGTGGTGGTGGTGGTGGACGTAGTTGCGTATATGTGAGAGTGTGTTATTAAAAAAAAATATATATATTCTTAGTAGTTGTGGTTTTCATTGATGATGTTGATGCTGATATTGTGACTGGTATTATAGATGTGAGAGATAGTGATGATGTTGTTGGTGTTGGGATTCATGTTGATGTTGTTGATGATGTTATGTTGATGGTCGTAGTGTTTAGTGGTGTGGCTCATGGAAAGGCGGTGGATGTGTGTTTTGAAGGAGGTCGCGAGTATGATGATGTTTATGAAGTTAATTTGGAAAAGGATGATTGTGACAACAGCACCGCTAAATACCCTTTTTAACCCTTATTATGAAATGGGCTACACTGATATTATGTAAAGCGAAACACAAACATAA
>OZ024749.1:48558020-48560520 GCA_964016885.1 Eledone cirrhosa
GTAATTATTCAGGAAAATACTCATACACACACACACATTGTATATATATATATATATATATACATATATAATATAATATAATATAATATATATATATATATATATATATATATATGTATATAGGAACGAGTAGGACCCCGACGGCTGAGCTCAAGCGGTTTCGACGAATTAGCCGTCGAAACGGCTTGAGCTCAGCCGTCGGGGTCCTATTCGTTCCTATTACCCACTCTACTACCCTAAGTATTGAGTAATTTGATGCGTTATGGTCCACCTGGTTCCTTACCACACTTCCTTCGTTATATATGTATATATATAAGTATATATATATATATATACATATACATATATATGTGTTTGTGTATGAGCGTGCGTGTGTCTGTGTGTGTTTGTGTGTGTCTGTGTGTGTGTGTGTGTGTGTGTGTGATTAAATTTAAATCATTAACCATTTTCTTTATACCATTTGAGATGCGAACCGAGTTAACATGTTTCATAACCTAGACTAACGTATGACACAAATCACCGGCAATAATGTTATTATTATAACGATTTGTTTTTACCGTTGTAACATTGTACTAACTCTGCGATATCATATTATTACAGTATATGTTTGGTGTTTGCATGGTCTACACGTAGTATATCAATGGTGTCTGTTGTATTGATGGCGCTGGTCGTAGTAGTATTAGTAGTTGTAGTAGTAACAAGCTAGGGTCGTTTAGAATCGACAACATAGGGCATATCTAGCTATATATATATATATATATATATATATATATATATATATATATATATATATATATATATATATATATATATACATACACACACATACACACACGCATATATATATATATATATATATATATATATATATATATACATACATATGTGTGTATGTGTGTGTGTGTGTGTGTACGGGTAAATTCGAAGCTGCTTGAACTGCTATAAGTTTAACATTACCTACTTGCAGGCAGCTTCGTTACTGTTATTGTTCGGAGCCTTATTACCATTAAAGAAATTCTAGCAAATTTGCAAAACTATTTGTCGGATTATACTAGTTCTTTTCAACTAGAGAATTAGCATTCCGAATTTCATATCATTCTCCACAATTTATACTTGAGTAAAATTATTCATTTGCGATTATATATATATATATATATATATATATATATATATATATACATATATATATATATATATATTTATATGTATAATATATGTGTGTGTGTGAGAAAAACCACAGATGTGAGAAAAACCACAGACCCTCCATCTCAACTCTACTTTTGAAAAGCAGAAGAACTGCGAAACCGTAAAGGAACCAAATAAATATATATATATTTTTTTAAAAATAAGACTCCAGTTGCATTTTCGATTTCATCTTTTTTATATATATATATATATATATATATATATATATATATATATATATATATATATATATATATATATATATATATATATATATATATATATGTATATGTGTTTGTGTGTGTGTGTGTACATGCATTTTATCTCGCGAGTCAGTTCTTTCGTTGCTACAGAACACGCGGCAGGAACTGCCGGTCGCTATCTTCAATTTGCAAACCTCTTTAAACTGTATGTTTACTCTGAGGTCTATACCTTGTCGAGTGCTCGGCTGCACTGCTGAATGCATTCGTCAGCTTAGCTGCGGCTCGATCTTCGACTGTGCTGTACTTTCATTTGTATATTTATATATATAAATATATATAGAGAGTTCGTTGAGATATATTTGAATATATATATGTGTGTGTGTGTGCGCGCATGTGTGTGTGTATGTGTGTGTGCTTGTGTATTTATATACATTATAGATGATAATATGATTAAGATGGAAGAGAGGAGATACATAAGAGCTGAAGCAAACAAATGAAGGCTAATTAAGGTTAATTAATGAGTTGTGTCATTTAATAATATAAAGTTTCTCCAACATTGTCTGTGGTTAGTAACAATTTATTTATCATCACTATTCAAAAATTGTTTTCAAATATCCATTTGTTGCTCATTTTTCTGTTTCTCTCCCTATATATGTTATTATTTTCCAATTGATTTAATCTCGTTATATACCCTAAAAAATCCCGTCGATATTAACTTTGCCTTTCATCCTTTCGTGGTCGATAAAATAAAGTACAGGGGTCGATTCAATCGACTTTTCCCTCCCCCAAAATTGCTGGCATTGTGCCTATATAAGAAACCAGTATATACCCTAACTGTATTCTATTCTCTAACTATATTTCACATACAATGTATTTCATATGTTAAAATACACACATGTATGTATATATACACACACATACAAATATTCAGATATACCTGCACCTCCAACCACTCGACCAACACACACAAGCAATCAATATATATACAATCACACACACACACACACACACACATATATATATATATATACATATACAGGGCGTCCTCCCAACATGTATACCCACTTCAAAAGATTTCTAATAAATATTGCCTGTTCAGGTAATCAAAATAT
>OZ024749.1:48573020-48578020 GCA_964016885.1 Eledone cirrhosa
TGACGGGTGTACGTATTATATACACATTTGAACGTGAAAATATCAATTCATAAATGTATTCTCTGTTACATTGATTTATCGATTTGTAGGTAATGTAAATAAAACCATTGTGAACAATTTCAGCATTTTTTTTTTATGGACTGAATTTACAATTGTCTACATTTTTATAAAGGCCATTCTTATTAGCTTGTACCCAGATATACAGAAGATAATATATCACAATTAATCTTGCTCCAGAAATCTTCAATTAAAATATGTTTATATAAAATACCAAGATTCTACCTGTTGAAAATTTTACAGAATATTTTGACAGTTTGTTTTTTCATGACAACTGCTAAAGTCTGACTCAAAACACAAACATTCCTCTGCAATTCATTTGAAATACAACACAATAGAGAACCCTTTACAATTGTCCTTCTGCTAGCTGTGTTGTCAAGGCTACAGTCAGAATCAGAATGGAGAAATATCTAACAAACACAATGAACTTCAAGTATACGGACAGAATTTAGAGTAGAAATATTAAACAAATCTAGACTAGAAATATTGATTTTGTTTGACTAGCCACCGGCTAATTCTTTTAAAAATCTCACCAACCAACGCGATTGTGATTGGCCTAGCTTCTTGTATAGCAAATAATTCCCCCTTAAATCAAATCCTAGTATTACTACAGCGTTATGACAATATTTTCTAATCCTCATATCTATGTGGTGGGATGTAAATAATATTGCCAAAACACCCGATGCAAACGAATGTTCTTAAATCATTGTATTCCAGTGTCTCTCTACCCAGATATAGCTTTCAAATAATTAGGAGAAAAAAAAAACATATCTATCCAGATATAGCTTTTCACCTCATTTTTGGTCAGTTGCTACATATGTTTTAGATGTGTGTGTGTGTGAATTTAATCCCGCACACACAGACACTCATAGATACATACATATCCAAAATGTGACAAAGGTGTGTTGTTTTCTATTGTATGTGTAATGTGTGTGTATATTTAATTGCCTGTGTGTGATGATAATGTATCTGCAACTTACGTAGTAACTAACTCGCAAACAAACTCACAGACACATACACACTCATACAAAATGTGACTCGTCGTTGTCATCGAAACCACATCTTTCTAACTTTGATTTTAAAAGTATGTTTATAATTATTAATTTTTATTTGACTTTTGTAGCTGTTTCGGCGGCGTAGTTGGAGGAATCAAAGACGGTGGGGATCTTGGTCTAAAGTTCTATCCTTGTCGGGATTAGGATTCCAGGTAAAACTTTTCATTTTTTTTATGGGATGTAAAATAAAAACTGGAAATGTTTACATGCACCACTGGAACAGGATTGAACCCAAAACCGTGATGTCCACCGTCTCTAGTACCTACCACTAGTCCACTGAGATAGCTACGAAAAACTATAGAAAATTCATAATTATAAACCTACTTTCAAAATTTTCAATACGAAATGATGCGGTGTCATTCATGACTTTCTTAATGTTATTGTTACTAATTAAGATCGTTACATAAAATCAGACACATACACACAAATGTTTTTTTAGATAAAATATTATATTTTAAAAATCTGAATGAAAATGAACATTACATATTGACACTCCCGGGGTATATTACTATTACATTGTAAAATATTATTTGATTTGGTCGGGTCATTTGAGAATGCATAGGAACAGACAGGCATACAGAGAGACAAATCATTTCATATAGAGAGATATAATTGAATACATAAAAAAGAAATCGTTGTCATCGTCGAATACTTGTCAGTATTACCCATTAAAATATGTGTTGCCGTTTGCTGCGTTATGCTTGAGATCTTAACTAAAATTACTGAACAAAACAAGCACGGTTTAACACACCACGGAGCAAACAGAACATCTTTCATAAATCCTTAACATATTCTGTTCACAGCCTCTGAATAACACCATAAACATACTGTAAAATAGGGTTGAAGGTGTGCATTGTTAATTACATTGATTTATATGTTTTTTCTAGTACCTAGTCCACCATTACTATTGATTGACACATTGATATAAGCACATACGGTCACGTTTATATACGTGAAAGAAATAGGGACAGAGAGGCAAGATTATTTACAACCAGATATTTAGTTTGGCGTTATATTGTTTTCTGACATCTCAAGTACTTTCTACAGTAGAAATATTTGTTTCGTTTGCAAATGTACTTGCGCTAACATGTGTAAGCCGAGACGATTTCAAGAACGTGGCGTTCATGTCTTATCTAAAGTAAGAGCGTTGAAAATGAATTAATGTAAGTTTTATTTGTTCTTTCTTTACCTAGAATTCAACACGTAACACAATCTCCACTCGCATGAAAGTTATAGCTTGCTCTATAACAATCACCAATTTTGTGTATATACAAACGTAGACTATTTCAGGGGGAAGAGATGGAAATGATAGTGCGTTTTTATGTCTTCCGAAACCGTACACACTTTGCATTTGACGTGAGGTGTACTATATACTGAAACAGTGGTGTGATAATTGCTTAACTCAGTTGTTTAGATGTTGATTATCCCTGGAGATAATTTATGACCCAAAGAGATAGATTGAAATGGTAACTAGACTTGTTAAAAACAGCAGAAAAAATATCTACATCACATTTTCCCGTCTTAGAAGTATGAAAAATAATTTTACTAAATCGGCCCACCTAAGATTGGACTAAATAATGTTTGATCAAATCGACTTCATTGTCTTAAGGGTGCTGTATTTATCAACCCCGTAAGAATGAAGGGCAAAGCTAACCCCTGCGTGATTTGAACTCAGAATCTAAAGGGCCTTAACTAGAAGCCGCTAAAGATGTTCGATGCTCTACGGATATGACGAATAAACGCCTGATTTAGGAACAAAAGCAACGATATTTGTTGGTGGGAGGGGAGTGGACTTAATCGACTCCAGTGCATTGCTTAATTTTATCAACCCCATAAGGGTGAATGGTAAAGTGTACTTCGACGCTATTTGAACTCAGAACGCAAAAAATAAACGTAACTCTATGCCCCAAACTGTGTTGCCCATCGCTCTATCGATACTGTTAATCCACCACACTAAACGAAATACTACTAATAATACGCACTATAGTTCATAGATGTCTTTACATAAGTTGAAATACGATTGACTTTCATAAAATTTATAGTCGACCTTTCTAGTTATTTCTTGATTTAACGACGTGGAAAAATATTATTATATTAGTGTGTTAATAGGTATTTGATTGTCTTTGCAGAACAAAACGAAACAAATCAAACATTCTGAGAAAAACAGAAAGGATCGATGATATATTAAATGAGGGATTCGCATGATACTTAAATCTTCGAACATGTCTACCGTATTTATTTATGGTCTTAACTTTCGGATCTCAAATGTTGTCGAGAGCAATAGTCCTTTTTAAATTTAAGCCCATCTACTTCTTCTTCTTCTTCTTCTTCTTCTTCTTCTTCTTCTTCTTCTCCTTCTCCTTCTTCTTTTTCTTCTTCTTCTTCGTCGTCGTTGTCGTCGACGTCGTCCAATTATTCCTGAGAGGAGCATGGGGGGTTGCAATACACAAATACTCTTTCCAGCGAGTCCTGTCAGAAGCAACCGTCTTCAACTGATCCGGATGTATACTCAAACGAGACCTGCTTAACTCTTAGATATTATCCAACCATCATGCTCTGGGATCTACCACTGGGTCTCTTGACAGTTTTATTAATATATATTTCCAAAAGCGTCTGAGAGATGAGAATATCCGTTAGAGAAGTAAAATAAGAATAGAACATAACTGTAGCAGTTTAACTTTAGTGAGTTGCTTGAGAACAAGGATGAGGAAATTGTGTTATTATGCGCATAAATCATTTGAGCCAAAATAGTAGTAGTAGTAGTAGTAGTAGTAGTAGTAGTAGTAGTAGTAGTAGTAGTAGTAGTATCAGTAGTAGTAGTATTGCTGGTGGTGGTGGTCGTAGTAGTAGTGTTGCTGTTGCTGCTGCGGCTATTACTTTTACTTCTACTGCTAGTGCAACAGCTGCTGTTGCGGCTTCTTTCAGCGCTGTTGCTGATGTTAATGAAAATGGTGTATGATGTAGTTAGTGTGGCAACTATTACTACTGCTGAACTGTTTCTACTGGATTCTGGTATTATCGAATTCATATATTACCTATCATTTGTAACAGATTCAGTAGAAGCTGTAACATTAAGAGCAAAATATTCGGTAGCTAAATGTCATTCTGTGCTGATGTGGTGAACAACATCAACATTGAAAGAACTGCATAACAAATCGTGACTCAGAACCAACTTCAATTACTGGTTGATTTAAATAAATTTCATATGCATCTACTCTCCTTCGAATTCAATCCAACTGCGCCGTACCTCGGGCAAATCTTTTCAACTATAGACTTCGAGTTACCAAAGCCTTTTGAATAGATTTTAAAGAATAAAATAACGTATGGGAGTTAACCCATGAGTGACTAAACCTTTACGAAATTTCGAAAGAAAAATAGAGTCATGATGTTCAAATAATTTTGAAAGTAATCGAAACGTTATAGGGATTTATTAATATAATTTTATCATTATTAACCTGTCAATTGGACGCCTTTACTTAATATGTTATTTTGATAAAACCGCGGTAGAAAGTTTTAGGATGAATATAAACACTTCAAAATAGAAACATAGAACTTCGGGCGCCTTCAGGCGACATGACATTAAATACATTAATGTCTGATGTACTCTACAATTCTTAATTAATCGAAATGTCATTGCGCACAAATCTAATTGTATCTATTCTTTGCAATATTTTCTCAAAATTGCTGTTCTACGTGTAAAACCCGATCGTTTTCATCCTTAATCGGACCAACAAAGATTCAATAGTCACTCTCTAGCTCCTTCTGTACTATAACTCGGCATTTAATTTGAATTACAAAATTATAATGCTTCATAAAATCTGACATTGAACGCATAATTTGCATTTTGTTTCATCAGAGGAGATAAATAATAAAGTTTAATGTCTCGAA
>OZ024749.1:48583020-48590520 GCA_964016885.1 Eledone cirrhosa
CTAATGAAGTATTGATAGCTGTCAAGAGATTATTCCCTGTATACAGCAATATTTGAGTGGATAGCGTACGTCTAATATACATTATAGATTAAATATGTCCATAACTCGATGAGGTGTACGAGAGCACTGGGAAATTACTGCTTCTCCGATTCGACGATTCATATCATGCTTGTTATCCTTTTTGTCAGCCTATCTGAGTGCGTTGAAAAAGAATAATGGATTTCACCTTCCAATCGCAGTAGGCAATAACTTTGGTGTCTTACGACCAAGGGAGTCTGCAGATCAGTTATAAAGGACATCCACATCGTAGTATATGCTAAGTTTGGACGTGAAGCTAATCATGCCACCAGGCACTTCTTTAGCATGAGTCACCATCGGTCGATCTTACTTATTTCTATTTCCATGAATAAAATTCATATTAAAATGTTGAATTTTGAGCTTAGGTTAAAACTGAAAATCAACGAAATCGTCTTCGAATTATTGCTATTGAATCTATTTCCTTCCTCGGGTTAAATGTAAGTGAACAGACCTAAAATCATGGGAATTCTAGTTTATCACATAATACATTATTCAATATAGCTTTTTACTTTCTAAAGTCGTTCATATTGTTGGGTCAATTCTTTTGAGCTATATAAATGTCTTGCTGGGTATTTATTCTCTTCTCATTTAAATTAAATACATCACATTATTTTCAATTAAAGTATATTTAATTTAATTATAATTCATCTGTAATATTTATTACCTAAGATTTCGCAGACAGACTGATTTGACATGGTTGTGCCTCTGGGGTACATGATAATTAGGAGTATGTTAATTATTACACATCTGTGAAAAAAGAAAGAAGTGGATTTTACAAGACATGATTTTAAATATTTGATTCAGTTAATATAATTTAATATTCATTTTAGGAAAAAATAATGAAAGAAAAACAATTATTTTTTACAGAGATCTGTTATTTTCATGAAGTTCCACGTAAGTTCCTCTTCACATGTCACATATTTTTAATCCAAAGTATCAGGTCAAATTTTGAATAAAAAAAAAACAGCTTTGTTTAGTTTCGTGTTATTTGCTCACCAACATCTCTACAATGTTTGTATACAGTATATTAGCTTCTGTTTTATGAAGCAAAACACATACTTTAAAAGAAAGGAAATAAGTGGCTTAAGTGAATTATATTCAACTGAATGACGGAAATGGCTTGCAGACACGTAGTGCCGGAAGCATATTTCTTGTTTTATACCGAAGGAAAATGTTTCTGAGCAGCATTGATTTAACACATTGGCAACAGTTAAACATGAAAGAAACAACGAGAGAAACCCTAACTGCTTCTACGACCTGCTAGGAAAAAAATAGCAGCTATAACTTAATTGAAACATTCATGATTAAATCAGCCGGGCATAATATGGGTTTCGAATACATATTGTTTCCTCTTTTAGCAGGTTATTGATTCATAGTTTTAAGAAGAGACGAGATAAAAGGGGTCTATAAATGCTTCCATCGGACCTAATAAATCAAGAATTCAAGAGTAAACAATTTGACTTAACAACCCGGTTGAATCGGATTAAACCCTAGGAAAGGATAGTTGAGATATACCCTTAATATATCAATATATATACCTGTAAACACGTACACACATACACAAACACCGATACACACACATATACACACATATATATATATATATAAATAAATATATATATATATAAATAAATATATATGCATATGTGTGTGTGTGTGTGTGTGTGTGTGTGTGTGTGTGTATTAAGCCAGTGATAAAAGCTAACAAATTGCTAAGCTGCTTATGTATCTAATGCTCCAGTCTGAAAATGAAACCACAAAAATCTGTATATATTTCTGTTTTACTCGCTTTCTCTTCCCTTTCACAGCCTCACTATATATATATATATATATATATATATAAATACATATACATATTTATATATATACATATATTTATACATATATATATATATATATATATAAATCCATATACATATGTATTTATATATACATATATATACACATATATATATATATATATATATACATAAATACATATACATATGTATATATATACATATATATATACATATATATATATATACATATATATATATATATATGTGTGTGTGTGTATATATATATGTGTGTGTGTGTATATGTGTGCGTATATGTGTGTATATGTCTGTGCAGGTGTACGTGTATATATATATATATATATATATATGGGGGGGGGGGATGTATACCCTTAGAGAGTATCTCGTATTTGTTTGTAGCACTTCATGTTTAGCTTAACAACAAAATTACCAGCACTACCAGTGTATATAAACAAGTTTATTCGAATGCAGAATTTCTCTTGTGTTTTCTGCTGACGTCGAATTGTTCATGTGTTTATCTCGCAGAAACCTATTTTGTCCCAGTTGAGAATATTAAATGTATTATTTGATTTATTTTTAGTTTATATAGTTTGAATTATCTGTTATGGTCATGCTTTGAACACGCATGAACATAGGTTTGGTAAATTCAAAGGAACTTTACTCTAAACAACTAAACTTATTTATGGTAATATAATAGTATTTTACTGAAACAAGCGTAGGTATATGTGTGTAGGTATGTTACTGAATGAAACATACTTATGTGTTCCTGAGTCTGTTACTAAATCAAACATACATATATGTGTGTATGCGTATGCAAGTGTACTATTCTACCATCACAGTTATTCCAGAGAGCCTATAATTGTTATTGTTGTTGCTTGACTGTAGATCACGGAGAAGTTTATCATACAATCAGGCTAAATTTACTTTCAGTTTTATATCGAATGCGTCTTTATACTTACATGTAGTAATGTTAGTTTAGAATGAAAATTGTCTCGTAGATTTATCAAGTATGCCGACAAATATGCAACTCCGTCTCCACATTCATGTAATAAAATAATGTCATCGTATGATGAAATAATGGTTCGTTATATAGGCACAAGGCCTGCAATTTTGGTGGAGGGCAAAGTCGAGTAAATAGACCCCAGGGCGTGAGTGGTACTTTATTTTATCGACGCCGTAAGGATGAAATGTAAAGGTAACCTCGGTGGGATATAAACTCTGTTCATAAAGGTCCGTAATCTCTACCGGCCCATTTAATAGAACTCATTGACCTGATCGTGTAGTATAAATTATTCGCTATGGAATCTTAGATACAATAGCCACAAATAGAATCAATAGTTTACTTCAAACCCGCAAGAAATGTTTACGCATCACTCCTGTATATCGACTGCATAGTTTAGGTTCCTTTGCGATTTTGCTCAAGGATTTAGAGTCATGAAATAAAAGCTATCTATACTTTAATTTGTAATTCATAAATCACGTAGAACGTTACTAGATTAGACTTAACAAACTATTAATCATTTGTTTCGATTACATACTTATTTTTAAGTTTGATTATTGGCAGTCGTCACAGTGTCGGACGAAATGTTTATCAGTATCTGTTCGGGCTATTTTCGTTCTGGATTTAAATACGGCCGTGTTCAACTTTTGAATTGATCCACCCGGGTAGAACAACTAATGTACCAATAAATAAGTGAGGTTGATATAATTTAACTTCCTTCACTATAGATTGCTGGTGCTTTGCTTAAAATATATATCATGCATACGTTTATCTATACCAAACGGGTGTGTGAGTATGTGTGTGTGAGTGTGTGTTAAGCTAAACATGTGCGAAATGTATGTATGACTACCTATCGAAGTAGGGGAAGTCACTAAATGTGTGGATTAGTTTTTGTTATATGGTTGGAATTGAAGTTACAATATCCAATCGAGTTTCATTGGTGTTGGGAATCTTAGGAATAATTAAATAGAACGAAATACATCATCAGTATTAGCGCAATTAATTAGCTATAAGGAAGAGGAACACAAAACCAATGTGTAGTTAAATAGAGACAATATATGTACAGTCATTACAGAGTTTTCAGACAATTGTTGTTTCTCCCAGCGTGCAATGAAGTATTCATTAGATATTCTTGTTTCAGAAAAATATGTGTATACCATTTGAAGTCGTATATATACAGCACGAATAGACAATAATGTAAAAAAAAAAAATAATAATTATAAAGAATTATATATCCAATAAACGGCGGTGGATAGGCTCTATTGGTGGAGGGTCGGACGCCATGCTTTCCAGCATAGTTACGTCCCTTTACGATCTGAGTTCAAATCCCGCCGAGGTTGACTTTGCCTTTCATCCTTACGGGGTAGATAAAATAAAGTACCAGTAATGCACTGGGTAATTGCTGGCCTTGGGCCTAAAGTAGAAACAATTATATATCCAATAAACGCTTATGAAACTTTTACGGAAAAAATAACTTGTATTATGCTGTTCAATAGGTAAAACAGTCAATAACGAAAACCCTCAAGCGTGTGGTTGTCTAGTATAGTGAATAAACAATTTGAAGTGATATTAACAATTAAAGTTCCAAGCCAAAGGTATTTGCGAGTATGTTCAAAATTATTTTCCTTACATTCTTATGTGTGTATGTAATTCACTGGCACAAA
The DNA here is from genome assembly GCA_964016885.1 of Eledone cirrhosa. Taxonomy (NCBI): domain Eukaryota; kingdom Metazoa; phylum Mollusca; class Cephalopoda; order Octopoda; family Eledonidae; genus Eledone; species Eledone cirrhosa. The sequence continues at coordinate 48,587,562 of OZ024749.1, forward strand.
TCTTTTGATGTATACTTACCTGGTAATTATTTATATACACCTACATATGTACACACTCACATATACACGGACATGTGCAAACAGACACACGCTGACATATGTATATATGAGAGAGAGAGATTACATGTGTGTATACACACACACACACACACACACATATATATATATATATATATATATATATATATATATACATTTATATATATATATACACTTCTGTATATGTATGTATGAATGTATGCTTATATATATATATATATATATATATATATATATATATATATATATATATATATATATATATGTGTGTGTGTGTGTGTGTGTGTGTGTGTGTGTGTGTGTGTGTGTGTGTGTGTGTGTGTGTGTGTGTGTGTATTTGTGGGTGTATTTAAGACAGGAATATTTTGTCTGTTCTTGTGTGGATGCACACACCATTTTAACTTTCATTCTTGTGATCAATGATAAATATATTTGTTATTCATACATTTTTTTATATATTTCATTTAAAAGTTTAAGTAGGTTACGAAGGTTGCCTGAAGCAACACAATAATTATAATGCACGGTTGCCAGATGAAGATATCTGCTAATTATTGCCTCCAGTATTTGGAGATTAGTATAGATTGTGAGATTGTGTTGGTTTACAACAACATCTCGCTGAATTTTCCTTTATCATCCAATCACAATACCAGATACACCCATTAGCAATATTAGTGGGTGTTCACTTTGTAATTAACAACGACAATAGCAGCAACAACAATAATACTACGAGAACAATATATTTGGTTTTAAGAAAATGCAAAATTAAATATTCCAACAATTTGAAGTAATACAAAATGAAAAAATGAATTGAAATAAAGTAAATTAAAACAAAAATTATTTCAACAACTTTTCCCTTCATTTAGAAAAGCTGATATTAAGAATGGCTACAATTCTGTTTAAATAGCAATACTACACTCGTTCGTTAGCAAATATTGGTATTTGAAATAATTCGTACTGATATCATTCTGATAGACATGATCTGAAATTTGAAAATCAACATCAATAATAACCAGAATTAGTGAATGACTAACAATAAATAAATGTGTGTAAATGTGTCTTAGTTTGACAGAGAAACTAAAAGATGGAGGGAGAAAGGAAGGAAAATATAGAAAAATAGGCACTGGAAAGGGAAGTTTCTATATAGATGGAGTTGAGATAGATGATGAAAGAGAAGGCGATCAAGATCGAGACTAGAAAACTGTCTCGCATGGCGCCTTTTAAGAAAATTTTATTTAAATATATATCTTTTTCTGTGATCTATTGATATATTTTCTTGTTAAAGATTGATTTCATATGGGTTGAGGAAATTAGTTACGTCAGTGTTTAAATTAATAAATTAAGCAGGTGGGTAATTATGATGTTTCATTACGACTAGATAATTTTAGATATGCATTCAAATTTCTTTGCATTCATTAAAGGGATAATGTTATGCATACACTTACACATAGGTACATACACACATACATAAATACATACATACATACGTACGTTCATACACACATACATGCATACATACATACGTAGTTCATTCATACATATTTAGATACATACAATCTCGCGTACCTACAAATATATATATTCACATACATGCATGTATGTATATATATCTACATATAAAACGAAACACATGTTTGTATGTGGACATATGAGTGTCTGTGAGACTGTATGTGTGTGTGCGATCGAAAGTTAATATCGTGAATCTTGATTCGACGCTAGTTAAATTGGTGTTTTTCCTGAGATCTGTTGTAAGTAATATGTCAATTCCGACGAATATTCCATGACATCTAACTAATTGCTATTGGTCTCGAATCAGCTGTGAATGCTCTTGCATCTTGTTACGCCTTGGCTCAATACACCTGAAGTTATACCCATGTATTGGTTATATTGTTAGTAAACTGAATATCAATGAATCTGCATCAAATCATTAAAGACCTGACCAGATTGCACATGAAAAAAATCAATGTAAATTAGAAAGGAAAGGAAGTGTACTTACGTACATATCAAAGTGGCTACGAACTCAAGATTGCGAGGAGATTTTATAGGCATGATTGATTCTTTGGTATATGTGACAAATCGAAAATACGAATCGATGTATTGATAATGTTGAGCTTTTGGGAGCTGATTGATGTGCATTGATATATGGATGGCACGCGGACAATACACTTGATTCAGAATGGACAAAGATTGCATGGTTATTCTCAATTATCTCTCATGTTATTCGCAAGTGGAAAGGGTAATACAGACATACGGTGAAGAAAGCAGGTTCTATGTGAAACGTATGTGTACAGTTTCTTTAAACATTGTGATTACAGATTGCATAGTGTATTGTCATTCCACTGAAAGCGACATGCAATATATCTATGGAATGGTTATTACATATAGAACCACCTACACACACGCAAGCATACACACACACACACACACACACACACATATATATATATATATATATATATATATATATATATATATATCATACAAGGACGATTTGTTAAGCCTTCTTTACGTGTATTGATTCGTGGTGTGTGTGTGCATGGATGTATGATTGTATCAATACACGCATGCTAATACATACATACATACATACATATATATATATATATATATATATATATATATATATATGCGCGCGCGCGTGTGTGTGTGTGTGTGTGTGAGTGTGTGTGTGAATGTGTGCGTGTGTGTGTATGTATGAGTATGTGTGCGCGTGTGTCTGTGTTATGTATATGTGGAAGTGATAATATAGGAAAGATATTTTCTGCAACTTGACTCCTCGAAATTCTAGTCTCCAGAAGGCTCTGCATTAAAGGTTTCCTAGGATGCTACACATTAAAATAATTCGGCCAGGTTTTTTCTCATAAAATATAATATTTGCTATTATAGCAACTATAATAATATAGAATGATATATTATTGTATGA
>OZ024749.1:48593020-48600520 GCA_964016885.1 Eledone cirrhosa
CGATAACATTTCGTAGTTCGTCATACACGAACATTAATTAATTAATTAATTAATTCTTCTTCTTCTTCTTCTTCTTCTTCTTCTTCTTCTTCTTCTTCTTCTTCTTCTTCTTCTTCTTCTTCTTCTTCTTCTTCTTCTTCTTCTTCTTCTTCTTCTTCTTCTTCTTCTTCTTCTTCTTCACAACCTTTATACATATTATATGCTCCAGTCCAATAAAATTCATTTCTGACGAGGTCATTAGTACTAAAATAATAATGTAAATTATAAACAGAACCTAATGAAACATACACAGTTTTAATAGCTATCATAATTATTTAAATTATACATCGATGCTTCTTTATGGGAAAACTCATCTCTCTCTCTCTCTCTCTCTCTCTCTCTCTCTCTCTCTATATATATATATATATATATATATATATATATATATATATATATATATATATATATATATATATATATACAGAGAGAGAGAGAGAGAGTAAGAGAGAGAGAGATACAGAGAGATATAGAGACATAGAAAGAGAGAGAGATAGAGAGAGAGAGAAAGAGAGAGAGTGAGAGAAAGAGAGAAAGAGAGAGAGAGAGAGAGAGAGAGAGAGAGAGAGAGAGAGAGAGAGAGAGAGAGAGAGAGAGAGAGAGAGAGAGAGTTTACAGAGAATATGGAAGAGAAACAAGGAAATAGAGAGAAAGTGGGTGTGAGAGAGAAAGTGAAATAAATGAATTCGTGGGGAAAATGATTTCAAAATATCGCACCATGTTCAAGTATTAATTAAGAATCCTTACTGTGATATAGCGTGAATTGCACATTGCTGTGAAACGAAACGGAGTAATTAAAATAACCTTATTTAATATCTCCATTTATATTTTGCTATATATTTATGCATCTAAACAAATAATTATTATTGGTTGTGTTAATTTTATCATTGGTTTCATCTATAGGATTGTATTGCACATTTCATAGATATATTTACTATATTAGATGCGGGAATTATTATGTAAATCTAAGAATATAATTTGTTTCAAAATATAATCAATATTTATATATATCTATCTATAACTATATATGTATGCATGTATGTATACATATATATATATATATATATATATATATATAGTAAGAATATTTTCGAAACAGCGAGTTGGTTTGAAATTATTAGAAACGTTTCTAATAATATATATATATATTGAAACACTTGCGTACAAATGTGCGTATGTCGAAGCACACGATTGTTTTCTTATAGGCTTTATTAAATTACATATTTCGACATTAGTGAAGAAATTGATATCTAAAGAATATTTCCTTTGATTACCAAAAAACTAAGTGTAACATATCATTGATCTCAGATTAATTTGTTTTATCCTGTAATATATTTACACACATACACTCAAACACATAAATGCACACGAATACATACACACACACTCACACACACACACACACACATATATATATATATGTGTGCGTTTCACACACATTTATACATGCGCGCGCTTATGTGTTGAAGAGTAAATACAAACGGCAAAAGGCGAGTTTTAGTGATTAACCTGATCATAGTTTTATGATCGTTTCAGATGGACGATATATTCGATGTTCTTGTACTAATATGGAAAATAATTATTTGTATTTACTAACGTATGGGTATTATATTCTTTTGCCTTTCATCCTTACAGGTTCGATAAAATAAAGTAACAGTAATGCACTGGGTAATTGCTGGCCCTGTAGAAAACGAATAAACAATTATATTCTCTTATTATATTCTATAGAGCGATGGATTGGCAGTATCGGTAGAGGGTCGGAAACCATGCTTTGCAGCAATGATTTACGGCCCATTATGGTCTGAGTTCAAATCCCGTCGAGGTTAACTTTGTCTTTCTTCCTTACGGGGTCGATAAAATAAAGTACCAGTAATGCACTGGTATGATTGCTGGCCATGTGCTAAATGTAGAAACAATTATATTTTCTTATTGATTTCCTTTAATGCTCTGTGTGATATTTGAACTCATATTAAGATGATAAAAATGGCATATATTCTACCTATTAGATTTTCATAAAATATCGTGTAGATATGTTTTACAGATACACATGCAAATAATGATAGTGAGTGGCATCAGAAAGTGAATCCAGTATGACCTTTACTCATAGTCTATGACGCTACTGTTTATAATTAGTATTCTCAGTGCATTATTTGAAAGTAAGGTAACTATAAATTATATGTAATTTGTAGGAAAGGGTGTACAGTGGAAAGATAAAACTATATAACTATTAATTGAAGCAAGTAGAGGAAAATGTTATAGTCTCTCATTGCAGAATGATATCGTCTTGCTATCTAAACATTCTCAATGATTGAATTATGTTTATCATCATTTTGAATTTGGAAATGGACATTGAGTTTTCAAGATATATATTATAAATGTCACAATCTGGTGATCTAATTATTTCACCTATACCTATATATATCACATAAGAAACGGAGAATCAGTGGTGCGATGAATAAAATGTGTTAGACATACTTTAATCGTTTCTCTGGCGACCAGCTCGAGGTACGATCGATGCATTGATCGAACCTGACTCTGAAATCGCAAGATCCTCAGATACGTCACGATTCTACGAAGCAGAGTTTAAATATATATATACACACACACACATATATATATATATATATATATATATACATATATATATATATATATACATATATATATATATGTATATATATATATATATGTATATATATATGTATATATATATATATATATATATATATATATATATATATATATATATAAACATATATATATATATAAACATATATACATATGTATATAAACATATATATATAAACATATATATATATATATATATATATATATATATATATATATATATATATATATATATAGAGAGAGAGAGAGAGAGAGAGAGAGAGAGAGAAAGATAGATAGATAGATAGATATATTTCTTTATTTACCATAAAGGCATAAAAATAAGGGACAAATACAAAGGGGGAGTTTGAATACAATCGAGTAAAAAGGGTGTAACATGAAAATAATCGAAAATAACCTCAAAAGGGAGGGGACGTGATGGGGGTTGCACACACCCCCGAAAAAGTGTGCAATCCTTTGCCCGGGGAGCACATGGAGAAGGTGCTCCCCTCTCCTTTACTTCTTTACCTACAGGATGGTATACAGAGAAGGCCCATTTACACGATCCATTCACGCCACTATCACCCACCTTTCATAAAACTGCCCGTGGCCAAGCACCTCTCTCTCCATTCTTATCCTTCTTCCGAAGTGATATCGGAAGAAGTAGACCAGACTGTTAGATAGATAGATAGATAGATAGATAGATAGATAGATAGATAGATAGATAGATAGATAGATAGATAGAAATATATAGTATATACGTAAATGTAATTGAGATAATGTTATATAGTATAATACGTAGCACATTTTTCTCACATTGAATTTAATATAATTGTTCTGCCTGTTCCAATAATTTAGTTCTGAAATATATGTTCATTCACAGTGTCCAGCATTGCGATGAATTAACGGGTTCAATGCATTATACACCGGAGTATTTAGTCGTCTTTATTACTTTCATTGGTTGAGTTGAATTCCTGCTGTGGTAATATTTATAAATAATCAATCCAAGGTTTAATAAAATAAATAATAATCTATTACTGGATGATATAATCACGAATACCTTTTAAATATTCTGTGTCAAGGTGAGTAATAATTAAATAATCTCTTCTCCCATGCAGATAGGAGATAGACTTAAGTTGAACTGTCAGTGTTCTTCGTAATTCTATCGAGGTCAAGTCAGTGGGCCAGAATTATCGTTTCATGCATTTCATATAAAAATGTGTCATACATATACTGGTATATATTGAACGTTTTGTGTTTTGTGTTTCTCCAAAATGTAGACATATACATACGTATCACATATTTATCATGTATCTAGTAATTATTAGCTTGTTCTCCGTTACATCTGTATGATCTGATATGGCAGAAATTGGTTTGCCATTTCAGGTAGATCAAAGAAACCAACAACATAATTCATAGTTCCGCTCAGGTTTCCTGGTGATAACAAACGTTTTTTTTGTTTATGATTGGAAAATTTTCCTCGGAATATTTCATGTGTGCGAGTATCTAGTAATTGTCTAATAACTTATATAATCTCACTGTGAATAACATAAAATCACGGACAATGAAATATATATGTCTAAGCTAAATTCCTTCCATATTCTGTAACGATTGTGTTGTTATTTCTGTTTAACTTTTACATATATATATATATATAACAAAGGAATTGTGGTAAGGATCCAGATGGACCATAACGCACCAGAGTACTCAATACTTAGGGTAGTATAGTGGAAAATAAGAAAAGGTATGACCCCAACGGCAGAGCTCAAGCCGTTTCGACGGCTATTTCTATATATATATATATATATATATATATATAGAGAGAGAGAGAGAGACAGAGACAGATAAATACACGATATTGACACAAAGATGTAAAAAAATATATAAATTGTAGAAATTTAATCCAGATATCCGATGATGTGTAATGTTCCTTTACTTTATTACTAGAACTAATTGTGGCATATGATTTATGAACGACGTAATGCAATATCATTTTCAGTTATATACAATTATTCATTTTATTTTATTTACTGATTTTTATGAGTTTATATTCATGACGATTGTAATGTAATGATTAAAGAGACTCCACTGAATAGTAGGTAAGTCAATGCTTGTAAATATGTATGCGCATATATATAACTATATATATATATGGGGGGGGGTTCTTGATTGTGCAGTAAAGATACACAAGTATTCGCCATGATGAGTATAGAATAACAATGTTACCTTACATTTGAATTTTTTTTTATCCTGAAAGATCAATGCCTATAATTTTGTGCTTAACAAATGATGAGATAATAATGAGTAGGGAAAAAGTATAGTTAATATACTCTCCTCTTTGTATTGCTAACGAGGACACCACATTTCCCAGAGTAAGAAATGTAAATTAAATAATTGTTTCTACTTTAGGGACAAGGCCAGCAATCACCGAGTGCATTACTGGTACTTTATTTTATCGACCCCGTAAGGATGAAAGGCAGATTTGAACTCAGATAGTAAATGGACGTAACTATGCTGGAAAGCATGGTGTCTAACCCTCTAAACAATACTGCGAATCCACCGATAAAGGTCACATATTCCCACTGACTAAATCATTGCACGTTTCCACTTTCCACTCAGAATGCTTTACGATATATAACAACATTCATTAGCAATACAATTATACAGCAAGAATTATTATATTTTACTTAAAATATAATTGTTTCTACTTTTGGCACAAGGCCAGCAATTACTCAGTACATTACTGGTACTTTATTTTATCGACCCCGTAAGGATGAAAGGCAACGTTAACCTCGGTGGGATTTGAACTCAGAATGATAAGGGCTGTAACTCTTTTCTGTAAAGCATGGCGTCCGACCCTCTACCGATACTGACAATCCACAATGCAAATATGAACAACAAATCTATCTTTCCTAAGCTCTCTTCCATGCATTCTACTTCCTTGTTCGGCACATTATGTACCTACACGTTATTCACTATTATTTGGTAAGCACTTCCTTTGTGTCGTACATTAAAATGTTTGACTTCATTAATCTTAGTTTGTTATCATTTTAATTTATTTATTTTTCCTCTAATTAACATATCACCCCACAAATGCTGAAGCAACATTACAAGTTCATACTCAACATCATTAGATGTTTTCGTTTTCTTGTATTATGATTTTCTTCATTATACAAAATTAACTCCACAAAATTACTTCTATCTAATGTTTACTGGAGACATTTCAATTAAATGTTTAACACATTAATCGAACGTTGGTTATTTCACATTAAGAATAAAATAGAAAAAATGCTCTAACATTTTTGGTTGCGTATATCACGAAAATGTGGCGCCCATGCTGGTTTTTGAAATCTTTACTTAAATTTTTTTAAAAAACCTGCTGATTAATGAATATATTTATTCCTGAAACCTTAGGTCCATCATGACGTGATATTAAAGCACACAAAATCAATTATATTTACTCCCTGTAGAATATATATCAAATGTATAAGTTGTATACATACATACGCACAAACAAATATATGCATATATATATATGTGTAAAGAGTAACAGAATATTGTTAAAGGTAATCCAGTTAGAGGTTGTGAATACTTCTTATTATGGATAGTTTTAGCGTATATATATATATATATATATATATATATATTAGCGTATATATATATATATATATATGTATATATATATATATATATATATATATATATATTAGCGTATATATATATATATATATATGTATATATATATATATATATATATATATATATATTAGCGTATATATATATATATATATATGTATATATATATATATATATATATATATTAGCGTATATATATATATATATATATATATATATATATATATATATATATATATGTAAAGGGTAAACAAAAATAACAACACAATCGGTACATTATAAGGAAGATATATTTTAGGTAAACGCTTGATATAGCAGGAAGAGAATCTTAACGTTTTGGACGCTAGTCCTTCATCCGCAGAAATAATGAAAAATAAAATAGATTGAGGGGACGGGCGGGAGGGAATTGGAAAAAATGTCTTTAGATAAAAATAACAGGTCCATTCATGTTGACATATCTTGCCACACTGTTGGTGCTGGCATATATATATATATATATATATATATATATAGAGAGAGAGAGAGAGAGAGAGAGAGAGAGAGAGATTGATAGAGAGAGAGAGAGAAAGAGAGAGAGAGAGAGAGAGAGAGATTGATAGAGAGAGAGAGAGATGCAGAGATAGAGAGAGTGATTTTAGATATAGATATATATATATATATATATATATAGATATACATATTATATACATAAATACTTACTTATATACATACATACATACATACATACATACATACATACATACATACATACATACATACATACATTCATACATACATACATACATACGTGGTCTAAAATCCATATTAACATCATATGAGACCCGGATAGTAACACTGAAGCAACATCTTCAACAGGTTTATGAGCATGAAGAAAAAAATATCATTAGGATAGCCACTGATCTGTAGGAGAGATATAGAATAAAGGCTGATATAAATCTATCACCCAGAGAAATCGGAAGATCCTATTCAATGTTCAATCAAGATGAAAAAAATGACCAATTTACAGAAAAAGTTGTGCATGGATACTTGATACGTAAAACACAGACCATAGATGGGATAAACCACTCAAAAAGCATGGCATGGTGTTCCGACAAGTTTATGACATCACACCTTGAGGGATATCTCTATGCAATACAGGAACAATAACTCCCTACCAAAAGAGGAGGGCTATCAGCTGACAATAAATGCAGGCTATGTAAAACAAAGATCGAAGATGTAAGC
>OZ024749.1:48603020-48610520 GCA_964016885.1 Eledone cirrhosa
ATACATACTCCTACAAATATTCATATATATATTCATTCATATGTGTGTGTGTGTGTCTGTTAGTTTGTGTGTATATATAATCAAACACACATACACACTTTCATGAAAAACTTATGTAGGTTCAAAATGTGTTGACTTCGATCCATGCTTCTTCGGTTATAGTATATAACGTAAGCACACACATCGAAACACGACCTCTACCAACAGGCTTCCCACATGACTGTACATAAGAGAAGATTTGCATATCATTATCTGCTTTAAATGCCATCTAATATTTTGAAAGCATCTTCCAAATCAGCATTATTATTAAGCTTTTCACTGTCTATTCCTTTAAGTATTCTTACATTACTTAACTAACGTGGCTCATGTGGGTATACTTTATTTGTTAGGTTATGAATAATTTCACACATTCTATTCCTCATTGAATAATGCATTTATGGTCTTCTCCTCATAAGAGAGCAGAACCTGATGGTGTACATAATTCTATAAGTAATCTAATAATAATGTTCTACTTTTGGCACAAGGCCAATAATTATCCTAGTGCATTACTGGTACTTTATTTTAGCGTCCCCGTAAGGATGAAAGACAAAGTTAACCTTGGTGGGTTTTGAACTCAGACCTTAAAAGGCTGTAACTCCATGCTGCAAAGCATAGCGTCCAACCCTCGACTGATACTGCCAATTCATCACCTAAGTCTAATAATAAATAAATATAGAGTCTTTGAATCTTAGGTCATTAAAGTTGTTAAAAACTAAATTGTCTATTTTTACTTCACTATAATTTCTCTCCGTAACCCATTCATAAATTATATATATTTATACATGTTTAGATGTAAATAACATTGTGGGTGTGCCTACAAGACTATAAGGGCATATATGTCTCCTCTCAATTATATGTATTTTAAGTATATTAATGGCGGTGGATGGCAGTATCGGTAGAGGGTCGGACGCCATGCTTTGATGCATAGAGTTACGGCCCTTGCTATTCTGAGTTCAAATCCCGCCGAGGTTAACTTTGCCTTTCATCCTTACGGGGTCGATAAAATAAAGTACCAGTAATGTACTGGGTAATTTCTGGCCTTGTGCCAATAGTAGAAACAATTATTGTCTGAGATAAAGAAAGCGTTACTGCAGTAATGATGAAAATGGTGGGGGCGATAGTGAATGCGTTATTGTAGAGTTTTTAGTGATGAATACGAAAACTAATTAATGCATGCATGGTTTCACTAAATGAATAGCTGGTTAAGAGTTGGGAGGGAGGGGTTGGTAGTATTAATCAGTTTCCTCTTATTCATTCTTTCCTCCCAAAACCCAGCATCACAATTTCACATTCATTAGCATTTATGGCAGTGTATAATACATAGAATCTGTTTTATCATCTGTATTGAGTTCATGTTTTTTTGTTCCCTTGTTGATACAGTTACTATTTTTATTGTTATTGTTTTTCGCTGTTCTTTATTTGCATTTCTATATAGGATGATAATTCTATATAAATACAAAAATATATAGGTATAACAAACAATTGTAAATATAGGCGTGCAAACTTAACAAATGATATCTATGGAACTCTTATTAAACATAAAATCATTACAGTGTAATCATTAGCAACGAGAAACGCATCTTCAACAATAAAGACAACTACAACAACAGCCACAATAATTGCAGGAATCTAACAATAGATTCAATGACAGTATCAACAATAGCGATAAAACCCTAAGCAGGAAAAAGGTGACATGATGAACATCAACTACAACAAAGAGAATGAAAAAAACGTGAATAAAAAAAAACGTATAAACAAACGTACTTAAATAAGGATTTCAATGTAACCAAAATTATGTTAGAGATAGCAACCAAATCTCACTCAAATCAAACACTGTCGTCTTATGAAATGTAAAATATATTGCAAAACGTAATGCTAGACATATATTGTTTTAAAATGAAAAGGGATGGGATGCTTAGACCTCCTTATATTTTGTTTGATGAGTCCGAACATTAATAAAAATAACATCATTAGTGACATAAGAAACACAGATAAAAAATAAGAAGAAAATACAACGGATATTAAAATTTTAGAAGAAAAAAATATCAATGACAGAGAAATAGATACAAGGACAAATACAACAGAATAACATACAAGACATACACATTAACAGAACTACAATCAATACAAAGTTGATAGTAGTAGCGCTGTAGTAGTAGTAGTGGAAATAGTAGTAGTAGTAGTAGTAGTAGTAGTAGTAGTAGTAGTAGTAGTAGTAGTAATAGTAGTAGTAGTAGTAGTAGTAGTGGTGGTGGTGGTGGTAGTAGTAGTAGTGGAAATAGTAGTAGTAGTAGTAGTAGTAGTAGTAGTAGTAGTAGTAGTGGTGGTGGTGGTGGTGGTGGTGGTGGTGGTAGTAGTAGTAGTGGAAATAGTAGTAGTAGTAGTAGTAGTAGTAGTAGTAGTAGTAGTAGTAGTAGTAGTAGTGGTGGTGGTGGTGGTGGTGGTAGTAGTAGTAGTGGAAATAGTAGTAGTAGTATTAGTAGTAGTAGTAGTAGTAGTTTTAGTAATAGTAGTGGTAGTAGTAGTGGTGGTGGTGGTGGTGGTGGTAGTAGTAGTAGTAGTAGTAGTAGTAGTAGTAGTAGTAGTAGTAGTAGTAGTAGGAGTGGCAGTGGTAGTAGTAGTAGTGATAGTGGTAGTATTAGTGGCGGTGGTAGTGGTGGTGGCTGTGGTAGTAGTAGTAGCAGTAGTAGTAGTGGTAGTGGTAGTAGTAGTAGTAGTATCAATAGTAGTAATAGTAGTAGTAGTAGTAGTAGTGGTAGTAGTAGTAGCAGCAGCAACAGCAGTGGTGGTAGTAGTAGTAGTAGTAGTAGTTGTATTTAGTAGTAGCAGCAGCAATAGTAGTAGTAGTAGTAGTAGTAGTAGTAGTAGTAGTAGCAGCAGCAGCAGCAGCAGCAGCAGCAACAACAATAACAGCAGCATCAAAACAAGCAAGATGTAATAGGAATCATCTCAACAACTGCAAAAACAAACACTACTACTACATGCTGCACAATAAAATAGTAATATTCCACAATATTAACATTAAAGTCACAGCAGGAACAAGTTAGAAGTATAGATACCATAGAAAACAACTCTAAATCTGTAAATATCGAATGAGAAGCATGAAAAAATGTATAATAATCGTAAACATTAGCTTCTGCCCACGTATAAGAAACCATTATTATTAGTATATAAGGGCGGTGGATTGGCAGTATCGGTAGAGGGGCGGACGCCATGCTTTGCAGCAGAGTTACGTTCCTTTATGGTCTGAGTTCAAATCCCGCCGAGCTTAACTTAGCCTGTCATCCTTAAGGGGTCGATAAAATATACCACTAATACACTGTGATAAATGCTGACCCAGCGCCGGTAGAGGGCCAGACGCCATGCTTTGCAGCAAAGAGTTACGTCCCTTTACGGACTGAGTTCATATCTCGCAGAGGTTAACTTTGCCTTTCATCCTTACAGGGTCGATAAAATAAAGTACCAGTAATACACTGGGTAATTGCTGGCCTTGTTCCAAAAGTAGAAACAATTATTATATAATCGCGCTGGATTGGTAGTATCGGTAGAGGATTGGACACCATGATTTGACGCATAGAGTTATGGCATTTTCCATTCTGCGTTCAAATGCCACCGGGGTTAGATTTGCCTTTCATCCTTACTGGGTCGATAAAATAAAGGACCAGTAATGTACTGGTTAATTGTTGGCCTTGTGCCACAAGTAGAAATAATAATAATTATTATATTAGAAACCATTATTTTCTGCCACAAGGTTGAGGTTTGATGAGGTATTACAAGATCAAATTCAAGAAATAGTTGGGAGCGTTTCATATAGAACCACCTAGAAGGAAACAGGTAAATAGAAAAAATAAACGAAACGAATCAACATAAAAGAAAACAAGAAGAATAAGAACAGCAATAACACGAATAAGAATATTGATAACATCACTAATACTAACAATGGTTTCTTTATTGGCCACAAGGGCCAACATGAAGAAAAACATTACAGACGGCACAAAACGGTACAGTACGATACAAAATGGGTTTATCACTAATACTAACAATATTAATTGTTTCTATGTTTGGCACAATGCCAATAATCTGAGGGGAGAAGAAATTCAATTAAATTGACACCAATGCATTACTTGTACTTTATTTCACCCACCAAGTAAGGATGAAAGGCAAAGCTAACCTCTGCGGGATGTGAACTGAGAACATAAGGGATCGTAACTCTGTGTCACAAAGCATGGTGCCCGATGCTCTAACAATTCTGCCAATCCACCACCCGAATAATATTTGTTTCTACTTTTGGCACAAGCCTGAAATTACCCTAGTGCATTACTGGTACTTTAATTTATCGACCCCGTAAGGATGAAAGGCATAGCTAACCTCGGTGTGATGTGAACCCAGAACGTAATGGATCGTAATGGACTCTATGCCACAAATCATGGTGTCCGACGCTCTACCAATTCCGCCAATCCAGCACCCGAATAATAATAATAATAATTTTAGTGATAATAATAATATTAGTTTCTACTTTTGGCACAAGGCCACAAATTATCCCAGTGTATTACTGGTACTTTATTTTATCGACCCCGTAAGGATGAAAGGCAAAGTTAACCTAGGCGGGATTTGAACTCAGTCCGTAAAGGGACGTAACTGTGCTGCAAAGCATGGTGTCCGACCCTCTACTGGTACTGCCGACAAGGCCAGCAATTATCCCAATGCATTACTGGTGGTTTAGTTTATCGAACCGGTAAGCATGAAAGGCAAAATTAAACTTGGTGGACTTGAACTCGGAACGTAAAGGGCCATCATCCTCTGCCGCATGGTAACCTAATTACTAAAAGGTAAAATAAAATGAACTATAAATAAATACAATAGGTGACTATAGATTATAAAAAGAAAAGAAAACGCAAAAAAGCTCTGAATGAAACAATGAATAATAACTATAGTTATGCTATGAATATTACTAATAATGTAAAGAAATTTTAAGTAAACGAAAGTGTCGACACACGGACTATAACAATAAATATAATATGGCAATAGCTACAGCCATAAAAGCGATCAGCATAACAGCAATAGGGCAATATATTTTAACTGAAAATAGAACTACGTTAGAAATAACACACAAAACATCAGTGGAGTTAGAAACACAAATAATGAGTTTGAGATCACCAGCAAACAACATCAATAAGCGACTTGGTAACCCTATACGCACTCATAAAAGAGTATAATTATACAGTGCATACACATTAATTCAGAGTTGCTGAAACAAGCATCACACACACATATATGCATATATATATATATATATATATATATATATATATATATATATATATATATATATATATATATATATATATATATATATATATATATATATATATATATATATATATATTTATATATATACACACAAACACACACACACATATATATATACATTTATATATCTGTGTATGTGTGTGTGTGTATGGTAGTATACACGTATGTATGTATATTATTATAAACGTAACAATAACATTGTAATATGTGACTACTTAAATATAAATATTTTTCTATCGACCTATCAGTTACCCTATTTCTCTCCACTCATAAACACACATACTCATACACCCCCCTGCACACCTCCATATATATATATATATGTACGTGTGTGTGTGTGTGTGTATACATATATGTGTGTGTGTGTGTGTGTGTGTGTATGTGTGTGCGTGTGCGTGTGTGTGTGTGTGTGTGTGTGTGTGTGCAGGATTTTAAGAGATTATACATGTCTTGCTGGTGTTTCAACAAATGAAATGTGAAGAATAATGTAAATGGAAAAATTGTATTAACCTCCAGTATAGCATGCACCAGTCAATTCATAACTAATATCTGAACATAACATGAAATAAACCTCCTTAATGCAAGATTGTACGCCTCTCTTGTAACATGAGTTGAATTAAAAACACACAGAAACGTTTGGAGAATGTGATCTTCAGAAAAATATCCGAGTATCACGAGTACATTATAAATCTGCTGGTAAAAAAAGAGATCTAAATTGCCGCGGTTTATTAAATATATTAATGCTCAGATATTGACTTCCGTATATAATCTATAATGCAAGTTAAGGAAAGTCTAATACAAATGTCTTCAATTCCTTCAAAATGTCATTGTTACTTAAATGTTCTATGCACTAACACTCTGGTTATACAATGAGTTGTTTGCACCAAAAATTAATTCCTGATTATTATCATACACTGATGAACACATTCGTTTTATTAACTGGTTGCCGAATTAAAATCGTCTCATAATATATTTAGTTACAGATATTTATCATGTATAATACGTATTATTATGAATGGAGCGTTGAAATGTTTTATATTCCAGGTACTGTTTTGGATTAAGAGATAAATATAAGTTTCGTAATAACTGAAGATCAATAGCATTAATATTTGATATTAACGTACGACTATTATTTATTTTAGTTTAAATACCAATGCACTCTGATTCACATCCATATAATAGGCACTGCGTTCATATGCTGCTTAAGGAATTCAACAGATTTTACATTTGAAAAGTATCTGCGCGTGAAATAAGAATATAAAAAAGCATAATAAAATAAAAATGAATGTGAAAATGGGCGGGGGTAAAATACATACATTGGTGATGTATGGACACAAACAACATGTTCATATGTATTATTTTACAAGATACAAGAATAGATTTTAAAGAATTAGTGAATGCGTGTGATTGTGCTACACCTTGGTGTCTCTTGTATATAATTCCAATATAACTAAAAGCGTTTGTATGGCTCTGAAACTACCATAAATATGAAAGCTATTATTCACTCAACACACAAGGAGTTATATATTTGCTTTCCTTTGATCCGCCCGAAAACGAATATATATATATATATAGAGAGAGAGAGAATTATTTAATATACATATTTTTTACATATAGTATGATAACTAGAAAATATAATACAATATAATGCAAGGACATCTACAATATAAAAAACATGCACACACACACACAGACACATATACGTGCCGCCCATCTATCTATATATATCTATCTATCAATATCTCTCTATCTCTCTCTCTCTCTCTCTCTCTATATATATATATATATATATATATATATATATATATATATATATATATATATATATATATATATATATATATATATATATATATATATATATATATATATTGAGCTATGTAGAAACGAATTTTATTCACCTCATAAAGCTTCTGATGTGTTACGCCATACTCCGCTATCAATATGATCACTATTCACGTAGAATATGATAATATGCCAAGTTTATAAGAAATACAAGGAAATCTATTTCATCGAACACATAATTCTAGAAAAAACAAAACAATATTGTATGGATTTCTTCAGATGTGACAAAATATTTCTCTGAATTGATATCAATTGATTACTATATGCATCTTTATAATCAGAGATCAATAAACCAGTTACACACCA
>OZ024749.1:48615520-48635520 GCA_964016885.1 Eledone cirrhosa
TATATATATATGTATGTGTGTGTGTATGCATATATGCATATGTATGGGTGTATGTATCTGTGTCTGTGTTTGTGCCTGTATGTGTCTGTGTGTGATGATATATATTCATACTTATGTTGATATGAGTTTTCCTTTATGATTGCAGTCAGGCCCGGAACGTAATTACTTCCGCTGAGACGGAGATAAATCTCTCCGTTATTTAAAATACTAAGGCTAATTCACTCTGTTGATATAAAAAAAAGAAAGACAAATAAACACATTTCATTTGACGATATATTAAAGTAGACGATATGGGCAATTATTAGGTAATAGCTTTAGTATACCAGCGATAATTTTGTTATCATTGTTTTTATTAAAATTACCTCTGGTATACAGGCGGTGGATCAGCAGAATGGTTCTAGAGTCGGACAAAACGCCTTGTGTTATTAATGCCAGTTCTTTAGGTCCTGGAGATAAATCTTCCCGAGATCAACTTAAGCTATCATCTTTATGAGGTTGATAAAATAAAGTAACTCTAATTCGAAATGGCCGGCCTTGTATCTAAATTAGATAGCATTAATAAAATCAATTTTAGAGGGGGTTATTAGCAGAATATTTATGAATAGATTGTGGTATATTTAATGTATTTTATATGCTGAGTCCACATGATTTCAATCTGAGTTTTCCTATCATGGTTACGGATTCGATGAAATGAATTGCCAGCAGTCTACTGAAGTCAATTTACGCGATTATATCCTTCCCTTCAAACTACATTGCTGTATAGATTTGCGGCTCTTTTCCTTCTGAATTCAAATCCCTCCGAGGTTATATTTCATCCTTACGCAGTCGATGAATAAAGTACCAGTAACACACTGGGATCAATTAAATCGACTTTCCCCTTCCACACAATTTTTGACCTTCTGCCTAAATCTGAAACCAATATTAATATTCAATGAAACTTCCTTTGCATTCTGCTTTTTTCCCAAATCATGTCAAGTGACAAACTGACAGCTAAGGCGAAATTTTGCAAATTTACATGTGTACACACATCAGAAAATGATATTGCAATGTTTTATAATTAATTATGCAATTCTCATGACATGTACAATTTAATAGATTTTCCCTCCCCAAAATTTGTTGGCATTATGCATAAATCAGAAAACATCGTAATTATTATTATCAAATTTCCATTAAATAACAATTGGTAATAGTAGCCGAATAAAAACACACACATATATATATACATACATATATATATATGTGTGTGCATGTGTGTGTGTGCATGTGTGTGTGGATATGTATGTGTGTGTGTCTGTCTGCGTCTGTGTGTGACTATGTAAGTGGTTGCGGATGCGTGTGTGTTTAATTGTGTGCGATTAAGTGTTTCCCGTTCGGACAAATATTTTTTGAACAAGTTCCTAGTGGAAAACGAAATATGGAACCTCCGAATTAACTCAAATATTCATATTCCACTAGCAATGTAAGTAGATATAATGGTGGTTTAAACTTCGGCACAGAAATCATGAAAATTTATATACATCTATAATTTTCACATATATATTTAATGTTTTACTTCATATGATAGCTATCAACTTGAAAGGAGACGCGTGGAATATATTTATATTATAATACTAAAATATATAACGAGTCCTTTTAGAAAATGTGGTAGATGTTTACTTTGGGAAAATGTTGTGCGCGATCTTAGTTATTATGTTAGTGGCTCTGTCATTGAATTTAGTAGGTTATGGATATTTGAATCAAAACTTCACTTCACATCGTACTGCTTTAGAGTTGTCCAATCTCCATGAAAAGACGAAGTGTATGCGTAGAGGATTTGATCGTTTAAGAGAATGTACTAGTAGCATACAATTATATAACCTCTGCAGATAAAAAGAATAAAAATTGTATGACAAACCTAAAATGAAATAAACAATATCTAAGAAGTAAGAACGATAAACTATATATGGCGCCTCCCGCCTCCTCCAAAACTGATATAAATGATGTAAAAAGAACATTTTTTCTATGAAGACATAAAAATATAAGAAGAGAAAACATATTACGAAAAATAATAATAAAATGAGTAAAAGGATATAGAAACAGAAGTCCAAAGAGAAGTTGAAGAGATTTGGAAGAAAGACAAGGTAAAGAGTTTGAAGAAGCTGAATATGTGTGTATGTATGTAAAATTCGTGATAGTAAGAGTAGTAGTACTACCCGTGTTATTAATGTGGCACTATATATGTTGTAATGCACTTACGAATAATAATAATAATAATAATAATATTAATATTAATAATAACAATAAGAAAATAAAAAAATGTAAGAAAATGTGAAATAAAGAATATGAACAAAAATAGATTATGGAAGAAATAGAAGTATAAAACATTAATAAAATAAAATTATATGAAATATATATGGCATTTATTTTGGAATGTCGACTAAAAGGAAACATATTCTGTTCATTGGCCATTTCATATATGAATAAACAACGTATTTTGTGCTTCATTTATTGGTTTTATGGAAATAACATTACACAAAGTTGTGGAATGTTATCGTAATTTTCATATGGAAATATAATATATTAAATTCAAACGCATTTCATACATGTCTATCCATCTACTTCTCTCTCCCATTTTCTGTCAATATGTCTCCCTCTCCGTCTCTCTCAGTCTCTCTCTCTCTCCCACTCTTTATGTCTCTTTTTCCCAATATATAGACACACGCACAAAGACATTGTATATATACATACACACACACACACACAGACACACACACATATATATATATATATATATATATATATATATATATATATATATATATATATATATATATATATATATATATATATATATATATATATATATATATATATATACATATATATATATTTATATATATGTATATATATATATATATATATATATATATATATACATACATATAAATATATATATATATATATATATATATATATATAATTATATATTTATATATACATATAGGTTAGATGCATACACATTTGTATGTGTACGTACGTGTGTGTGTGCGTCGGCGTATGTGTGTCTATATGACTTCCTTATATGTCTCCTCAAAGTCTTTAACACCTTTACAGATTATTGATCTAGTTTTGCAGGTGTTTAGACCCTTAACTCATGTCTTTTTTATTATCACTCATCGATACACAACCACACACCAAGGTTCACACGCCCACATTTATACATACACACACACAAGATGTGTGTATGTATAAAAATATATGCATGGTTATAAATAAGTAAATACATACATACATACATGCATATATATATATATATATATATATATATATATACGCACACACGCACATATACACACACACACACACACGCACACACACCCCCACACACACACACACCCACACACACACACACACACACACACACATATATATATATATATATATATATATATATATATATATATATATATGTATATATATATATATATATGTATATGTGTGTGTATATATAATCATATAGTTATATGCACATACATATACGAATCTATTGTATATCAATATATGTATGTGTGGTGTTGTGTGGATATGTTTGTGTATCATATGCTGGAAGTGTCAAAGTGGCCAATATTCTGATACTTACGAGACGAAAGGGAAATATTGTCGATAGAGAAATAGTCAATCAATTCATGATATCTAACATATCTGTCTCTCTCTTTTATGGTGCCTAATGAAGAATAACGCTATGGGGCATATCTCGTGTTCCTACACAGGATATCGGGTTAAATCAGAATATATTTTCAAGAGAAGAAAACGTGCTTCCCGTGCTTTATCAAATGAGTCACGACTGATTTAAGTTCTTTGCCGAAGGAAAATATGTGAAATACTTTTAACAGATTTTGAATAATGAATTCAATGTTTAAAACATTGGAAATATGAGGCCATTCTTTTTTCAGATATTATATTCTAATAAAAAAATGTTCAACCATATCTTCTGATATAACTATATATATGGATAAGGGTTATTTCGGAATGTTCATAGAGGAAAGAAAGAAAGTACGTTCCATGATTGATATTTTGTGAATGTCTCAATTACTATATTAATATTAATAATTGTTTCTACTTTTGGCACAAGACCAGCAATTATTCCAGTGTATTACTGCTGCTTTATTTTATCGACCCCATAAGGATGAAAGGCAAAGTTAACTTCAGCGGTATTTGAACTCAGGCCATTCAGAGCCGTATCTCTTTGCTGCAAAGAATGGCGTCAGACCCACTACCGATACTGCCAATCTACCACCCAATTAATATTAATAATGGTTTCTGATTTAGGCGCAGTGCCAACAATTCTAAGGGGCGTGGAAAGTCATTCAAAGCAACCCAAGTGAATTACTGTTATTTTCTTTTCTTGACTCCTAAAAATAAAAGGCAAAGCTAATCTTGGTGGGATTTGAAATCAGAATGTAAAGGGTCGTAACTTTATTCCAGAAAGCATAATATCCGACACCCTAATCATATTGCCATTCGACCAATAGTAATAATAATAATATTAATAATGGTCTCAGGTTGAAACTTGGAGTGATTTGGGAAGGAAGCATAATTAAG
Organism: Eledone cirrhosa; assembly: GCA_964016885.1. Classification (NCBI taxonomy): domain Eukaryota; kingdom Metazoa; phylum Mollusca; class Cephalopoda; order Octopoda; family Eledonidae; genus Eledone; species Eledone cirrhosa. The sequence goes on from OZ024749.1 coordinate 48,620,102, forward strand.
TGGATGTTTCAAATAATAAAAATAATAATATCTTTCATTTCTGTCCCCATGGCTCGCTTGAAATTAGAGCAATTATTACTCTGTGAACGGAAATTCGTTTTGAAATACGGACCACGGTTAGACATAGCTCAGGATCGACTCAGGAAAGTTAATTCTTAACGTGCGCGAAGCCCTGTGAGTGAAATTTGGTCGACTGCTCATCGGACAGTCACTTTTAGTGAGGTGGCAAGCTTAATATGTTGCTCGATGTAAAACTAAAAATAAGAAGCTGGCCGAAGAACAGAAGATTGAGAAGAAAGAGGAAGAGGAATAATAACAATTCTAAACAGAATTGAAGTCTGTGCGATTTAAATAACTGTTTCTACTTTAGGCACAAGGCCAGCAATTACCCAGTGCATTACTGGTACTTTATTTTATCGACCCCGTAAGGATGAAAGGCAAAGTCAACCTCGGCGGGAATTGAACTCAGATCGTAAAGGGACGTAACTACCCCACCAATCCTGAACCACCCTGCGCTTCTAGGGCACCCAGGGAGAGCACCCAAATAACGAAAGGTATTCTGTCTTCCTCTTTAACAATTCTCCCAGTCCAACACGCCGTTTTACAATTTTAATAATGGGAATATTGTAAAAAGTCCACAAAATATGTTAGAAAAAGGCAGAAGTATATTGAAGACACAAAGAGAGATATGTGAATAGGGCTTAAGGTTTATAAGCTTTCAATGAAGTATATGATAATATATTTATTGTCTCTTAGTTGTCATCGTAAAAGAATAATATCTATGAACTGTATTTTACTGGACGAATTTACTCTTAGAAGGCCAAATACACAGGGCTTTCATATTGGCTATTAGGCTTAATATCTTAAGTTTTAATATTATATATGATATATGATATATATATATATATATATATATATATATATATATATATATATATATATATATATATATATATATATATATATATATATAAACCATTTGTGATAATATAGCTTGTGGAATACAAAAGGACGAGGCGATAATATTCTGAAAACACTGAATAATCTACGGAAGCTATGGGGATTAAACATAATAATTATCTTAATGGAGAATGGCAGAAAAATATTATTTTTGTTCATGCTAGAACTCGCCTACCTAAATTGATATCTTCCTATTTTGAGACATTCAAATTCTATATTTTTTATGTTCTCTCTTCCAGAAGTTGGAATGACTTTTGGTGTTTCAAACTCTTAAGTTAAGTGTTACACTCTAGAAATACCAATTATAAAGATGTAAGTGCTATCTGCAATATATATTATTTAATGTGGCAGGACATAAAATTAAATTACCAGAGATAATTATATTTTGTTACTGTTTTCAGTCATTGATCTACAGGTTTTTAGCCGGTCAAATTGACCTAAGCACTTAATTCAGCCCGATATTTATGTTATAAATCTTAATTTGTTGAATGTATAAGTTGCATTTCCTCGTAGGAAAAGAGAGGTCGACACAGTAATTTACATTAGTGTATACAATAAGCTCATATAACTAACTATATGTTATTATCAACTCGAAATACGGGAAAATTACGTTTAATTTACTCACTAACAGTGGACTAATGAAACTACTACAGCTGATGCAAATATTGGTTTTGATCTAGCCTAACCTCTCCTCCAAAATAACCTTCTATATTACCTCATTTGAATGTAAAGTATCTCTTTCTTCATTTCACAAGATCTCTTTATCTCGCTGTTATCAACACTCTTTCTTTCATTTCCTCTCTCTTTCCACTTGATAAACATATACATTTGCGAATATTTAATAATATCTCAAATACATACAATTATACAACTCATATAGTACAATTAGCGTCCCATCTAAAGTTTTGAGTTGAGATTTCACCAGTTGCACTCACAATACCAACCGGACATATTTACGGGGTTGGATTAAACGACAATACTTACCCGTTTTAAATGATTTCCATGTGCTAATATTAGACTCTAGTACATCAAAATATCTTTCTCTCTATCTATCTATGTATGTATCTATCTATATCCCTTTCTCCCTCTATATCTCAATCTCTCTCTCTCCACCCGCACACATACAAAGACACACCAACACAGGCACATACATATATATATATATACCATTGAAAATAAAATGATTCGTATGAGAAGAATTTCATAGAACAGTAATAGATTATTCGGCAGTGTAACTGGTAAGGAGAAAATTCGCTTCACAAAGAAAAAATATGTTGTAAACACATCAAAGCCAGGTTTTTATGAAGAACCATATTTTTTTTTATTAAATCACTTGCCGAAAGGTTTTGATTGCCATTATACAAGTATACAGCTCTCCATTAAACACAGATTTAAAAACTTCAATGTGTATATTGGAATGATTGCTGAGGATAAAGCAAATGAACATAACACTGAAAATGAAATAAAGGGAAACACATCAATGTTCCTTCCATCGTTTCTAAGTTTTCCTCAATAAACCTATGGACGTATTATTCCCTGAGGTTTGTTTTCAATATGTCGTTTTCAGTCAAAGTATATAATGGCGTGCTTCATGCAGATATAATCTTTGCATTTTTAGTTCTTTCCTTCTACAGCGTACAGAATTCTTTTAACCGAGTAATGGTGTGGTTTCCTAGTGCACAGGGAGTAATATCTTCTAATTAACTCTAACATTCTGAATATATTCAATATAAAATCGCCTTCTATTCAAAGCTATGCTTATTTTCAGCATATCTCTTCAAGTAATACAACTCCATGAAATAATTTCCTACACGAAACATGCATGTATATTACACATGAAAAGGAAGTGCATCCTTGACCCTGCGTGAGGCACCCGCAGAAATAAACGGAGTGAGGTGATAATACTAAATAATTCGACAATTTGCGGCATATAGTATATCAATTTAACAAGAACAAGTTTTTCACTAGAAATGTTTCATATATATCAATCACATTCCAATATCTATATAACATTTGTAATACTATTATTCACGAAAAGAGTAGACTTGAAATTATAATCTTGATTTTTTTCTTAGTGATTCCTCAAAAGGTTTCTGCTGATCAGGAATGAAAGGATGAAAGCGATTTATTCAGTGTCTTCTACCTATTCTTCGTGATGAGAGACGAGATTTACCCAACCAGTACTGAATCTTCAAATTTCCTGTATAAAGAAAGTTTATGTCTAATCCAATGATTTAAAATGGACACATTTTAGGGCGTGAAATTTGTTGACATGACCATTGGTTATATTTGAATATGTAGGCACAAATTCGAAACAAAGAAGAAATAAAAAGGAATCTGACAACAGTAAGCTATGAACTTAGAACGAAATAATTTGATCTTAGCCTGAATTAATATAGCAATATATTCATTGCGGTACCTATGAAAAATATATCAGCATATTGATACTTTCCTTCGTTTGTACTCATTATTGATCACAATATATCCATGACATGTTACATTAATAGATTTATGGTGTGTTTAACTCTTAATAACTCTAATTCAAACTTGTGTTCAACGACATAAATCAGTCGGTCGGTTGATCATACGAGTAGTATAATATTTTCTTTAGGGATTTATTTCCATTCAATGAAATGTATAGTTAATGTCTATGCTTGTATATAATAAAGTTTATATGATCATCAAAATTACAACTGTTTATATTGTTATGTGAATTGGACTAATTGAAATAAAACACTAATTGAGAGAATTCAAACAATTTTCTTTAACACATTTAGTTAATTGTGAAGAATTATGTCTGGCATCATTCCTGTCACAACTTTTATTATATCGATCTGTTATGTGTAACAATGTATGCCACTTATACTTGGTCATAATGTCCAAACGAATTCTATCGATTAGTATACTTTTAGAATACGTCACCATCACTATCAATCATTACTCTACTTGAGACAACTTAGACGGCTCGACTTGTGAGGTATAACAGTCTATTTTTCATATTTCACACTATCTTGTCGTTGAAATAAAAGAACTGAATGGACAATACTTTACTAAGTATAATAATTATAACAAGCGTGATTGTTATCACAATAATGACTGATTTGAAGTTAAAAGAACCACCGTATCTACAGCAGATAGTATTTTTATGCTATGACAGTTCATAGCATAGCATCGTCTAGTAACCGTTGTCAAATGTTCACAGATTCGAGTGACTCGTGTATAATTCTCGAATTGGAATATAAAACAATTTATCTTAAAAGTTTGCGGAGAATACTTTTACAGAATTGAAAAGAAAATTATAAGTAAACATTTAAAGGTAAATATATTTATTCCGTTTTCCCCTCCCTTATGTATTCATATAGAATGACATACATGTATCTCAGTAAATACATCGATAGATTACTAATAAGTATATACATAAGCAACTTCAAGAAAAAGTCATAATGCATTCATTACATAATTTCGTGTCATTCTGTGTCAACATTTCAGCAACTGTTTACCTGTGAATATTCTGCGCATGATTTTAAACCACTTTCATTTATTATTAGAATAAGTGGATTGGCAGTATTGATAGAGGGTCAGACACCATGTCTTGCAGCATAGAGTTATGGCCCTTTATGGTCTGAGTTCAAACCCCGCCGAGGTTAACTTTGCCTTTCATCCTTACGGAGTCGATAAAATAAAGTACCAGTAATGCACTGGGATAATTGCTGGCCTTGTGCCAAAAGTAGAAACAATTATTTTAATAATGAGGGTGGTAGATTTGCAGTATCTGTAGAATGTCGAACCAAATAATGTGCAGCATATTGTTACGTATGGGTTCAAATCCCACCGTTGTTATTATTTCATCAATACGGGGTCGATAGAATAAATTACTTTTGACGCAGGTGGTTGATTTAATCGGAATTCCCATGCACCTAAATTGTTGGCCATGCACCTCAATCAGAACCTATTATTATTAAAATAATGACGGCGGTGGATTGATCGTGTCTGTAGAGCGTCGGACAACCTGCTTTGTGGTATATTATTCCATCCTTATTCGATCTGAGTTGAAATTCCGCTACAGTTATCTTGCCGTTCATCCTTACAGCTTCAATACAATAAAGTGCCATTGATACAGTGACGTTGATTTGGTCGAGTTCCGCTTTCTCTTCCAATTACTGGCCTTGTGCCAAAAGTAGAAAATATGATTATTACAGTAATGATGTTAGCCGATCTTACACATTCAGGAAGATTCTCGAAATTAAATATTTTCAAAATGTATACTGTGTGGAGGGGAATCCCATTGATTTACTTTTACAAATGCAAATACTTATTTGCAAATAATTGTTTAGATATATTCTAATACCATATCTTTCTCTGTTACTTTCTACGAAGGGCACTTGAAGGATTTATAGGCTGACTATTTATAGGCTAAATATTTAGTACATCAATTTGAATTCTTCTTATTAAAAATTGAATTGTTTCTTTCCAGGGATTATGCTGACAAATAAACCTTATTTGGGCATTCCATGAGAGTATCTTGGTCAGCCTATGATGTTTTCTACCAACCCTCATATCTTTCTTCCAGCAATGATATTCATATATAGCTTTCCGATTGGAAAGGTTAAACAATGGAGCTATTGAAAATAATATTCAGTGCTGTGCCGTTGGCTCGGACATGAGTATGAGAAATAGGTCAATTTTGCAATTTCCACATAGAGGTCGATAATGTAAATATAGGAGCGGTAGTGTTGTCAAATAAATTCTCTATGAGATTCAACATCAAACTATTGGCATCTTTCCAACACGAAATTGTTAACATTATGCTGTCCTTATATTTAATAGATTGCAAACAGTTTAGCTTTGATTTAATTCCTGCTACATACATCACTTCAGCACAACGCTCTTCATACATTTCCTGAAACTCTATTATCAATGAAAACTTATTTAGACTTATGCTTAAAGAAAAAAGAAATAAATAGCTTAGTGTTGAACAATATCTTCAACAGTTGATCGTTTTATCACGTATTACTTTCCTGTATAAAACGCTCACACCTACTAACATGCCTTTGTTCTCTAAGTACTCCAGTTAACTTCGAAGTATTATACGTCTTTCCCTTATGTGCTTGTTTATCTTTTGCTGTTTATTCAAATTCTCCCATTCCTACCAGATTCTTTCATGTTTTCTGGTGTTTCTACTTTCATAGAATGTGTTTAGAATTTGAACGCCTGCACCTGGCTCTCTGTTTATCCGGTATTAGGCAAATATATCACCTCAGCTGCACTCAAAAGTTATAATATATTCCATAATTTATGAGCATACGCTGACTCTAATTCCCGATTTCCCTGATATGGTTTTTCATAAATAATTAAATTAAACTACGCCTCAATCACTCGCATAAACACTGACATACACAGACACAAGGAATATGTATATGTATATATATATATATATATATATATATATATATATATATATATATATATATATATATATATATACATAAACATATTATATATATATATATATACATACATATAATATATATATATATATATACATATACATAGTATATATATATATATATACATATAATATATATATATATATATATATATATATATATATATATATATATATATGTATATATATATACATATACATATTGTATATATATATATATATATATATACATATAGTATATATATATATACATATACATATTATATATATATATACATATAATATGTATATATATATATATATATATATATATATATATACATATACATATATATATATATATTTATATATATATATATATATATATATATATATATATATATATATATATATATATATATATATATATATATCCAAGAGAGTTAGACGAAATTGAATTTCACCAGTTAAATTGAAATATTCGAACGATGATCACATTTTAATATTTAACTAGTTCTGACGTTAGTTTGCTGATTGTAAAGAAAAACACAAATAATGGGCTAATGAAGCAAAGAGTGCATCATTATCAATAATTAATAATGGACCATATACAATTCTTGGGATCTAAAAGATAAACTTTAAGTTACTAAGTATGAGGTGAATCATGTCTTCGTAAAAGAAGCACATACATATAGAAACGATAATGCACAACATGCATGGGCATACACAAGCATAATTGTATACATGTTTGTTCTTCATGTTTATAATTTTATGTATATAAACATATGTATATATACATATATTATGTATATATATATATATATATATATATATATATATATATATATATATATATATATATATACATATTCCTTGTGTCTGTGTATGTGAGTGTTTATGCGAGTGATTGAGGCGTAGTTTAATTTAATTATTTATGAAAAACCATATATATATATATACATATATATATATATATATACATATATATATATATATATATATATATATATATATATATATATATATATATATATATATATATATATATATATATATATATATATATATATATATATACATATACATATATATATATATACATATATATATATATACATATATATATATATATACATATATATATATATAGGTATATACATATATATATATATATATATATATATATATATATATATATATATATATATATATATATATGTATATACATATATATATATATATATATACACATATATATATGTATATATATACATATATATGTATATATATACATATGTTTATATACATACAATTATAAATGTATATATATATATATATATATATATATATATATATATATATATATATATATATATGTATATATATATGTATATGTACATACTCGCATATATAGGCACATACATACATAATTGCATATAGAAATATGTGTTTATATATATGTATTTGTTTATGTATATACTATAATGTGTATGAGCCTACGGCTCTATATTCCTAAGTATGAGCTTGAATTTCTTTTAAATTGTTCTTATATATCTTTTAATTATGTATGTTTTTCTTTCTTTCCTTAGTTTTGGAAAGCTTAAGACTTGATAAATTTATTTACTTTCATATGATGCACTAGATTTTCTAGTATTATTCTCGATTATTCCAAGAATCTATCGAGTATATAGGCACCTTGAACAAAATAATTTTATGTTATCATCTTTGTGTATATTTGTATTTATTTGTCAGATGTCATTTATTTCAATATATGTGTCTCTCCAATGTTACTATCTATTTCACTTCGACTCTTTATCGCTCTATGAAACCTAGCTGTCCATCCTTCTCTCTCTCTCTTTCTCTATATATATATATATATATATATATATATATAATGTAGGAGGTTAGTTTTATTTTAGTACAATAAAGCAATGGAGATATCGGATAAGTAGCACTCTACAGTTTGTAGGACTGGAGCATACATAATATAAGATCAAGAGATGGTTAAAAGAGTTCCGTGTATTTTATTATGCGCATTTCAAAAACAAATATCATCATTAGATGACATTTGCGTTTTCGTCAGATAAAATAGGGAGACATGATAAGAAGGTTTTAAAACACTTGTGAATAGTGCAGTTTTAAATCAACATATATGCAGTTTAAATCATATATAATGAATTTGCAGGGGTCTGCATCAGGTAAATGTATCACACTTATACACACACAAACATTATTTCTATGAATAGAGACGAAATATATCTTGAAAAAAGACAAATTATTCAGTATTGTATGCACTTGGAATGAGTATTCAATCTTGGGCAACTTTTGGTATGAGGTCCATCGATAATTGCCCAACATTTGTTAGTATTTGATCATAGATCGTAGTTTTTGACAAGAAGATATTTCCATAGAGATGTATCATTACCCAGGCATGAACGGTTCTGAATCATTTCAATGCCATAACGCTTTTTTCTAATGGGAAGGCAAATGCAAATATTAGATGCTGGCCCAAGTTACGTTATATATCTATTCACAAAGGAAGAAAATAGAGGTTGCACAAGATTCGAATGCAGAAAACAAAATATTGAGACATGTCGCTTCATATATACACACATATATATATATATATATATATATATTTATATATTGGGGTGGGGAGAAATATTAGCGGAAGTAATTATGAAGATGTACTAGTAACCTTTTATTTTGAAATTACTTTCCCGTGCAGATGTTCCAAAAAAAAGAGACATGTTATGTTGAAATATTATGAGACGGAAGCCTTTGTCTTACAGTGGAAAGTCAATTGCTTAGAATGAAAATTATGTTCATAATCAACCGCTGTTCTCATAGCATTATACTGACATCATACCCCTTCACTGCAAACATCCGAATCAATATATAGGATGGCATATATTCTTGTATAGGACCTATTTATGCACACACGCGCACACACACACACACACACATATATATATATATATATATAAATATGTATATATATATATATGGGTGTGTGTGCATGTATGTATATATATACATATATATATGACATTTATGTTAAGCTAGTTCGGGTTGGTAAACGATGATACACTATACATATATATAAAGAATAATATAAAGGGACCGGGGCCGATTAAATATGTTTAGAAGAAAATCTATTGTTTAGCAGAAATTAACTTTTATGACTTCGTAATTATATAAAGACTTTCAAGAATGGATATGGAAGTGTTTGTTTCCGTACCTAGATATATGATATTGAAAGGAATTCCGTTTTAGAAAATGAAAGTTTCACCTTCGTTAAATCGAAAATTGTTCAGAATTATTTTTGTTTCTTGTTCATCAACTCGTTATTAATCGATTTACGTAAACTAATGTTGCTTTAGTGTCTGTTTGCTTGTTTCTTTTGTTGTGTACTTTAGTTTGCCATTTAACTAACTTTTGCTATAATTTAAAAAAAAAAATTAACAAAAATCAAAAGAAAATATAAATAAGAAAAAAATAGCAATCAGGTTTCGTAAGTTTAGTAATTATTTTAATAATTATTTCCTAAGAATAATTTGTCCTTCAAGAAATTTTTACTTCATTTTCTTATCAACAGTTTATTTTATATAGCTGTGTTTCTTTTTATTTTTTATGCTGAAAATACAAAATTAATCTTAACTAACGCTTAAATGATCTTTGATCAACAATTGCTCACAAATTAATCGATATATGAACAAAAGATAAAAAAAAATAGAAATATAGCAAACTAATTTTTAAAAATCGATGAAATAATAGCCAGTAAAACTATAAAAAAAATCAGTGACCTTGCATTAGCTATTGACTAGAAATAGAAGCATTGAAATGTGATATATAGTTGAATGTGGAATGTATTTAAGAATATATACTATACACACACATATACATATATACACACACACACATATATATATATATATATATATATATATATATATATATATATATATATATATAACGTTCATACATATATAATTTTATAGTATATTACTAAAAACTAAATAGTTATATGAAATGTTTCGTTAATTATGTTTTAAAATCAGAAACTCTATCATGATTTCAATATTGAAGGTGTCGAACTAAATCATTTGTTTGAAGGTTGGCTTGGTCCCCTTGTATTGTTTGTTCCGGCTATAGGGTTTCTGATTATATCATGAGCTCCCCTTAGGATTTCATCGTTTCGGGGTCAATAACTTTGAAATTTGCGAGTACTGTCGTTACATATTTTCTCTAAATAAGCCCCCTCTCTCACACACTCCTTGATACATAGACCCCGAACATGATAGTTGGATGGCACCCATCAGCTTGGCTGCTCTCCCATGAAGATACAGCCAGATCAGAGAGATACGGACCCGCTGGAATATGTTAACTGTGTATGTGTGTGTAGATATATATGGCGATGAATAACCTAAAAAGAACAAAACAATTATACATCACTAATTAACTTTGTTTTATTAGTCTCGAATTAAATTTTAGAAATTCTCGACACGTATCTAGAATATTTATTTATTCTAAAACACACTTTCGTTACTAATCAGTCAGACGTTCCTACTCGTTTACATCCATTCCCCTCCCTCCCCCACACTCTGTAACGCCAGTTTTCTTCAAAATATACCATGAACAATTCATGCACCGCTAACCTCTCTCTTATTGGTAGGATGTGTATCAATTTTATGTCATTTTATTTTTGATCATTTTAAATAAGACATATGATGATTGTGGTTATATATATATATATATATATATATATATATATATATATATGCATATGTATATCGTACACACACACACACACACACACACACACACACACACATATATATATATATATATAAGTACTTAATTTAAGCCGTGTACACACTGCGAAAGATTTGGACACAGTTTATCAATTTGTTTGATGTGATTTGATTATTCAGAATGGTATTGTTGCGCCATTCTTAATTGGAAATAGAAATGTACACACATTCCCCGTCTAAATTTAATGCGTTTGATTCTTAACATTACGACATCATGTTGACTGAAAGCAACGAATAAAGCTTAAAATGTAAATCTAAATATTATTTTATTAAGATTTCCAAACATTACAACAAGTTACTGAGAGCCTATTTGATGAGCTAGAAATAGCAAGCTAATCCTTTTCAAATCAATCCTGATTATCTTAATTGAGGAACGAACATGTAATAAAATATAGCCCTAGACGACAAACTAATGGGCAAGATTGTGAGAGTCGGAATCAGCGATTAGAGATTTATCTGCTCTATCATTATCATCACCATCACCATGACCATCGCCATCACTATCCTGAAATTCTAAAACCCTTGAAATTATATGTTAACATTTACCCAGTAATTAGAATCACGCTACAAGTAAATTATGACCACAACATCCAAAACAACAACGAAACTTGGATGCACAACATGCCCTAACATTACACTAGTAACATCACGAGCTTATGATGTTGATCTCTGACCTAATATGTCGAGGACAATTGATTACTCTCAGAATAATGACACATAGATTCTATCATAAAAGGGTCTTATCTAATTGGAATCATATTGTCAGATGTATTGCAGAAATATTATATCGAGTAACATAGCATGAGCAACTATAGTAATTATAAGACCAATGTGGATAAAGAGAATATATGAGGGATGTGATGCCAGACTGATAATGACGATTAATCAGTCTGCCTTATATATGCATTCATAACTATTTTTGTAGTAACTTGTATATGCTTATTTAATAATTCATGTAAAAACACAAATATGTTTGTAATTTAGCACATAGTAAAAATACAAACAAACGGGATACATATCGCATCAAGCACACTGAATTTTGAAAGCAGGCAACACAGTTAGTTAATAATAAATTGCTTGAGTCGACGTAGCACATACTCGATAAATCAAAGTTATATATATATATATATATATATATATATATATATATATATATATATATATATATATATATATATATATATATATATATATATATATATGTATATATAAAGATAGAAACGATTTAAAACTAGTTAGACCATTACTATATATATAGAGAGAATGCAGGTAGGGAGAGAAAGAACGAGAGTCATATATACGTACTATAGTTTCGATTGATCTATTAATGTGATATTTAATGAGATTAATACGAGATATTTTTGTTCATTTTATATCTGATTTACTTATGGCCCTCTCTCCACATCTCATGATCTGTATATGTATATATATATATATATATATATATATATATATATATATATATATATGTCTGCGAATGTAGAGTAGCTTTCTTTTATATTTTATCATTTTTCATTTAAAGTTTAAAGCAAAGTCATTTTTTTCCAATTCTTTCAGTTTCGTCTGTTGTTTTGTTGAATTTTGAAATATATTTGCCATGAAACAAATATCATTTGATATATGTTATAACAGTCTGGTAAACATGTAATGGTAATTTTACGATCGGATTTATGGCAACATACAACGGCCAAAATACATTACATGTAATTTTCATCTAAGCGTTAGAATATTGATATTTTACTTTAAAAAATAAATAACAATTTGAAAAAAGAAAATGAAACCTATGAATTATTTTGAAACATCTATTGTACAATGTAGAGAAATAAACACCCATGGAATTAAGAAAAAAAATGAAAAACAGGGACAAAAAGAATCAAATGATCCAGTATCAAAATAGACATATCTCTCAATGCTCAAATTCCCAATTCGTGTGAATTATGAATCATAACATAATTTGTCATTTCGTTGCATATGTGTATAGAACATATTATTAGATAAATTATATAAAAACTATATATACTGGGACACACACACACAAACACACACAAATAGACACCCCCCACAACCGACATATATATATATAGTATTAAGGATCTATGTATGGTTATGTATATACTAAAATCTTTTATAGTTATATATATTTTAAACCCTAAATAGTGAAAGACAGTAATTTATTACTATCTTATTACCAGTAAGATAAATAGCTCAATGTAACAACAATATATATATATTCTAGGGCGGGTAAAAATTTCCCGAGATCCATGGACGAGTTCTCTCCACCGGTCTCTGTCCCTCATTATCTCTGTCATGCCCTGCGTCTCCGACAGACCAGTGTCTGTCCTTATGGCATCGACATACATTAACCTTGGTCTTCCTCTTCCAGTGTGTCAATTTAAGGGCTTCAACAGGAGCCCTGAGTGCAATGTCAACTCTGGATGTCGGTGAGCATGTCCAGCTAACCTCAGTCTCCTCTGTGTCTCTTTTGAGCTGACTTTTGGGAGGCTCCCATACAGCTCTGAGTTTCTCATCCTCAGTGTATACTGATTAATGTTCAGAGCCATCCTCAGCATTCTCAAGTAGCACCCATCCACATCTGAGTGAGTTTATTGGTCAGTGTCCAAGTCTCAGACCCGTACAGCAGCACAGACTCTACTACAGCAATGAAGAGGCGGAATTTCATATATATATATATATATAAAATACATATGTTATTAAATAACATATGTATCTTGTAGCATTCAGGAATGTTGATTAATTGTGATAGGGAAATATATAATATCATTTAATATTGCCATTGGACGATTGAAATGTAAACTCGTCATCTACTAATAGTTATCGAGTAGATGGAAGAAAATTTAAATATATATTGGATTTATATAGATGAATAAATAAGCGTATGTGTATAGGATATATGTGTTTACGTCTAAATCATTCATCAACCATTATTTTTGTGTAAAACTGATATGTTAGGACCCTCAAAAATGGAGAACAGACATTAAAATTACTATTGGTTTTATATGTGTGTATATATATATATATATATATATATATATATATATATATATATACATACTCAAGCACACACACACCCATATATATAAATATATATATATATATATATATATATATATAATTGCTAATTTATGTAACTAAGTCACTCTCACTGTCACATTCTCTGCATATATATATAAGTAAAATACCAAAAAACAAAAACTATAACAAAGAGTTCCAGTACGAACAGTGTTGGTATTAGGTTCATGTTTGAGACTGGCGGGGCGGGGGTACTACGTTTCGGCCAAAGAGTTCGAGGGGATGTGGGGGATGGTGGTGGAAATATTAAAAGGGGGGAGGATATATGTAGATATAGATATTTATATAAAGAGTACAAGTGAGATAGATTGAGACCGATGTTGAGAGATACTGAGAAGGATATATAGGTAAAAGGATAAATATAGAAATATATATCTGTTACGTTTTGATACATATTAACTACAAATTAATTCGCCTAAAGACATTTGATAAATTGCAGAAACACGTATATCTAAATTATATTTTATTCACTTGTATATACAAATATATATATATATAATTGATATGTAGCACTGTGAGTTATGTAAATAATTCAGTTAAAACTATTTCAGAAAGGCTGACAAATAAAACAGTGACTTTGTATATATATTAGGGATAATGTCCGCAATCAATATGTAAAAGAAAAACGATACAAAATCCCCCCCCCCCGTCTCTCTCTCTCTCTATCTCTCTCTCTCTCTCTCTCTGTCTCTCTCTCTCTCTCTTACGATTCATCTATCTCTATATAGCAATATATGTCTTTGTCTATCACATTTGATACGAATACTGATGAAACTTTCTTCTATGAATTGTAACGATTCTGAGTAAATGCTGCTATCAGAAATTAGCTTGGTCAACCATAAAGCAATTATTACTTCATTCGCTCCACCTAATTGTGTTTTTCGTTGTACTCTTCTGCTCCATCAGATAAAATTACCGACGAGTTATCTTCTATTTCTAACATGGTGGTTCATCTCTCACGTACACCTATCTTATCTTACAATTATTATCACCAAGTAGTTACACTGCATGTAATTGTATAGTGTTGCTATATATATATATATATATATATATATATATATATATATATATATATATATATATATATATACGCACATGTGTATGTATATATTCGTGTGTACGAGACATAT
>OZ024749.1:48640520-48653020 GCA_964016885.1 Eledone cirrhosa
TTGTTTAAACCTAAGATAATTTTCAATAAGTATAAACATTTTTTGTGAAGTTTTATATTAAAGATGAAGACATAACACTAGACGTAATACTATTCATATATACCACAATTGTAAGCATACTGAAAAAGCATAATGACCTTATGATACTAAACTGTTTATGAATTCATAGTATTAAACCAGAAAATGCCAAATTGCTAAATATTTGGCTTCTTTCTAAATACGGTCATATAAAGGCATATACATATATACATATACACTCATATACGGAGGCGTTTCCACTTTCATTACCTTTATATTTATATATATATATATATATATATATATATATATATATATATATATATATATACATACATATACATACTTATGTGAGTGTGTGTGTGACCGTGTGTGTAAATATATATATATAAAGGTTTGTCTATATGTGTGATTATGTATGCGAATCTTTCTGATATGAATATACATAGATGTAGATATAGATATTGCCAAATATATTATTGAGTGATATTAAAAGATTTTGTGTATTTTGATTTTGAGATATAATAAGATAATGTGAACGAGATAATAAAATATAATGACAAGAAACGTAAGAGGAATAAGCATAGTATAATGGGGCAGTCTGTAATTCAGAGAGAAATGTATGAGTGAACGAATGTTAAAAGGAAAAATACGAAGAATTGTATATTATATTCAGTTAAGAAAGAATTGGAAAGTATCTATTAAAATAGCGAAATAATGATGAAAGAAAATAAATAGGAAAACCATATGAAAATATTACAGATTTTAAAAATGAATACAAGAATGGAAAACTGAAGCGTATAAGAATGGAAGACGATGCAAATAGTGGAAGGGGATACATCTCATTTGAATTAATAAATGGTGTTGACTGAACGTGACAATGGAAGTGAACAAATGAATGTCATGACAAAGAAAAGGAAACAAATATAAGAAATGAAAATGACAAAACTCGTTAGAATATTATCAATTTTGGAATGTGTATGTAATATTTTCGTATAGCAAGATCTAACGAGTCGTCAAAAAAGCAGAAAGTTTAGATTATATATCATAATTCTATAATCTCATAACAGAATTCATAGAATCCCTGATAGAATCCCTCATCGAATTTAGTTAAGAACATAACGTCAATCTGTGTAAATTTAATAAAAATATTTAATGAAAATGTATACCCTCTTAGCTAATGATTGAAACAAATATACAACTAGGAGGCATAGAATTAGAATCATATTGTTTGGCAATACCCATCCTATCGATCAGGTTTACAAGCTGGAATGACCCTTCAGTTTCACAGTTTATGGAATATTTTTATTTTCTTCCGTAAGCATGAGTAGGTTGAGAAACAAAACATACACACATTCTTATAAAGACAACAAATCTCATTAAAGATTTGTATGCAATTGTAATGAATAATAAAGATTATATTGTAATGAATAATAAACTATATTTGCATCAGATGTACATTCATATTTCGAATTTGTTGTCCCTGAAATGCTGTCAATCTAAGAGTCTAGACTAGTATCTCTCTCTCTATCTGTCTATCTATCATATTCTCTCGCCCTCTATCATGCTCTCTATCTCTCTCTACGTCTCTCTCGCTTACCTCTTTCTCTCTGTAGACCGTACATTGGAATGAGCGATATAACGACTGACAAGAAAGCCGAGTGTTATTAAATTTATCTCTAAACCTTCCGGGTTCAGATCTCTCCGCATGGTTTTATCTGAATAGGTGTGGAACAATTTATGTGTCACAGGGTTCATTTTAGAAGACCTCAACTATATCAGACCCTCTTTACGAAAGAGCTGAAAGGCATACAGCTAAACCTAGCTCACAGCAGTAAATATTGCATCCTCTACCATTATATGGTCATTTGTTATAGATTGAAATATATATGTTCAACGTTGATAGCAAATAAAAATCAAAGATACAATTTCTCAGAAAAACATCAATTGGTGTATGTGTATATATATATATATATGTGTGTGTGTGTGTGTGTGTGTGTGTGTGTGTGTGTGTGTGTGTGAGAGAGAGAGAGAGAGAGAGAGAGAGAGAGAGAGAGAGAGAGAGAGAGAGCGAGAGAGAGGGAGAAAGAGGTTGTGTGTGTGTTTGTGTGTATGAGCGTGTGTCAAGCGTACGGTGTTGTGTGTATATATGAACATGTATGTGTATGTAAGCCATTCTTTTCACATTTTATATCATGATTATGTTATGATATGACTATGAAATTTAACATTCATTTTCCTAAGAGATGGTTCTTTGTTTATCTGTAGCTCAATTCTGTCAATCCATTTCGCACATATATTTACAGCACGACCTGGCGATGTTGCAGCATACGATCGTCGTATTAGGAATAGCTATTAATTTTCCCTTGAATAATATTTTCCCGTACTAAAGAGGAAAGGGCATACATTCTGTAATACCAACGTACAATCATTTACAGATATATCAATAGACAGGTATGACATTGAATTATGATCGCAAGTAGGATACTCATATACATTGTGTTAGAATTTCCCTATATATTACATACATGGGTGTGTGATAGATTTTTTTATGGGATGAAGTAAAATGGGCGGAGAGGAATTCATTATATTTTACAACCTCGAGCGTGCTTTGTGGTAGTGGATTCGTAATGTTGAAACTTTTTGAAGATGATTTTTATTCGTTATTCTAAAGCTATTTGAATTTACACTGTCACTTCAATAAAAATAAATAAGCTCAACATCAAAGAAGCTATAACTCTACTAATAAACTGAATCGTTCGTGTTTGTATTGATAGTCAGATACACGCGGTTATACTCGTCAGACAAATGCACACACACACACACACACACACACACACACACACACACACACACACACACACACACACACACACACACACACACACACACATGTATATGTATATATACATACACACACATACACACACACACACACAAACGTATATATATATATACATGCATACGTGCGTACGTACACACACACACACACAATATATATATATATATATATATATACAGAACATATCTTCATTCATATATACATACATATATATATTTGTTGCAACTCACTTACGAGAAATGGCATTACCTGATCATTTCCTCACACATGTGTGGCACGAATATCGTGTTTTAGCACTACCATGGACTTATTTTCTTTTCTACGTATGCTGCACCAATGAATGTTACTACGACCTAGGTTCTTCATTTTGTTTTGGTGAATCTAAGATGACGACAATGAAAATCCAAATTGATAATAAACACATATATGTAGCCGAGACTTCTGTATACGATTTCATATCCAGTATATATTCCAAGGCATATATTAATCAAACCTATTCATCTGTTAACCTCGGCGGGATTTGAACTCAGACCATAAAGGGCCGTAACTCTTAGCTGCAAAGCATGGCGTCTGACACTCTACAGATACTGCCAATCCAACGCATATATAAATAATAATTTTTGATCAATCTCTATAAACTTTTGACATCATTCGAATAATCCTTTATGAATCATATTTTGAATCATACCTAATAAACCACCGGGAGAGATGTATTGATGTTGCCCACTCTATGCAGTCAGGTCACATTTACATCTCTATATCACAATACACATCATAAATGAACAAAAGCCTATGAGGATAATAATGATCTCAGTACTCGTTTTCTCCCTGTAAAAACACAGTGATCGTGATTGTTACATAGCTATATTATAGCATGTCAAGTTGGACAGGGAAGAACATATCCCAGTAGTGATCCATGACATTGAGCATACTAATATTATATTAATCTAGATATTTAGTGACAGTTTTGTAAATATCTCTTTTCCTCTTTGTTTTCCATTTCGTTATGTATGTATCTCTACCTATCTCTCTCAATAAATACCATTAGCATATCTTCATTTTGTTAAGGATCATTATTATCTTCGTCATCACATAGAGTTACGCCCCTTTCCATTCTGAATTCAAATCCCGCCGGGGATAACTTTGCCTTTCATCCTTACGGGGTCGATAAAATAAAAGTACCAGTAATGCACTGTTAATTGCTGGCCTTGTGCCACAAGTAGAAACAATTATTATCTTCATCATCACCTATATAACCGCAGCCATCAACATTATCATTGTCCCTTTCTCTCCTTTTCTTTCTCCACATTGTCTCATACTCCCTTTGATCACCTTGTTTCTACTGAAGTTGAAATTATAACTTCGTATAAATAAAACAGCAACACACATAAATCCTATAGGTTTGCCACTTTGGAAATTATAATAATGCTTTGCGCTTGGCAACTACACCAGCCTTTCTATGAGTATAGCAAAAACGTAAACATATTATTTAACAGAAACGACGTAAGTGGCAGTGTTAAATAAACAGCGAGACCACTCTGGGCAGCTGCTTCCTCTCAAAAAACGAAATGAACATGAATGTTTAATTTATTGTCTATTTGTTTCTATTATAGCATTCTTTCATCAGAATAGTATAATTACTAGGATTCCTTTTCTTGGAAACATATATCTTTTTCGTTTCCACTTGTTTTCTGTGTTGTTTCGTATTGTGTTTTTGTTTGTTTTTGTTTTTTTTTATTGTTGTTTGGTAGAATTGTGAAATTGTTTACATTATAGTGTGAACGTGAAAATACTTATTTGTAGATGAAATGCTGGTCTCGAAGAAAGGAAGCTCCACGTTAAATCGTAGTATGTGGAATGTTGAACACTCGTCTTGAATATAGTCTAAGCTGGCCAAAGAGATTGTTAACTTAACTACTTAGACCAAAACATTATTGAAGCCCGTTGAATTACATCCATTTATCTTTCCACCATCTATCTAACGCTCTCTCCCCCTCTTTCTCTCTGTATATATATATATATATATATATATATATATATATATATATATATATATATATATATATATATATATATATATATATATGTGTGTGTATATATATATATATAGGCCATTATTTTTCATATTTAGGATGGACCCGATGTTCATGGAATGCTAAGCAACATTCACGTTAATTTCAGACTACAATTTATATAGACATCGTCAACACCCAACCAGGTTCATTAACTTCCAAATAAACTTTCTAAAAATTACCATTTAGGAAATTTGAAGCTGTCTGGAAATATGTGAAATCTAACATGATCACGATTAAAATTCCTCCACTGTGAGTTCACTCTAAAGAAGATTGTATTTTCCACTTTCCTCTTCGACTTTGAACGAAAATAATTAAGTTGGTGTTGCACCATTTTTTTTTTGTTTATTCGTTAAGCTGCAAACACATCTATCAGTTACTTACGTAAATCAAAAAAAATCGATAGGAAAATATCGATTGCTTTGTCAGAAGCACATATCTTTGTAGCGTGGATTGCTTTGTCGAGCTGAGTGAAGTAATTCCAGGAAATATTACAGGGGATAATTTCATTGCCAGATGAGAGATCAAATGTAAAAAGATCAAAGATCAGGTTATCTTGCTCAGTGTTTGAATTTAGAACACAGAGGGATGAAACAAATATAATGTGAAATATTTATAGCAGAGCAGCTCCCTTTGAATAAATAATGAAATGATCATATATTTTAGTGGCAACGTCAAGATGATGTCGTTTTATAAGATTCGGAATGTAAAATGGTATCAACCGGAAAAAAGACTATCTCCGGACAAGTCCATTTACTTTCGACTTGCTCCATAGATTTTAAATTATTCTCTTGTTTGCAAATCTAAGTTTGTTTCTTTTTTGTTCTGAAGATTCAACAAGTGAAACTCTACTTAGTTGATCAATATGCTACAGATTATTGGGAAATCGACCCCCCAAAATAAAATAAAACTGTACACTAATATGATGCGAAAGTTTATATTGTAGGTCTGAGTAGATATTTTCAAAATAAGATTTGTTTAAAGTTTTAACGACATCAAAAGCAAGACTGCTCAATTAGATTTGATTTGGATTTAATCAATAACATATATTTCCGCTAGACCACATCATCACATATATAAAAGAACACTGTAGATAATATATGAGAGTATTATTCTTAAAATAAAGTAAAGGTAGTCATGCATAAGGTGTCTTTTTTTATGTCACTGCTTGAACAAGGGTGATGTTTCGAGTATTAATTAAAATACGAAAAAGATACTACCCAAGTTACTCTATATTGACATATTAGCCTATTGGGAAATAAAGTTTTTTAAAACTGTCCTGGACTATGATCAAACTACTTCCAGCCGCACTGACATTACTAACGTCATCCCAAAATATGGTCTTGGTGTTAAACAAGTTAAATGATATCTGACACACAATCAACGTAAGAAGAGCAGCAAGCGTAAATGAAAGAATTGAATTGAATACGAGAAACTAAATTAAAATTGTTTGAGCTAGTTCACAGCAAGGCACCAATATGAAAGTTAGGACGTCAGTTAAACGGTAGATTCAGCATTTACAATCTATGTTCTAAAACGAAAGCAAAGAAATTTTAAAATGATATCTAGAGAGGGATTATAATATGTAAGCTTTATTGCTTGATACAGCCATTAGCAATTTCAGTTGTCTTTCACTCACCCAGCTAACGAATGCAACTAGTTATGTATAACAGCCGCACTTTGTACATAAGTCTTGTTTGCGATAAAGGGGACTGTGGGGAAACCTTTGGTAGGCTGGGTATTGAAAATTGCTATATTGCTATAGATACTTGGATTTTGTTTCCTGGGATGAGGCATACATATTTATTTTTCTGATTTCATTAATCTCTTCGAATATGAAACCCGATTAGTACTACAGTACTAAAGAACACACATGGCTAATTGAACGTCAAAGAACAAATAGTAATGAAACGAATGGACAAGATTGTAGTTGCGTTTTATTTTCTATAAGGAAGAAATTTAACAACACTCAAAACATTTCCGATGTTAAAAATGATATCTACTTCAAAATAAACCATTTCCATCTTCACTAACACGGACAGGACATTCCAGATTTGTTTTTAGAGAAACCATTATAAAAGTTAAAAGGATAATTTATTATTTATAATTCTTCTTTCTACATGTAATTACAACTACTGTTCATGATGATTTGGTCTTATATTATATTTTGTAGATTATCCGTCTGTTTTATGTTTTCAACTAACATTTTTCACTAATTTATTGTTTTTGCGACTACTTATTTATATTTTGTTTTATGTTATTCATTTTTTTTTAGTCTTCTTTCAACTTTGAAAGATGTGCCTCATCATAAAAAATAAAAGGTTTATAGCATTGTTACGTAACAGAGTGCGAAAGAGATTTAGATAACCTACAAGTAAAAAATATAATTAAACATAGACAAGCAGAGAAAAAGATAATGAAATTTTAAAGATTCAGAGAAGAAGATATATATAAAAATAAAGAAAGACAAGATGAAACTAATAGAAATTTTATGTAAAAAAAAAAGAGGAAAAATTGCAGTGATAAGTAAATAAAATAAAATGATATGATGTAAAATAAAAAACAAACTTTTAAAATATCTTTAAAGATTAGAGAATGAAAACAAGAAAGACGAAGAGAAAAAACGATGGAAGTCAGTGATCTGTTAATATCTCCTCCAGCCAGAAATATGCACCACTAGTCTAATGTCTAATTAATCGAAACTTATTGTATATATATATATATATATATATATATATATATATATATATATACACACACACACGCGCGCACGCACACATACACACACATACACACACACACACACACACACACACACACACATATATATATATATATATATATATATATATATATATATGAAGGTGTCTATGCTATATGTGTATGCATGTATATACGTATGCTTTTTTTTGCGGTTGGTTATTATATTTATTCGTACGTTAGAGTGTGTACGTGTGCTGTCACTTTATTTCATTTGTATTCTATCTTTAAATTTCTTTGTATCCCTCCACCTATAAAACACACCTTCTGATCGTCTAATCAAAGTGTTCATCTTTTCTACTTTTCGTCTTATTTTGTATAGTTTTATGTATATTTAAATATTTTATATTATTTTGTGTACGTTTTTTTTCCTTTCCCTTTATTTTCACAAGAAGACGAAAGTAAAGAGAAAGGAATCAGCTCCTTTCCTCTTACCACCTAATTCCTTCTCCCTCATCATTACCAGTATCACTAACACTTTAATCAGAAACCAGAATAATAATAGCAACAGCATAAACAACAAGAGCAGCAAGAAAATAAAAAAAATAATACACAGACAAATATATGCGTATGTATGAAGCAAATAAAAGAAATAAAAGCTTTTGTTTTAATTAAATTTTACGTGGTTTAAGAAAATTCGACAGCTTTCCTCTCGAACTGCAAACACAAATCACGATTTACTAGTATTGATTTTTTTTCACTTTCTTCTTCTGTTTATTATAGTGTTTTAGGTGTCATGGTGCAATAGTTAAGTTCTCGATTATTCGAATCCAGTTATACCACTTTCAATTTAATTTCTAAGCAGCTAATACATTTGACTCGTGTACAAACTCACCTTAATTAATTCTTCTGGAGCTTCCTAATAATAATAGTAATAATAATAATTATCATTTGTCTTGTATACAAACACACACACACACACACACACACACACACAACATTTTTTCGGAGGAGGGGGAAGAATGCCTCTTTTTGAGGTTATTGTCCAAAATGTTATTCTTTTCTGATATCCAAATATTATCTAATTTAATAATTTAACTTTCTATTTTTTAAAACTTTTCTTTGTCAAATATGAATTATATTATTAAAAACATACATGTTCAGTTCGTGATGTCTTCCTATCTGATGTAAGAAAATATGGCAAAAAGTGAGTTTGGCTTTGCTTCGAGCTATTCGAAATTACGACGTATTCAAACTATTTGCATTTTCTGTCTCTTTCCTACACCCCTCTTTTCTTCTAGTGATTTTGTGATTCTTTTCTCCTGTTCAATCTGACAGTAACGCTTTGTTATTTTACTGTATAAACAGTACTTTGTAAAAGTTTGCTGAAACCATTATTGATATAAAAACACAAATATTACGTGTAAGAATTGCAATAGGTAAATAACTAAATAAATACACAATCATATACATTCATATTAAACATGCTTTCAAATATAGAAACACGAAAATTCTCACACGAATATGCACAAAGACACACACACGCACACACAATACATATAAAACACACACACACATATTTACATATTGCTCCATATTATCTAACGCACAGTGAGAGAGAGAAAATAAGTGTGCCCGAGTGAATGCATGTGGATACATAGGGGAGCCATAAGAAAAGCATACACACACACACACTCACACACACAGACATATCTCTATAAATAAATAAATATATATATATATATATATATCTGCACTTATTACTCATTATTATTTTAGATACAGAAAAGGCTCATGCAGGGAGTATGCAGACAATTATTTTACTGTTTTTCAATTTCTCGCATTTTCACTTCTGTATTCATTAACCTACGTGGGTGGTTTGAAGTTTCCATGTGTATGTACGGTGTTTTAACGTGCATATGAGTGTGTATGCGTGATTGTATGTTTGGATGTGTGAGTCTACTACATATTCGATAAAAAAGACGATACCATTCGAAAAGAAGGAATGGAAGAATATAATACATATAATGATATGTATATATATATATATATATATATATATATATATATATATATATATATATATATATATATATATTTATTTATTTATATATTTATTTATTTATATATTTATTTATTTATTTATGTAGATACACATACATATATGTACGAGTTTATTTGTCCATGTGTACGCGTTCTTTTAGAATAGGAAATGTAGTATGTACCCAATGAACTTTCCATCGATACACTCACTTGCATATACATGTAGATTCTCTCTGTCTCTCTGTATACCACCAACCCCCATATATATATATATATATATATATATATATACATATATCATAATATATATATATGTTTATATGTTTTTTTGGATAGATTGATCAAAAATCATGAGAGACAGATGTTGATATAGGCTGCCAGTACCCACAATCAAGAGAAGATCTGAAGAAAAGAATAGTAGAATAGAAACAATACCAGTGGTAATATAGTGCACCAAGCTTGCGGAAATATATATATATATTTTCCATCTTCAGTTTATAGACATAATGTAATCTAACCGAATGAAATAACTATTGAAATTCCAGAAATGTACCTACACGACTCTGTCGAGCATTATGATATCAAACATGCTCTTGTTTTATTAATTTAATTTTTGTTTCGCTCTACTATTCACAGAAAATGAAAAAAAAAAGAAATAGGAATAATTTTTTATATAGTACAAAAGTTATGCCATTTTTTAAAGCATGAACATTATTATTTTAATTTTTTTTTTGCATAGCGAAATAAGTGTATATATATATATATATATATATATATATATATATATATATTATACATTTTATATATATATGTATATATATATTTATTAAATATATATATATATATATATATATATATATATATATATATATATATATATATATATATATATATATATATATATATATATGATTATATATATATATATAAATATATATATGCACATATATATATATATATATATATATATATATATATATATATATATATATAAACAAAAATAATTGAACCAAATATGTTATAATCATGTGCACATTCTTCCCTATATATATATATGTTTCATATCAGTAATTCTGTTACAGCTTTCGTATTTTATTTTCAGTTGAATCAGTTTTATACTCATTGTCATGTTTTTTAGAGTTTCATTATATTGAGAATATAACTATCGTTTCTTTGGAAATGCAAACTCTTATGCACGTCACCGAGAAACCCTCTAACATACGTTGATTCAATAATTGTTTCTACATTAGGCACAATACCAGCAATTACCCAGTACATTATGGTACTTTATTTTATCGACCCCGTAAAGATGAAAGGCAAAGTTAACCTCGGCGGGATTTGAACTCAGAATGTAAAGGGACGTAACTATGCTAGAAAGCATGGCGTCCAACCCTCTACCGATACTTCCAATTCACTAATGAAGGAACATAAATATCAGTACACGCACTTAAACATACGTATACAAACAGATATATATATGCCAACATCCTACAGACACAGACACATATTTATATATAGAAGCCATATTGGTTTTTTTCAGTTTTCTTTTAAAATCCGTTATACATATTTGCGTAAGGATAATAGGTTATGATTGCTTGATCTCTTCTGACGGCAAAACCTAAAATAAAGTTTGGAAGTACCTATGGAACTTCTAAATTTAGAAAAATCCAATAATTTCCCCGAAAGGAATGTTCGTCTTGTTACTTCGACAACCAGCCTGTATATATATATATATATGTTTGTATATATATATATATACATATATATACATATATATATATATATATATATATATACATATATATATATATATATATATATATATATATATATATATATATATATACATATATATATACATATATATATACATATATACATATATATATATATATATATATATATATATATATATATATATGTTTATATATATATATGTATATACAAATATATATATATATATATATACATATATAAATATATATATATATATATATACATATATACATATATATATATATATATATATATATATATACATATATATATACATATATATATATATATATATATATATATATATATATATACATATATATATACATATATATATATATATATATATAATAACTTTAATTTATTAAAATAACAGATTAAAGTTTAAGCAAAGAATCGCTGCTTTCACCCTTAACGGGATCTTCTGTTATATATTTTCCTTATCGAGCCCTCTTCAGATTTTAGGCTTCAATTTTATTATTATTACTATAATAACTTTAATAAAGATGATAACGTTACATAAATCGGTTAACATTAGCGTCTTTATTTATTATTGTTTCTACTTTAAACACAAGGCCAGCAATTACCCAGTGCATTGCTGGTACTTTATTTTATCGACCCCGTAAGGATGAAGGGAAAGTCAACCTCGGCGGGATTTATTAATTATGGTGGTTTGGCAGTATCGGTAGAGGGTTGGAGGCCATGCTGTGAGGCATAGAGTTACGGCACTTGCCATTCTGAGTTCAAATCCCGCCGATGTTAACTTTGCCTTTCATCCTTATGGGATCGATAATATAAAGTATCAGTAATACACTGGAGTAATTGCCAAAAGTAGAAACAATTAGTATACTGGAACTCCATCGTTACTACAAACTATGTGTGTTGAGAGCTTTCTCCTTCTTGCTGCTGTTTTGACCAACACAATTTCTTCGGAACACACACACACACACACGCACGCACACATACACGCACACCCACACATACATACACACACATACACACGCATACATATATATATATATATATATATATATATATATATATATATA
>OZ024749.1:48655520-48660520 GCA_964016885.1 Eledone cirrhosa
TATATATATATATGTATATATATGTATATATATATATATATATGTATATATATATATATATGTGTGTGTGTAAGAATTTAGAAGCTATATGTATATATATGTAGGTGTAGATAGAGAGATAAAGAGACAGAGAGTATGAGGGAGAGAGAGAGAGAGAGAGAGAGAGAGAGAGAGAGAGAGAGAGAGAGAGAGAGAGAGAGAGAGAGACAGAGAGAGAGAGAGAGAAAATGGGTATTTGGGGGCTAGTAAGCCGATTATGTCCATAATAAATACGTTTCACTTTATTTTATGTAACCAGAATTGAAATATTTATTCATTTCAAGATATACTCTACATGAGGGTAAACATTGAAAATAATAATATATTAAAACCCAGGTCTACTGTTTGTTTTATTCCCTTTGTCTCGGTATTAATTTGTTCTCATCTGTTAACTTGAGATATATGTATAGTAGGCCAAATCATATTTCTCGCTGTATCCTTTCTGCAAACAATGATCAATTAATTTCGCTAGATTAATTAAATAATTATAGAAAGTTTATCTTAGTGCGTTCATTAGATCAGTCCAAAAATGTTGTATTAATTTTTGCAGAACATATCTTGACCTTTCATGACTTATATGAAACATGTCGAATATTTAGTAACCAACTTGAAAACCTAAATACGCTCCTTAATTAAGAAGCTTATGATCATTAAATATTCTTTTTCATATTGAAGTCTTACAATCTAATCTTACATATTTCCTACTTTGCTAGAAATAGCAGCCAATATGACTCACTATATTCTATGTGTCATGAAAAAAATTCAGTATTTGATCTAAGTAAAAAGAAAAACAACCTTCCTCTAGACATCAATCTCACAGTATACAGACTATGAAATTATAATATAACTGCTCAGTACCTGTCTCAGCATATTTAATTCTAATATAATCTTCTTATACTTCTTGGAATATGTATATTGTTTTATGTAGCGATCAATGCTGGAACACACATACATATAAAAGAACAGCTAAACACACTCTCACACAGACGTTAACCTATGTATTGGAGTATAATTATTCTTGTATAATTATACTTTTTGATTAAGTTCTAATTTCTATTCGTATGTAAGATGTTTAAAGTTTCCACTAGACACACACAAACATGAAATAATTATCATGTGTCTGATATCATTTCCTCCATATGAAGTGGAATAGAAGAAACTTTAGAATTGGGGATTACATATGGTTTTGTTTTTTCAGGATTTAAGTCTATGACTTCGTGTACAATTGTAAAAGTTAAAGTCACAAATCAAGTTAGTATGACATGTTTTGAATAGTTTATATTGGTTCGTGTAACAAATAAAGGATACACATTTTAATATTATTGTGTTCATATATGTCTAAGGGTTGTGGTAATATAGAATCATCCATTTCGTCTGAAGTATCAATATGTCTTGTAAGTTCATGCGGTATATATTGGTTGGTTTTTGTTGTGTTTTGTTTGTGTAAGTGGACTCCATATGTGGTTAGAACGTTCACTTTGCTTTCATTATATGCAGTAGGCGATCTCCCTACATGATATATTGGTCAGGTATTATTCAACATAGCCTCTGGTTAACATATCATTAAGAGTGATATTTAATACACAGAAACTCTTTTGAATTTCGTCGTATGGACCTTTCCTCGAATGCAAAGGGCCAGATTATTCACACATTCTTTCTCATTGAAAAGTACGTTAATTATACACGCGTCAACGGAAAATCCTTAATGGTCAATCTCTGTTTAATTGAATGGATAAAAAGATCTGAATTATAATGATGTGAGAAAAACTAATTTATGCAATTAAGAACCAAGCATAAAATATGATATTGGGTATATAATATTATTATGTTTAATCTTTTGCCAGAACAGTTTCAATAATATCTATTCACTTACAATGTAATTAATTCTATTACTTCCAGTTGAAATGGCAATCGATTTTAGAAATGTATGTCATTCTGAATGGTAGTATGGTCTTAATTGCGGTGAAATCCTCTTGACCGCAAATTGGCACTTAGACCTTACCTTGTCACTCTATGAAACTACAATCACAAGCTCGAGTAAATCATCCTGTCATATCGTCTAAAACTGCAAATACGATCGACATATTTCGTCGATGAAATGATTTGAATATTTGATTCATCAAAAGAGCATTGCTAACAACATTAAAGGATAGGATTGCTTCAATACTTTAAAGTTCCATGAAATAAGAGGCAAAATAGAAATTCTTGTTCAACTCAAGGGGATTGGCAAATAAATTGAGACAATAATTTATACTTTCATGAAATGAATTGAAAATTATAATTTTGTTCTTTTATTTACATATATTTGTTTTATTTTTCATCATCAAATACCCCTTAAAATCAGATATTATCGTAGTTGAGATTAACGTGTCACAGGGAAAGAGAGAAAGTTTTTCAATCTTCTTAAAGTTAATTTTAGAATTATATTTCAAAAGCTAGCTTGTTTTAAAATTGATTTTCATATTATCAGGCTGTTGGTAGTTCATGCGAAATGTTTATAGCAGCAAGCCAGGAGGAAGTGATAGAGGATTAGTGATGAGTGTTAGAAGGGGATTACTGAATTAATTTAGGAAAGAGATTATTGACATATAACTTGACCTCACTTGGAGGAGCTTAAATGCGGTACTTTATAATTAAAAGAGAAAGGTTTTTTTAAAAAGGACAGAAATCGAATTTCCATTCGTCTGAATTATTTGTATACATAACGCATTTCATATTCATGAAAAAAAAAACATCTTTAAATTTATTTTAATTCCTGCGAAGAGAATATTTATCGAACTTTCTATCATTGATTTAGTTTTCAAGAACGAATAAACGGATCGATGACGAGCGGTTTTGTCATTCATTCAATAATTCTTCTGAAGCGGTGAATATTTATTCGTTGATTTACTGAATAATGTTGGTATAAAAGAGCTACAATCATAACATAATACATTGAATTACAGTCAAATGTAGTTTATGTATTCAGTAGGAAACAAGGCCTATATATAGGAAATTGTTTAACACCGACGGCAGAGCTCAAGCCGTTTCGACGGCTATTAAAAATTTTCCTAATACCCACTCTACTACCCTAAGTATTGAGTACTCTGGTGCGTTATGGTCCATATGGTTCCTAACCACACATCATTCGTTATATATATATATATATATATATATATATATATACATATGTGTGTGTGTGTGTGTGTATAAAGGAACGTTATACATTGTATATAAAACTGTTGTACGCAAAGCCTGCTTTCTCCATTTGTGAGATATTCAAAAGGTTTCTTATTATGTTAAATTGTGTTTTCCTCAGATACAAGTAGAATGTTGGTATCAAGTTAATTAAGATATCAAAGTTAACCAGAAACAAAAGCTGCCCAAGAGTAACTTATGTACATTCCTTAAAGTTTAATCGAACTGATGTCACCGTACGTAAATTCAATTTATTTCTTCTGTGTAAGAAACTCTTTTACGAAAATTGTACTAGGCATTTTAGTAAAGATTATAGCGTTAGATCTTCATATTCGCCAATTATATTGGTCACCAATGTACACATCGTATAATATGCAGTTAAAAATGTGAAACCGTTGGAATCATGTTGTATATTTAGTTGAGCTCAACTTGATGTGACGAAATTCATTATAAACATTTCATTAAATTATGTAGCTGATTTCATTATGGATGTGTTTTCTTCAAATGTACTCACATATTTACATTCAATTAGGTTCCGCTATTTGAAAGATAGGTTTCAGCAATATATACATATAGTGGATGTCAGATTCTATATTTTTTTGATATTATAGTGTTAATTAAACAAACACCTATCATGAGTAGCTCTCACAATATTACTTATATAGTTTAACTCTAGTGAAACACGAACTAATGCCCTATGTAATGAATTGCCGCATCGATACATGATCTCTAATATGCATATACAAATATCAATTGATTTGTTCGCTTCATCATAGGTGTTTATATATACGCATGTGCATATCTAATAGTATACGTTATGTTTAGGAATAAACATTTCAAAGACTTTAGCTATGAATTGGAAAGTGATGGCGAATCAACATCTACCGTGTTCCAGAATTGTAATATTCCAGAAAGTCACAGACTTTAATTCTGAATTTATGATAAGACTGTAGATGTAGCAACACATAGTTTGCGCCCCATAGAATTCAAGTTGCCATCGTAGTCTATACGTATTACTTAAACAGATATTATGATCATGACCGTACTAAGAGGTCACATGTTATTGATGAAATAGTAACATTTCCCAAGTTCAAGTCAATGTTGCCATGATTTTAAATTGTCTCAATAAGATTAATGTACAATCAAGAAAAGATATATCCCTTAATTTCACTTTATTTATCTTTTATTTCGCAGTCGAATTACAATGTGAACAAACATATAATCAATATGTGACACTGTTATAATAATCAATACATTCATTAAATTAATATTCTATTGAAATACATTCACTTTCATATATGCTTTTTGGTTGTGCTTGAAATGATTGAGTTTGTAGCAAATAATCGACTATCTATTAATATATTCAAAGAACCAGTGTAGTTCATGAAATCACAATCCAGATTAAGAACTAAGTGCTTTATAAAAATGATTACGACACATGGCCTTCTTACTATGCAAGGGGAGACCATGATATACTTTGCCATATAATCATAGTCTTAGTTTGCCCTAATCTGGTTCTGAATGAAAAACTCTATAAACAAAATATTCTACGTGCGACGATCCGGCCATTTTTTTATGTCATTCCTTTCATTTTTTTAAAATATGGTTTGACATGATTTTCACTGGAACTGGATATCATGTCTACGTACACAACATATATGTACAGAACGCCTTGGCTACTTTAATATTGAATTGGTATTGCTTAACTTGAAGGATCCAAGATGACTGTCTATCACAAGGGATCCTTCTTCGAAAGTTCTCCAAAATATTTATGTAACACTCGA
>OZ024749.1:48668020-48680520 GCA_964016885.1 Eledone cirrhosa
ATAATTG
The DNA here is from genome assembly GCA_964016885.1 of Eledone cirrhosa. NCBI lineage: Eukaryota > Metazoa > Mollusca > Cephalopoda > Octopoda > Eledonidae > Eledone > Eledone cirrhosa. The sequence goes on from OZ024749.1 coordinate 48,668,028, forward strand.
GTAATTTTGAGCACTGGAAATGGTGGATTGGTTTCAATCTTAAAACACAACTAAATCTTGTTCAGTCCGGAGGGGAGATATTGTTGCTGTGATGAGCGAGACATTGCAGGGTAGAAAAAGGGGCTTTGTGGAATGATTAGGGACAGCATTTCACGGGAAAATGAGTGTCGTTGACACGTCGGATGACCACCAACTGCCAGGATGCAGCCAATTCGTTCAATGAATATGCAAAGAGACCATCCTAGGAAATAGAGAGCGTAGGACAGGTACAGGTGAAAGAAGGAAAGATGTGCAAGGAATGTTGATTAACGCAAAATAAGGTGGTTAGGTGAGGTTGGTGATGAAGGGACTGTTTCACCATAGAAAGTGGGAGCAAGTGAAGATAAATAGCCAAATTACTAGATCTTATATATCCGTGTAGATTGGATTTGTAGAAGTTCTATTTTGCTAAAAAACACGAAGGGGGATGATGAGAAAGGAGTAATCAGAATAATTGCAGGATGCAACGCTGCAGGATTAATTTCAAGAGATGGAATATGAGGGAATTAAAGTTGAGTGGTAGAGGGTTTGAAAAGTCTGACTTCGGGTGGACTTACAGAGCACACGTTAGAGTGACTTGGAAACGTTTTGGTGGTATCTGCGCTTAATAAAACGAAAAAGCGGTGAGATGAGCATAGGTATGAAAGACATGATTTCAGCTGCAGAGATAGTTCTGTGGTGAAAATTCGATGAATGGCATGTAAAGTTGTTTGTAGGTGGAATTGGGTAAGATGAAGTTGAAATGGGGATGGGTCTCAGCAGGTTTCTAGACGATGGAGACGTAAAGATGACAAGATGTTTTATAGAATGTAATATATTACGGATTTGTAACGAAAGGGGTGCATATACATGTGTGTGTGTGCTTCTGTGTTTACTTATGTGATCGTTTGTGTGTTTATGTGTTGGTATGTGCATATATTTATATACGATTATAGGTTAGAAAACTAACATGAAAACAAAGAGAAGAGAAATGTGCAACGAACTGCCAAAACAGAAAACAGAAAACAAAAAAAAGACGAAGTGTGGTATACAAGAACAAGTTTGAAATAAATGATACCAATTGTCAGAGAAATAAATTTACAAGATGACGTCATCAGTGTTAAAATGAAGCTGTTGCTTAGAAACAGATCTGCTTCGAGAATGCAAAATGCAAATGGTAATTAAGTTGGCAGATGTTTGCTGGAAGGCAAAATTACAACAAAAAAATCAGATAAATGATATATAAATTTTGCATCCAGCTAATGATATATAAGTTTGATCCATATATGTGTGAGTGTGTGTGTGCGTGTGTAGGGTGTTTGTTTTGATGTGTGTACATATATATATATTTGTATTTGTGAACGTGGATGTGATTGTTTTTGTGGTGAGGGTGTATATATGATTGTGTGTATGTGTGTTTGTGTGAAAGGTGTGTGTATGTGGTGACGTCTCAGAAAACAGGCCGAACGTCGAAGACTAGAAACATAGAACACACAAATTAAAGTGATGTTGATTCAATTATTGTTTGAGTGTTTTTTTTTATGTCGTATTTCATATTTAAAAAAAAATCATCAGCTACGTCACACACACACACACACACACACACACACACACACACACACACACACACACACACACACACACACACACACACACACACATACACACATATATATATATATATATATATATATATATATATATATATTTATTAAAATAACAGATTAAAATTTAAGCAAAGAATCGCTGCTTTCACCCTTAAAGGGATCTTCTGAAACTAACAAAGTCAATCTGTGAACGCAGAAGTGAATATTTCACTTCTGCGTTCACAGATTGACTTTGTTAGTTTCAGAAGAGCCCGTTAAGGGTGAAAGCAGCGATTCTTTGCTTAAACTTTAATCTGTTATTTTAATAAATATTTGCTCTACGGTTCTTATATATTTGATATATATTTATCCTTATCGAGCCCTCTTTGGATTTTAGTCTTCAAATTTATTATTATTACTATATATATATATACACATACACACACACACACACATATATATATATATATTATAATTATATATATATACACACGCACACACAAACATACGCACACATACACACGCATACACACTCACACACACACGCATACACACTCACACACACACACACACACACACATAGATATACATATATATAATTATATATATATAATTAGAAAGTGAACAACACGAAATATAACTACTCCATTACCGAAGGTTTCTGGATCACAGCGGATAATAATATATGTCTGGATCGGGTAATAGGTAATATTTTGTGTTGTACACTATCTAATTAAATAGCTTTGTTCTATACATAGAGCACTCTTTTTTTTCTTTGCTTTTCCTTTGGAATTACCTACCACATATATATACATTTATATATGAATTTATACATATATATATGTATTTATACACAGCCACATATATATAAATTTATATATAAATTTATATATATATATATATGTGTATATATATATATATGTATATATATATATTGTGTGTGTGGGGGGGGGGGGGGTCTGTATGTGTGTCTGTGTGTATATACATTCAACAATTGGTCTATAAGTATAAGAAGTGAAGCACATTGTCATTTAGAACATGAAATAATATATTTAGTTACTGATAAAATATATAACAAGCACAACATGGATGAGTTCAATTAAACAACGATAGCAACTTCAACACAGATAGCAACTGATAATTACAAAGAATAATGACAGTATCACAAATATCACGAACAAAAAGCAATACGTATTGAAACTGCAGTGTATTGAACATGATTAACACAACGATTCATAGAATATTAATGATTTATTTATAGATATAACATACACCAAGGATGTAATTTTATATCCACTGTCACTTTAATGATCTAATTTCAGCTTAGGATGATGACATCGCAATGAAATATGTCGATCATCAATCATTGTGGCCGAAGGAATTGAAGGGTATGTTTGCGTTGGTATATAAGCACGAGGGAATATTGAAATTAATGATTTTAAGTGTCTTCTGGAATATGAAGTGTGACCTATCTCACATAACACCTTATGATGATCTTTAGCTATCTAGTTTTATAGTCAAAAGTCCATACGTCAATGGTGATTTCTTGATATTATAATTAGAGCGTCATATGAGAAGTCCTTCCCTATATAGTATAGTTATTTACAGTGTGCGGCTTATAAATATAGTGTATCGTTTGAGACTAGGCTCTCAAAATTAGCAGATGCTCTAAAAGTAACCAAACGAACCATTGCGTACTCATATATAAGGATACAAGCAACTGTTATCTTACTTTCTATAAATGATAATTGTTTCTACTTTTCGCACAAGACCAGCAATTACCCCAGTGCATTACTGGTGCTTTATTTTATCGACCCCGTAAGGAGGAGATGCACAGTTAAACTCGGCGGGATGACCCTCTACCGATATGGCCAATCCAAATAATAATGGCTAAATGACAATGCCTAAAACAACCACATTCCTTGTATGAACCGAAGTAGTGATTTGGGGAAATGTTTTAGGATCATAGGTTGACGGACGTATATATCCTAACAGGTCTTAAATTGTGAACATAATCCGTTTGTTAGCCGCATCCTTCACAATGTAAACACATTTGAAGAATGGACGTGGTTTACTTTTCTGTTTGTTGCACACTGTGCTACGAAGGCGAACACTCCTTTCTCTTTTAAAATGACTAAACAAACTAACCCAGCAAACAAGCCTGTCTTCTTCTTCTTCTTCTTCTTCTTCTTCTTCTTCTTCTTCTTCTTCTTCTTCTTCTTCTTCTTCTTCTTCTTCTTCTTCTTCTTCTTCTTCTTCTTCTTCTTCTTCTTCTTCTTCTTCTTCTTCTTCTTCTTCTTCTTCTTCTTCTTCTTCTTCTTCTTTCTACTTCTTAGGTTTTTTTTCCTCACATTCCTTGGAGAGTCAGTTCCTGCCAGAAGCCACAATCCGGAGACCTCGAAGCCTAACCTCATAAATCCTTATAACATGCCTATTGAAGGAGATATTGGTAAATGTTGTATATAGCACTAAACAAATATGAGACTCCAGAATAAATATATTTTATAAAACAAACATTAACTATATGTATGACAAAATGAGTTCACATGTAAGAGGGTATACTATTTATATAAACCGATGAATTATAGACGGATGCTTCTGACAGGAGCCGTTGGAAGGCCTGTCGAAACGACTTGCGCTCTGCCGTCGGGGTCGTAGTTTTTCCTATTTCCCACTCTACTGGTGCGTTATGGTCCATCTGGTTCGTTACTACAATTCCTTTGTTATATATATATATATATATATATATATATATATATATATATATATATATATATATATATATAAATATATATACATATTTATATGTATATATATATATTATATATACCTGCATTGATTTTATTAGTATTTAGTGTATTCTACTGCGCTCAATTACAGATTCTCTTTCATACCTAAAATGAGAATTTAGTTATTTGGGTTCCAGAAAAATTTTCGATCATATTACAATGGCACTGACCATAAAATACAATTTTGGAAAATAGTTACTGCGTGTGGATAATGTTTCCCTTTTTATCCATTCAAATATTTATGGAAGGCAATCGAAGTCACTATATTTTTAGAACTTCACCAAAAACCTAAACTATTTTTGCTAATGTGTTTTGAAAAAAGTATTCTTGGCTGATTTGAATAATTTTCATCTTTATAGAAACTATTGGCTTAAAATTATTGTTAACTCGTTGGAAAAACTTTGAAGAGCTTGCATTTATTTAATGAAGAACATAAAATTTGGAGTTGTAGCTAAAATGTATACTCTTTCAACTCACCGTTAGCCGAAAATAATTCTATGTCCACTGATTACATATAGGTTCATTTGAAGTGTTAGAAGTTCTAAAGACAAAAAACGTTTAAGTCTAAGTAGATATTTGGCATTAAACCAATTTTTATCTAGCATAGCGGCAAATATCAGAGAAATATTAAATCGATTTTCAATGTTTTCCATGTAGATGGAAGAACATAGTTTTAGCCTATCACTCGTTGTGATGATGTAGCATTTGCCAGTAATACATCATTGACTGAGGATTTAGTAAGTATAAGATTGTTTACTACATTCGTATTTCGCATGGACATATTTTTTCCTTGATAACTCCGTAATTTCGGATTCAATTCCTTTGCGTCAACGAATCTGAGTTATTAAACCTATTGAAAGCTCTTCGATAATATGATGCTAGCCGTTTTCTTAAATATATTAAAAGCTAAATGGTTTACTTGAAAATGAAAATAAAATAGAAAATAGAAAAGCATTCTTCTTCTTCTTCTTCTTCTTCTTCTTCTTCTTCTTCTTCTTCTTAGGTTTTTTTCCTCATATTCCTTGGAGAGTCAGTTCCTGCCAGAAGCCACAATCTCCAATTGATCCAGCTCGATCATCAAACGAGTCCAACAGAAGTCATGAAAGTTATCCAACCATCTTGCACAAGTTCATCCTCTGTTTACTAGTCGTGTTAGCCATACAATGAAATATGAATAAATAGATGAATATTTGAATGCTCCTTTCATGATCAGATCACATATATTTTTACCAAACAATATATTGTACAATGTGATCTTCCAATATATAAAATGGCTTGGTGACATGAAGGATGAGTTTTCATTGTTTATAGTAATGTCATATTCTGAATCATCTGTAGTATGATAGGCATTGCACGATCCGATTAAAACAATAGTAATAATCTTAATTCATTACTGATGATATTTGCCTCTACTAACAAACAAGAGGTTTGAATCTAAACAATAAGGCATTTAGAGTAAATCTTCAAAATGTTTCTAAGTACATTAAATTGTTTTTATATTTCCTTGGATATATTTCTGCGTTTTTAAAGCGAAGTTATGAATAAAATGGTTCGATCTCTGAATATCTCCGTGTGTTGACTTTCAAACACAAGCAATACAATTGTAACCATCTGTTAATATATTCTTCACTTCCTTAAATACAACAGCGTGATAATAGATGGGTGTTTGCTTCATATTTCTAACATGTCGAGAGACTATATCGACATATTCTTGTAAAATCATCGTTGGTCAAGATGTGTTCATTATCTCATGACTTCTAATCTTTTGAAGGATGTAGTAAAGTTGAATATTTGAGAGAAGAATATATTATTAATTGAGGAAAGTTTAACATAACTTGCTGTTATTATTATTATTATTATGGCACCTACATGGCGGCCCTTGTGTCTAATAAATGAAATCATTATTATTTTTTTTTTTTACTTGGTTTTATGTAACCTTAAACATCCTTTAGAAATCATCTTAGTAAAACATTACTGACTGGAAATAAAATTAATTTCTATATTGTTACATCACTCTTTTCTGTGGCAATCTCCTGTATTAGTTAAAGCAAGTGTAAAGGTAGTGTTCTAAGATATCTTGTTTTTGTATTATATTATTTTCAATTTCTTATAATTATGAATTCAAATTTGTTTTATTTCAGAATTATTTTAATTTATCGTGCTTTCAATTTCTCACTTTTCCCCTAGAATCTCTCGCAGAGAATTAATTAAAATGATGAAATTTGAATATATCAAATAGAATGAGGTCGATTTTCAATTTTCCATTAACGGCAACAATAAATAGATTTTTCCAACCATTTTAGAAATCGATATCTACTTCTGGTGAGCATAATATTTATCCATTCGAACCGACTGTAATTATTCCTGAAACCGCCAAGACATACTAAATAGTCTGTGTAAGTTTACAATGCATCCTGATATAAAATGCAACTATTATATACCAGACCTATTCATTACGTACAAGGAAGTTGTTTACACAAGATTATATGAGATTGTATGGCAAAAACAAAAATAAAAAAATATTTCAAATTGTGTATATTATATAGATACAGATAAAATATTTGTCGGCATCTATTTTCTGTATATATATATGTATATATATACAGAACATATATATATATATATATATATATATATATATATATATATACGATATTAAATAAATGGAAACTATATTTATAAAACCATATTTATTTCATTATATATATTTCAGGGATATCATATTAAAAATATGTTATGCCTTCAACGATCGACTTTCGTTAAATCGGACCGAGGAAACAGTGTTTCCATTGGTCTTTCCAATTGCTAATAGTATCTATCGGTCGCAATGTAGGAGGAGCAACGTGAAATAAAGTATCTTGCTCAAGGACATAACGCATCGTCCGGTGCAGGAATCGAACTCAAAACCTCACGATTGCGAATACAGTTATCTAACCACTCAGCCACACGCCTTCACTATATATATATATTTCAGGTCAGGCTTCTACTTGCTTCTGGAAGCATGTAGCCCCGTACAACCTGATTCATAGCCAAGTAGTCGGCGAATAAATTGGCTCCCCCAATAGACACAGATCAGGGAAGGAGAGTACGTGGGACGCAATAAGCACAAACAATATGTTAAAGGGCGGATGTACTTCACAGAGCCAACGGCCAATTATAGGTCAAATAACTTCACGAAGCTGCACTGCAATTGGTCAATCGTTGAGAATAAGGCTATGTCCCTACTCGAAACCAAAAGTATGTGTATGTCAAGCTAGATACGAGTTTCTCCAACAGTAGTTAGAAGGCCCTGGATTGCATCAGATTGGATATATATGGTATGTGTTCCCATCAAAATTGTTAAACTCCTTCGCTCACGAATACTAATTTCCCCTCTGTACGATACAGATACTGTGAAGGGTAAAGCGAAGGCTGATACAACTTGGCACCAGTGACGTCTGAACTTATAGCTATGTAAACAGGGGCAACGTGAAAATAAAGTGTTTTGCTCAAGAACATAAATCACAGCCCGATCAGGGAATCGAATTTACAATTCCATGATTGTAAATGCGACGCTCTAACGATTGAACCATGCGCATTTTATATATATATATACACAGAGGTATCCACTGTAATTTCTCTTTGCTTTTGAAAACAGCTGGTGATATGCATGTAAGTAAATATTCTCTCTATCTGATAGTTTGTAAACTTACATAGATCAATAACTGAGTATAGATACAATGTATTATCACCATCTAGAAACGATCGTAAAGCAGTGAAGTATATCTCTAATGACTTGATTTTTTATTTCATTGTTTTAACTTATATATATATATATATATATATATATATATATATATATATATATATATATATATATGATTACACACACTTGTACACATGTATTCGACTAGAAAATATCCTTGCATTTGAGAATATATATGCCTGAAAGTTTGATCATCATAAAGAAAACGATAACAAATTACAATTGCAAAAAAGAAGCTTTCATACTGTGAATGATTGCAGAAATAACAAAGTTGAAATGTGCTTGTGCCTCTAAAGAAATTCAGTTAAGATGTGAATCTGATGTATAATATTTGTTTTAGTTTTGATTATTAATTTTATTAATAATCGATTTGAAATAGCGTAAATACGTATAATTTTGTTAATAAATGTAATCTTCACTTCTTTTGCGGTTTCAGTAATTAGATAATTACCTATATTCGTGTTTTGAGAGGAGATATTTGAAGAAATAACTTTGCATTTCGTGATACCGTTTCCTCTCACGAATCTACAGATAAGCTCTGAAACATTATACTGTCATATTCCGCTACAGTAGCAATTATATACATAGCGTTTAATACGTCGACGAACGTAGTTAATTAAGAAGCGGAAAATTGACTGTAGGCTTATTAAAATCAAAGTCAACTTCTCAATTAATATCTACATATGTATGTATATATATATATATATATATATATATATATATATATATATATATATATATATATATATATATATACAGAAATGTATACACACGCATACACACACACATATATATATATATAATGTCATAGTTCTGTCAGGAGAATTCTGTAAACATGACATCATGGAACAATTCTGAACATAAATTATTAAAGATTTCTCGATTAACTTTAATGTTTAAGAAACTATCAAATTATCGATCAAAATATCCTCAAAGACAATGTGAATTAAATCAAATAAAACAAAATATTTAACAACTGATGCAGTATATCTCTATCTCCTTGACTTCCTCTCTCATCACTCTTTCTCTCTTTTTCTCTATGCCCATTTCTCTCTCTCTCCCCCCCCTCTCTCTCTCTCTCTATCTCTCTCTCTATCTCTCTCTCTATCTATCTATCTATCTATCTATCTATCTCTCTCTGTCTCTAACCCTGTACACTCACACAAACACACACGCACATATATATATATATATATTTACATACATATTAGCAAGTGAAAGTGCTAAATCATGAACTGCTGTAAATATTTATATAATTTCGTTTAAACTATATAAGCTATGTCTTTCTTCACCACGATTGTGATCGAATAACAGGATGTATGCATACGATAATACCTCAATTCAATAAGAGAAAGTTTAACATTGTCATTAACGCTTCAAGTAATAAATGTTCGGATCGGAATGTCTTAATCTTAACGTCAATTGTTTCCGCTATTTAGCGTAAACTTTGAAAATTACACTGAATAACGTAATCAAAGACACACACATTCACATACACAGAAACCCGTAGAAATACAGACATTGCGAAACATATACACATATACAAATATATATATATATATATATTAGAAATTGAACCACACACGCACACACACACACGCATATATATATATATATATATATATATATATATATATATAAATGGGTTTGTGTATGTATGTATATATATATATATATATATATATATATATATATATATATATATATATATATATATATGGTATATATTTGAAAGTGTGTATCCGTGTATGTGTGAGGGGGAGTTTCTGCAAGTATGTAGGAATCTTTCAAGTTAAATACATACAAATATTTTTAGTTGGATTATGAACTGTCTGCGTTATATAAGAGGATTACTATTATAGCATTGACATTTATTTTGTTAAGTAATATTTAAAAGTAAGATTTATAAAATATTAAAGACTATACAAAATGGAAGCATCTCTTAACATTTAATCGCTCGCATTTTACTAGTTCACTGTATATTAAGTTTGTCATTGGTAATGTATGTTTGTTGGACATAGCATGGACAAGTAGTAAAGAATTGTGTTTGCTTTCATAAATAACGTGGTTCAATCACACGATTATATTTCTTCGCCAAGTATATTTCACCTTAGACTTTGATAAATGCAAGCTTTGTTAGTTAAATTTTGTAGAAGTCAGCTATCGGTTTATAACTATTATGGATTACATTCCCATCTTGTTACATGTAGACGTAAGCTGATTCGGATTGGGAATTACATTAAATATAGACACGTCTGTACAATAATCAACCAGACACCCATTAATTCCCGAATGGGATGTTCAAATGCTCGATCAACGGAATGCATATATTTGAAACCGACCGCGGACGCATCATGTAAATGCAGATCATCCATTGTGTCGAACAAAATGCATCTGGCTTTTGTATTATTGATTATTCATCCAAATCTTTAGAGCTTATAAGAAATAGCCGAAATTTGAGAGCGTCTGACCTAATACAACAGCGACTCCCTCTTTTTTGAGATCAAATCCTACCGAGGACAAACATATCTTTCATCCTTCCATTGTTGATATATAAATTAGTAATGTATTGTATATATTAATTTTGACTATGGCATGATGGAATGATTAAGAGTTCGATTTTCAATATTTCGGCCATTAGTTCAATTGGACTGCTATTCATCTTGGCTACATATAATAAACCATACCTGAAGGTCGACTCATGTCTTGTGAGTATCTTTGGGTATATGGAAAAAATCATCAGCCAGTCAGAGGGCTCGTACCATGTAACACATCGTGTCATGCTGGATTATCCTGCACAAATATATTAAGGCTAAACGTCTGTCTTGAATTGTCAACCACTGATATGTTAATACAGAAATCCATGAGTAGCTGAACAATGATGTCGCCTTACATCCCTCATCATTAAATCTCTCACCAACTAGATTACCGATGCAATTATAGATCTTCGTTTTAACGTTCATTTAAAAATATTGTATTCATATTCATTTCTAGCGAGACCCTTTACCAAGTAGCCCTGGCATTTCTAAATATTTGAAAGTAAAATGTTATGCACATGAATATTCTGCAAGAACAAAAATCTTGCTCTTGAATGAGAAACAAAAGCAAAGGTTCAAACTAACTTTTCCGTTGCATGTACCTTGTTATAAGCCTTCGGATCTTTGCAAAACTTTTGATCTTCGAAGTAGTTACCTTGAACTTTAAAGAGGATGAAAGCGTTACTCTTTCTTATCTTTCGATGCAATACAGAAATATATAAAAATATTTTTTTAGAAGCCTGGTGTATGTATTTCATAAGTCAATTTTAAACAAAAGATTCATACTTGTGAATTCGTATTTCAGATAGTGTACAAGCACATGGGGGCCGTAGTACTTAAGGAAATATATAACAGATAGCTCTAGCAGAGAGAACGACGACTTGGAAGCCATTTCATTTTGTAACCCTCAGTAGTAAATATATTTAGTTGACACTGCATGCTATTGTAGACTAGCTTAATATACAAAGGCAGCCATGTCTTTCAAGCTATTAATGCGTTACAAAATAGAGTTTATTGTCGACAAAATGGATCAATGTGATTCGGAATATAATTTGATTTTAGGCTTACATTAAACACGATAATGATACAAAGATATGGTTTCTATTAGATATTCCACACATCAAATAACTTATAAAACTATATGGTTGACACGTTTCTGACTAAGTATGTAACGTCAGTAATATTGTAGTATAAGCTCTATACATCCATATAAAATAGAAAGACTTCAGCATATGAAGAATTTTCAAATATATCATAGCAATTTCCAGGAAATAAGTCAGCATGAATATCTTAGGTCAAGCCAATATATATATTCATATAAGCAAGCATGGTGTCGCCACATATTATTATTGTCCAAAATAATATTCTTCCCAATTCGAAAACTTACTAATTGAAAGTAGGTATGACCAATATTCAGAAAACTAAAATATATATTATACACATAAAACGTTCATATAATCCCACAGACGATCACACGCATACACACACAGACACAAACGAATACAGAGACTCTCACACATACACACAACCATATATATATATAACATTTTTCCTGAGTTCAGTTTTTTTCGTCGCTATGTTCTCTGCAGCCCGTCTATCGGTCGCTGTATTTGATTTGCAAAGCTGTCTAAACGTAATGTTATAACTGTGGGCTAATATTCTCCAGTGAGTGCTTAGCTGCACACCGAAATTGCATTCGTTTGCTTGACCAAAAGCTTCGTTGATGCTGTACTAAAATGTGTGTATATATATATATAGAGAGAGAGAGAGAGAAAGCGAGAGAGACGGGGGGGGGGGGGGTAATATATATGTGTGTGT
>OZ024749.1:48685520-48688020 GCA_964016885.1 Eledone cirrhosa
TAATATCTTAAAGGGGAGAATGTAGAAAATGCTAACACATTTGAAATTATTCATGTATTTGGGCATGCATGTGTTATCTAGACAACAACCTTATATTCACGTCGAACAGGACGGCAGTATGTGGTCTCTAGTATGTGCTCTAGTAATTGTAACCAAATATGTTTTTGTAAAACTATGCTCTACTATGTTAAAGAAGGAAATATATTTTAGATAATGTAACCATACAAAATTACAGAATGTTTTTTCTGTGTAAAATTTGTTATAACTTGCACTAAAAAAAACAAAGGTTTAAATACGTAAATTCAGTAATAAATAATTCAATGAAAAATAGCAAGTGCTTAATGGACACGAAATGTAGTGCCACATCTGTACTGTGAATATATTTTAACGAATACACTGCAAATATAGGAACAATGATTACTGTATATGTATACAGCATCTTGCGTATGTCTAGTTTGAAAGAAAATCATCAGTTATATTAAATTTCGGTAACTTATACATATCTAACGAAAGTTTGAATGTAAAAACAAAAATGTTCACATCTTTGAAATGTCTTCTATACGTAGGAAACTCTACATTAATTACATAAAACATGTTTAAAATAATGGAATAAATTTCGCACGAATTTTATATAATTCTTGTCGTTCGGGATAATAGTCGACACAAATATACGGTAGTTATATAAGATCCATACTTAATATGCTTCAAATGTAATTCTCCTAAGAGATGCTGACGAAATCACCTTTTGTACGTTAGAAAATTGACTCGTTTAGACGACATCTAAATTTCATTTTGAATGACATAAAATAAAACAAATGCCTGTAATATAACAAAAATGTAAACGTTGTATAATTATTGTCTTTCAAGGATTAAACTATTTGTAGTCAGCAATTCCTGAAATAAAATTTCCTAAATTGTCTGCCATAAAATTCTCAGTTAACTTAAAATTATATTTTACAAATGTCATTTATAGCATTGAAATATATTTTGTTTACAATTAAGTTATGCTGGAACAAAGCTTGTTAAATTTTGTACTCGTCCTTCATCATGCTGTAGCATTCCATTCGACTGAAGTAAAAAAAAAAGAAACAAAAGGCTGGAAGGAACTAGAAGTATAGGAACACAAGGAAGCTCATTAAGCGTATTTCGCTACCATTTCTCGTCTGTTTCTGTTTTATGCCTGAATTAATTCCAACAGTTACTGTAGATGTCTGACACAAGACAAATAGTCACCACGGACAATTCAAAGGTATTTCTTCTCAGCCAATCAACATTCTCTGGGGAGCAGCATTTGTCTACACTTCTGTTAGCAATCAGGCTAGCGTGTTCTTTACTTTCTACCATTTTGAACAATTTTCTTATTTTCTCCTACTTATTCCCCCATTCCTCAATGGTTTCATATATTAAAAAAAATCAAAGAACGTATTTCTACAGTTACATCTTGCCTCTTATTAACCTCCTATATAGCCATAGTTGTATGTTTCGTTGTTATTATGTTTCATGTCATATTATTTCACTCGTCTAACTCTCTAGCTAACCAAAGAAACCAAACAAAATATAAGAAAATAATACCGTCAGAAAAATGTTGGCATTCATATACTTTACGATAGTTTCAGCCCATGAATCTGACAACTTTTCTGCATAGTTACACAGAAGGAAATCAACAATTCTTTGGCTAACAAACTGTAACACATTTATGCATAATTATTTAGGTATCTGAAAGTGAAGCTACAAACAAAAGTAGTCAAATATGCAAACATTGTTGGAATACTAAAATGTAATACATACAAACAAGTATAGTACTACTATTTCTATCACTCACACATTCAAACATTATAGGTACATATGTATACTTACATACATAGATAGGTACTCACATACACATACACACACGCACACACATACACATACACACACGCACATACACACATATATATATATATATATATATATATGTATATACACGTGCGTGCGTCTGTGTCGTCGTATATATATGTACATATATATATATATATATATAACGAAGGAGTTGTCGTAAGGAACCAGATGGACCTTAGCGCACCAGAGTACTCAATACTTAGGCTAGTAGAGTGTGTAATAGGAAAAAGTATGACCCCGACGGCAGAATTCAAGCCGTTTAGACGGCTATGTCAGTCCAGAAATAGCCGTTGAAGAGGCTTGAGCTCTGCCGTCGGGCTCATACATTTTCCTATATATATATATATATAAGATAAGTTATTCCGGGTTCAATCGGGGTTAACCATAGCAAGTAAGGTACTCAATACATAGCAGAGTATAAATGTTTTAATATAGAAAAGTTCCGGCAGGACTAGAACTCTTTCATTCGTGAGAAATCAACAGGAAGCAGCTTCCTGGTGACTTCTCACGAATGAAACAGTTCTAGTCCTGTAATAGCTTTTCTATATTAAAAAAAAAATATATATACAGGAGCTTCCAAAAGTAATGGTTGCATTTTTTGATGAAAGAACACCATAATTTA
>OZ024749.1:48693020-48695520 GCA_964016885.1 Eledone cirrhosa
TAAGGAGAAAATAGAGATAAATGAGTAGTAGTAGTAGTAGTAGTAGTAGTAGTAGTAGTAGTAGTAGTAGTAGAAGTAGTAGTAGTAGTAGTAGTAGTAGTAGTAGTAGTAGTAGTAGTCTTTGTGGTGGCGGTGGTGGTGGTATCGGTGGGGGCGGTGTTGGCGGTTGTGGTGGTGATGGTGGTGGCTGTGCTGGGGTGGTGGTGGCGGCTGTGATGCTTTTGATGGATGTCTTGGGATTGTGGTGATGGTGGTGTACTATTAATAGTAGTGATACTAGTATATGTTGCTGTTGTTGTTGCTACCGTTGTATTAGAAGAAGAAGAAGAAGAAGAAGAAGAAGAAGAAGAAGAAGAACTAAATCAACGGGGAAAAGCAACAACAGCAAATAGAACAACAACTACAATAACAACAACTACAACAACAAGAAAGAAAACAACAACAACGAGAACAAGAACAAATAACGACGGAATAGTATAAAAAAATTAAATAAATAAATATAAGAAAACAGTTAACAACAACAAAAAAAATGGTAAAAACTAGAAAACCAATCAAATAATCAAAATGAAATAATATCGAAAACAATATCGATGAAATTGAGTTATCTTAAAATTGGTGGCGGCGTTGGTTGTTACGTTGTTTTATGGCACACTTTTTTCTTCGTATATTGCATAATATTTATGCCTTTATTTTTTGTATTCTCATATGTTTATGTCGATATATAAGCTTGTGTGTATTTGTGTATACGGTAAATATGTATGTGTATATAGTAATTTTGTTGTGGATAAAACTGTATGCGTGCGTTTGTATGTATGTATGTGCAGTGGTTTAATACGAGTTCGTGTATATTATTATATGTTTGAGGGCGGTGAATTGGCAGTATCGGTAGAGGGTTGGACGTTATCCTTTCTAGCATAGTTACGTCCCTTTATGGTCTGAGTTCAAATCCCGTCGAGGTTAACTTTACCTTTCATCCTTACAGGGTGAATAAAATAAAGTACCAGTAATGTACTGGGTAATTGTTGGCCTTGTGCCTAAAGTAGAAACAATTATTATATGTTTGAGTCTAGATTGGTATATATATGTATATATATATATATGTATATACATATATATATATACTTACATATATCTATATGTATATATATATATATATATATATATATATATATATATATATGTGTGTCTGTGTGCGTGTGTGTGTGTGTGTATGTGTCCGTATAAATGTTCACAGTGAAACATATGTGTGTGTAAATGAGTGGTCTCACGATCGTCCGTGTGGTTGCGTATGCCTATACATCTGAACGAAGACATATAATTCTACATATGTGTATAAACTATATGTGTTTGTGGGTGTGTGCATGTGTCAATCCTTATATGCGTGTATTAGTGTAGATTTGCGCAGGAAAGCATGTTCGTGTATGTGTTTATATGCCAATGTGTTTATAAGTATGTATGAGTTTGTTTCTTATAAATTTATATATGTAATATTCCGTGCGTGTTTAAATGTGTGAGAATTCTACAATAAAAACAAAATATGAGTTTTTACTGAATCTATTTTCATATATTTTTTATATTACATTATATTTTATTTATAATATTTTATTTCAACATCCTTTGTCTTGTTTCAATGCATAATTTTGCATTAATGATATAGCACCGTCTATTATATTTATTGTGCTGTGTTCTTATGAATATAGATTTCCTATATTGTCATGTGAAAAAAGTAATAATAAATATACTACTACTACTACTACTACTACGATTGCTACTACTACTACTACTACTACTACTACTACTACTACTACTACTACTACTACTACTACTACTACTGCTACTACTACTACTACGATTGCTACTACTACTACTACTACTACTACTACTACTACTACTACTACTACTACTGCTGCTGCTACTGCTGCTACTACTACTACTACAACTACTATTACTACTACTACTACTACTAATATAACTACTGCTGCTGCTCTTACTACTACTACTACTACTACTACTACTACTACTACTACTACTATTACGACTGCTACTACTACTACTGCTGCTGCTGCTGCTGCTGCTGCTACTACTACTACTACTGCTGCTGCTATGGCTAATACTAGTACTACTACTACTGCTACTGCTACTACTACTACTAATACTACTACAACTAGTACTACTGCTGCTGCTATGGCTAATACTACTACTACGATTGATACTACTACTACTACTACTACTGCTGCTATTACTACTACTATAACTACTGATGCTATTACTACTACTATAACTACTGATGCTGCTGCTACTACTACTACTACTACTACTACTACTACTACTACTACTACTACTATTACGACTGCTACTACAACTACATATGCTACTACTACTACTACTACTACTACTACTACTACTACTATTACGACTGCTACTACTACTACTACTACTACTACTGCTAATGCTACTACTAACACTACTACTACTGCTACTACTACTACTACTACAACTA
>OZ024749.1:48698020-48705520 GCA_964016885.1 Eledone cirrhosa
TTTTATTTCTTACTGAAAGAATCATTAACACAATTTTTCCTTCCGACGAAGCAGCAATTGTTATTTAACTTTTTTTTTCCAACGTGTTAAGATTTGTTCAGCAGATTCTGATTTTAGAAAAAGAGTTGGCGGATAGTTAAATAGGAAGCGCATGATTTATCAAATCTTTTGTGGTGGACGGGGGGTTGTTTCTACATATGTTGGGTGTAAAAATATGTGTTACTGCAAGGGAATATAAAAGCGACACATCCACACATACTTCAATACATACTCCCAAACAAACACATACTCAGTACACAGATGCATATGCACTGACAAACACACTCATCCTTCTCTCTCTCTCTCTCTCTCTCTCTCTCTCTCTCTCTCTCTCTCTCTCTCTCTCTCTCTCTCTATATATATATATATATATATATATATATATATATATATATATATATATATATATATATATATTTATATATATATATATACACATATGCATACACATATGCAGATAATGAGAGTCAGCCTGAAAAAATTAGATGAGGAATATGTGTTAAGTTAAAAATAGAGAACGATAAGAAAAAAGATACACGAGCAAATCTTGGGAGATGATATATATATATCTAACATAAGCATAAATAATGTGAGGAAGCGTGATTAAGATTAAGATAAAGAGATTTAGGAAAAATGCGGAATGTTCGCTAATTCTAATAAATGGTAGAATACATCAGTGGTAGAATATATAGAATTCAATGAACCGGTCTTAAATTTGAAATAATTTATTTTTTATTTAACATCACTAATTCTCGAGGTTGAGTGTTCTCACCGATCTACATACCTTGCATGAACATCCACACACCCAAACACACACAATTACATAAACCCTCTCACACACTCATATTCTTTCTCCATCTTGGTCTCTCTCTCTTTCTCTTTCACTCTCTCTCACCCAATTATTTATTAAGACCTCTCTAATATATTAGTTAGTTAGCGTATGTTCGTAGTTTTTCGGTCAAATCGTCACCCTTCACCAATTATTTTTATTATTCATTTGCACAGTGATGGTATTATTAGAACTAGATCATTTAATTGACACCATATCACGTTATATAAACTCAGATGTACTCATCACAGGATATTTGCTGTTCCCGAGTGTTGTTGTTTTTGGCAATGCCTAAATGCTAGCAATAACTAAAATGTATTTATTTTTTCTGGAGGTTTCTATCAACGACTCAAATGCTTCAATCATAATTGCTTCCACTCTTGCTATCATGTTCCACACTTTTTAGTCATCTATTTTGATAGCTGCATATTTTACGATTTTCTCGATTTGATGTAATTGTCTCCTGAGCAAGCTATATCGATGAAAACACCCCGTGTCATTACCTTTATCCCCCACATTAATATGTAATATTATACTGTCAAAGAATCTATCTGTATGGGACGTGAAGTCTCACAAGTGTCTGATTTACTAGTACATACAAATTAGTAGGTGTTGCAAACCCATATTTCTTACGTATAGATCAATGTACTTTTAAACACACATTGGCGTGACGCTCTTTACGTTCCTTCTTCACAAACATGTGAAAGGCATTAAAGATGTTTGACACACTTTCCCCCTTCTTCTCGTGTAATCTACTTGTATATGTGTTTAAAATTTAATCATGAGCATCTAGTAATAAACATTATGTGTGTCTCTCTCACTTAAATTCTGCTTTTGTCAACCAAAGCCAGGGAATATCCTACTTTTACTTCTGTGTTTCTCCTTCAATTTGATCACGTAATTACATACTCTCCCTTCTTCTCAGTTTCTCAGCCAGTAACCATTGTTGCTGTTATTATTATTATTATTATTATTATTATTATTATTATTATTATTATTTTAATAATTATTATTATTATTATTATTATTATTATTATTATTGCCTTTCATCCTTACGGGGTCGATAAAATAAAGTACCAGTAATGGACTGGGTGATTGCTGGCCTTGTGTCAAAAGTAGAAACACTTATTAATATTATTATTATTATTGGTGGATTGGCAGTATCGGTAGACGGTCGGACGCCATGCTTTGACGCATAGAGTTGCGGCCCATGTCATTATGAGTTCAAATCTCGCCAATGTTAACTTTGCCTTTCATCCTTACGGGGTCGATAAAATAAAGTACCACTAATGCACTGGGTAATTGCTGGCCTTGTGCCTAACGTAGAAACATTATTAATATTATTAAGGTCTAATATATGACATATCGAAAATCTCGAAATCCTTGCTGGATGAACCGTACACATTTAAATACCGGATATTGATTTAGTAATGTGCATTTATCATTAATTCACCTGTAACACACTCATAGTTATTATATAATACAGTGAATTGGAAAGACCACTCTCATCTAGTCTTTAAATTCGCTTCGTTGGCTGAAGTTCTTATGAATTATTAAAATCATTTCCGCCATTTAATTCTTCTTGAAGTTTGAAACGTGCTTCCGATGGGTTATAAAATAAGTTATAAAACGATTACTCTGTGATCAAATTGTTTCGAAATATACTGTGTATCGAAAAGAATAATCAATGTATAGTGGTCACTGATATAATTTTACTTTCTGAGTTTTCAGTTCAAATACGACCGCTTCTTTTCCTGTCCGGTAATGAAAAACATAAGCAAGTCAAATGTCACTACTGCTGTTATTCGATATAATTATTCCAGCCACAATCTCACCAACGCTATATCCATCTAGTATTTTTTTTAGAATAAGAGCGACATATTGATGTAATTAGATTTCAAAGATATTGTGTCGGAGGGAAGAAGAAGATCTTGATGTTGATTATTATTATTTTGGCAGTATTGGTATAGAGTCGGACACCATGTTTTCAGCATAGAGTTACATCCCTTTTCGGACTGAGTTCAATTTCCGCAGAGATTAACATTGCCTTTCATCCATACGGGGTGGATAAAATAAAGTACCAGTATTGCACTGGAGTCGATTTAATCGACTTTCCCCTCCCCCAAATTACTGGCCCTGTGCTTATACTAGAAATCATTTAACTTGGCCTTTCATCCTTAAAGGGTCGATAAAATAAAGTACCAGTAATGCACTGGGTAATTACCGGCCTTGTGCCAAAAGTAGAAACAATTATTATTATTATTATTATTATTATTATTATGTGTCTGTAAATTAAAGGTGGAAAACTGGGAGAGGGCACTTGCCCTGGTGGTCAGGGCCACTGTGGTCTTTTAATGGGCTTTCTCCACAAATGTCCCTCGGAAGTCTCCCCCCTATTGGGGAATTTTTCTTTGTTATTTTATTTCATCCTCTGTTTTTTTTTACACGCAGAAATGCCCATTTGTACCGTCCTGTATTGTCCTGTACTGTCCTTAATGTCTACTTTATGTAAACCCTTGTGGTTAATAAAGAAAACATTATTATTATTATTATTATTATTATTATTATTATTATTGTTCTTTGAGTCTCAGTCATTGATGTTATTTAACAGGAAAGATTGTTGAAATGAATATCAAGCCACTACCTGCAGCCTCAGATATTCAGGAGGTATCGGAGGGTTTTTGCTCTTCCCAGCAAGCATGCCTTTTGAAGTGTTCCAAAAAGCGGGGCGGGTCAATTTTCTTTAACCATCCTTGGAACTCTTTGAGATAGTACCTAATGCGCCTATGACAATCGCGACCACTTTGACTTCATGTCAGTTCCAAATCCTTTTTACCTCTCATTTTAAGTCCTGGTATCGGTTAATTTTCTCCCTCTCCTTCTATTGCACTCTTGTGTCGAATGGGCAGGCTACATCCACAATCAGGCACGATCTTATTTCTTTGTCCAAAACCACCAGGTCAGGTCTATTGTGTTCCAGTTTCTTGTCCGTCTGTATCATAAAATCCCACAGCACGTTCACATGATCGTTTTCTATCACCGACTCTGGCTTATGCTCATACCACTTCTCAGAATGTGGTAAATTGTTTACTTTGCATAGGTGACAGAGGATCACCCTGCCCATCACATCATGTCTCCAGCCTTTATAGTGCTTTTGAGCTAGGTGTTTACACTCGGATACAATGTGAGCCACAGTCTCCTCTCTCTCTGTCCACAGATCCTACACAGTGGGCTAGCCTCCTCCTTGTAAATATGGTGTTTCAGCCACTTCGTTTTGAGGGCCTGTTCTTGCGCATCCATTAGCATTCCTTCTGTAGCCTTTTTAAGGTCTCCTCTTTTCAACCAGTTCCATGTCTGTGGATCTCTGAATTCAGTTTTCTCAAAGAAGGCACTATGAAGGGATTTTTCATGAAGGTTGGTCTTTCTCCTTGTTGTTATTTCCTCCTTGGACATCTCCTGGTCTATTGTCCTCTCCTTCAGTATAATTCTGAGCATTGGCTCCCTACTATCAGTCACGTATTTCTGTAGGTTGTTTTTCTCCATCTGAACACAGTCATCTATGCTGATAAGACCTCTTCCAACTTCAGATCTCCTTAAGTAGAGACTATCGACATCACTCCTCGTGTGGAACATGTTGTAGATAGTCAAAAGCTTCCTAGTCTTCCTCTCCATTTTTTTTTGTTTAGCAACATACCATCTCAGAATTCCCGCACTGTACCTAATAATAGACACATCTCGGAATTTACTGCACTTATGGCATTCCTACTGTTCAGATGTGATATTAATACGCTCCTTACTCTCCGAATGTATTCAGATCTTATCAATTCCTTCATTTTTTGTTGTAGATGTCATCAGCCCACAGAACACCTACATATTTGTATCTTTCTTCAGTGTCAATTTTCTTTATCATCTCACCTTTGGTACCTGGATTCCGTTGCTTCGCTCAATTTACCCCTCTTCATAACAAGGACTCCACACTTACTAAAACCAAATTGCATACATATATCATTGCTGAAAATACGGACAGTGTCAACAAGCACAACCAACTCCTTCTCACTCTTCCCGAAGAGCTTAAGATCGTCCATGAAGAGGAGGTGATTGATGGTAAGCTCTGCCTTTCCCAACGTGTATCCTGCTCACTTTTCGCAGTATAATGGTCAGGGGCATCAGGGCAAGGACAAACAATATAGAGGACAGACTATCTCCCTGGAAGATACCTCTCTTGATCTTCACGCCTCCCAAGGATTCTCCAGCCGATGTTAACTCTGTTTTCCAGGACTTCATACTTTTGCTCAACAACTGTCTGATGTTATCTGCCACCTTGAAGATCTCTAGGCTTTTGGTGATCCAAGAATGAGGCACCATGTCAAATGCCTTTTTGTAGTCTATCCATCCCATGGCAAGACCAGTGTGTTTCCTCTTGCAATTCCTCATTACCATATTATCAATAAGTAACTGGTCCTGTGTACCACAGGACTTCTTTCGGCATCCTTTCTGTTAGTCCGGTAACAAGTTGTTTATGTGGAGGTGATGGTAGATTTCCTCAGAAACAATGCTTGTTAACAGTTTCCACATTACGGACAGACATGTGATAGGTCTATATTTGGTAACATCATTACCCTTGATTCGGTATTTCATTAGCAGAACTGCGGTACCTTTTGTCAACGACTCAGGTACCTCACCTGACATCAAGCAGTCATTGAACATGGCTGTCAGTTTCGGGTGGAGGGATGTTATATATTTAATACAATACCCCTGCACACCATCTGGGCCTGGTGATTTCCGGTTGGTTAGTTTTTTGGCCTGTCCCTTAAGAGTTTCAACTGTGATACTCAAACCAGTTTGTTGGTGTGC
This sequence comes from Eledone cirrhosa, assembly GCA_964016885.1. Lineage (NCBI taxonomy): Eukaryota > Metazoa > Mollusca > Cephalopoda > Octopoda > Eledonidae > Eledone > Eledone cirrhosa. Next base: position 48,703,743 of record OZ024749.1, read on the forward strand.
CTGTTCACTAATCTCCTTTTGTACTGTCTCAATCCATACTGCCTGGTTATTATGTTTAACATCCTGCTCCCATATTCCTCTCCAGAATGTCTTAGTTTGTTCCGCCTCAGGGATCAAGTCGCTGCCTCTTTCTTTCCCTTCAAGCTGTCCAAACAACATATTCTGGTTGTTGTCAAACATGCGGTTCTGTCTATACCGACTGAAATGGCAGCATCGGTAGAGGGTCGGACGCCAGGCTTTCCACCATAGTTACGTCCCTTTGCGGTCTGAGTTCAAATCCCGCCGAGGTTAACTTTGCCTTTCACCCTTTCGGGGTCGATAAAATAAAGTATCAGTAATGTACTGGGTAATTGATGGCCTTGTGTCAAAATTAGAAACAAATATTATTATTATTATTACTATTATGGTGATGCCGATGACGATTAGGGGAAGAAAATATTTGGTAATAGGCCTGATTCACCTACAATAAAATTGGTCTAGGGTGGAACAAGAGCAAGAGATAATCAATGTTCGCTTTTGACATTCTCGGAGATTGTATGCCGGCTATCTTTTAATTTTAAATATTTTTTACCTGTCAAACAAAGACTAATAATGCTCTTTGAAATCTAATTCAATATTTTACGAATCTCTCATTGCGAGCTTGGTGAGAGGATGCAAGTCAATAATAAGTTAAGTAGCAATCACATATTTCAGGCATTTAATTCTGAAGCTTGTAGAATAGACGTCAGATTGTGTACGGTAGTACACTGCCAGAAATAAAATAAAATGAGTGCGACTATGATATGTTTGTTCGACAACCACTGTTGAGCAGCTACAACAACAACGCAAAATAAAAATAAAAAAACATTTGTAGAGTGAGGTGATTCTTAGAGAAGATTTAAATGCCGGAATATAAGAAATAGCCACATTTGTGGTTTATAATGATATCAACTATATTTCTTTAAATGGCAATTTTGTTTTGTATTTTATATTTATTTATAATGCATTATTATTTATATGATATCATTCCTTAACTTTTAATACATTATAATTATAGCTGAAATCTATTGTATTCCAAATTATAGGATGTAACTTAAATGGAATTATATGAACATGGAATGGAAAGCATACTGCGAATGGAAAATACTACGATTTACAAGAGAGATATAAGTTTTTAAAAAAATTATAACTTCTGACATGCCGAAACAAAAACACCATCCACAGCATATTGTTATAAAACTATACATTCTGATCACAGAGTTATCACATATGAAACTGCATATGGATTTTTAATGTATTTCGATTAATGAATTAAGCAATTACTTGCCCTTTCTTGATATATATATATATATATATACATAAAAACACACACACACACACACATATATATATATATAAATATATACATATATATATATGATTCATTTCTTATAATTATCCATTCGAAAGCCCTTTGGCAGGAATTACTTGCTTTGGAATGTTCATTGGCATAATTAATAAAAATGAAAACGTTCAATTGTTAAAAATGCTTCCAAAGTAGATAATGCTAATGCGATGCAATGCAATTAAACGGTGTTATTAATTTTGAAGCTATTATACACTGTGAGAAAACGATACTGTGAATAAAAGAGAAACCAAAACAAAATAAATTAGAACATTAATTGCAAAGTTAAGTCTCATTAATTCTCCGGCTATATAATCACATGTATTTAATTATTTTATTAGATATAATATCAATCAATAATTCAGATTATATGGCATTTCCCTGTTCTCTGATTTTGAAGAGTGTAAGAGAAAAA
>OZ024749.1:48708020-48725520 GCA_964016885.1 Eledone cirrhosa
CCTCTCTCTATCTCCCTTTTCTTTTTTATGTTTTCTCTATTTCGTTCTCGCTCTATATATATATGTGTATATGTATATATGCATACCAAAAAGCCGTGTTTTATTCCTATACATGAGGGTGTATTTTCGGGTTGATTTACAAATATATTGTACTCATTCTACCTCAGTCGATGATCTGTTGTTATGGATTTTCCAATTGATTCTTTTTTTAAAAGCAATATATGGGCACCAGTTTATCGTTAGATAATTCCTGTAAAAACGTTTATCTTTGAACTGATTAACTATATATATGTTGTTCATGTTATTGTAACTATTTCCCAGATATTTCTAATCTTTTTTTCTTTACCGCGTGAATACCTACCCTCAAATATTAAAGGTTTACTGAAAGCCGATAGTATTTATATGTAAGATTCCCTGTTTTTCCATTATATTTACAATGTAATTTTACCACTAAGATTTTACTGTGTTTTTGGTAATTCTCATTCCTCTTATTTTCAGATAGTAAAGAAGATTTTCTTTCTATTGGGTTGATTATATCGAATTTATTCTCACACAATTTGCCGGCTTTGTGTATATATTTGATTTGGATTGGCAGTATCGGTAGAGAGTCGGATGCCATGCTTTCCTGCATAGTTACGTCCCGTTACGGACTGAGTTCAAATCCCGCTGAGGTTAACTTTGCCTTTCATCCTTTCGGGGTCGATAAAATAAAGTACCGGTAATGTACTGGGTAATTGCTGGCCTTGTGCCAAAAGTAGAAACAATTATTTCGAGTAATGTAGAATCAACACATCTGAGAGAAAAGAAAGACATTATAAAGTTGAATATGAAAACAGTGTACCCTTAAATAAGATCTTCAAATAGATGGAGGCTACAAAACGATTCAACAACATTTTAACTGTTTGGGCGTCCATTTTAGATATTTATGATTCTTGAATTGATGGGTTTCCTCACAGACTACACAGCTTAAAAAAATAGATTATATATATATATATATATATATATATATATATATATATATATATAATTGTTTCTACTGTTGGCACAAGGCCAGCAATTATCGGCCCCCTAAGGATGAAAGGCAAAGGTAACATCGGCAGCATTTGAACTCAGGCCATAAAGGCCGTAACTCTTTGCTGTAAAGCATGCGAGTTTGTGTGAATGTGAGTGTGTCAGTGTACCTCTGGTTATGTATGCGTGCATGCTGGTAAACAACAAACTTCACTTGATATTTAAAATATGTTTTCACAAATTATCTAATGATAGGTTGTATATATGATAAGATTTCAACTGACATCAGTATTGCTCCAAATATGCTTTGTTCATAGATGAAAATATATTATAATGGCAAACGGAATCTGAATGCAGATTAGAGGGGTATTCTTCTAGACTCAATTAACAACGTTAAATTTAATATTTAATATATTATCTCATTCCTCCGACGTTGGGGAATTGCACATATATACATATATACCATTACATATGTATAGATATTAATTATGCGAATTGTCTCATAAAACCTTCCAATAATTAGATGTACAAGCCCATTGCAACATATGTAAGAAATTAAATATGGTGTAAACGATATTTGTTCTACCTTATATATATATATATATCGTTTCTGAATTTGTTTAGCAAGATTATTTATCTGAAAACGTGCGTCGAAACCGATATTGTTATACTTTGGGAGGGTCATGTTGCCAATAAGAAACACACGCACCAGTCGCTTTCACTCCAATTTATCATAAATTAAATTTTAAATTAAAAATATATATATATATATAAATTTCCGGTTGGTTGGTTGGTTCCACAACCGGACGGTTGTTCATATATTGTCAAAGTTCTTTCGTCACATATACTGTGACCTCATGAGTGACTGGGGATTATTTTCTTTGTTTTGTGCCTCTCCTTTGTTCTGTCCTACGCCATCTTGTTTTTTGTGTGTGTTGTGTACTTAGTTTGCGCATGTGTTACATCCGGGTGTCTATGTGTGTTTTTATTTGTTTATTTATTTGTTTATTTACATGTTACCAGTCACTGATGAGGTCACATAATGTGTGACGAGAGAACTTTGACAATATATGAACAACCGTCCGGTTGTGGAACTAACCAACCAACTGGAATTTTTTTTTTTTTTATTTATAATTAAATTTATAATAAATTGGAGTGAAACAACTAGTGCGTGTGTTTCTTATTGGCAACATGACCCTCCCAAAGTATAACAATATATATATATATATATATATATATATATATATATATATATATACAAGCAAATTATAAGCGTAAACATGTAAGTATGTTTTTGAAACGGTGCGCGAGTTTGAAATTAGAAATTAGAAATTATAAGGTTTCACCGCATTTTAGACCAAAGACATTTCTAGCCTAATAGTGGGGTTTATAACCCTCGGAGAAATGGAAAAAAAAATGAGTGTTGCCGTATATATATATATATGTATATGTACGTATGTATTTATAAACATTACTAATGTGTATTAGAATATCACTATTAACTTTAATCCTTGTATTGAATAGCTGCAACTTCAATACTATGTAGGACTGTGTACATAGTCACGGATACAATATTATATGTAACCTAGCTTAGAGAAAAAAACTAAAATTAGACAATCGCATTAATTTAGATAATTAATTTAAATGTTGCGTATGGAATGCTATACTTTAAAATACCTTAATTGGAATTTCGATCTCTGTTGGTGAAAGAAAACAAAATCCTCTGGATTTTGTCTTTTTACTACTAAAAGGGAATATTTCATTTAATTAAGTATGTTTCCTTGATGGCCATCAGCGCCTCAACGTTTAACATAATTACGCTGATCACTACCTTGGGTTGATATGAACGTTCAGAAAGTATAGGCTAAAAATATAATTATTAGCCGGACACCATGTCGCATATTACGCTCATCATCACAATATCCTTCCCGATAATTGCTAAACCATCTAGAAAATACTGTGCTGCGTTAAAAATATATCCTGTTTAGGTCAAATTTAAAATCTAGTGGAAATCAATTTGAATCTAATAATATCAGGGTTCATAATTTAACAGGCAAATATTAAAAGAATTACAGACTCTTACAAAATGAGTTTAATTTAAATATTAATATTCTTACATAGTAATGGTTAGGCTGGTAAAAACTATTGTAAACTACTCTTATGTGAAGTTAAATTAATCGCATCTCATTTATATCCCGAAAACCACCAGAGGTTAGCATATCGATCCTATACATTCCTTGGGGATTCTGTTTTAATTATTAAAAAATTTAAGATTCAAGAAATAATTGAAACACAAAATAATGTCAATTCTTCGCGTCTTAATTTCATAAGGGATATAGTTGATAACAATTTCAGCCAAGTAAAATGAGCTCTAACCCATTGCTTAAATTATTAGAAATAAGAAACGACCTTAGCCTACGAAAATAAGAAAGTAATCCATAGTACAACGTTGTCAGAACCAAAACGATGAGGTGTTCAACCACGGAATGGAGCATAGTTATGCATGATTAAGTTTGAATTTGGCCCAAACAATTGCATCACTAAAAGTGCAGCAACAACATCACGTATGTCTTTTCTGCTTTTGAAAACGAAACATTTACTAATGTATTTCTACTGGTGGTACATAAGAAATCTATTATGAATGAAAGGTATTAACTAAATGAATGTAATACTAGTTTATTGGAGACAAACATTACGTCGAAAGGTCCATTTGAAAAATATATAGCAATTTTCATTCAATGCCGAAAAGACAGTACAAGGGACATATAATGGATGCTCAAACTTTGGGTATCGTGCGACTCCAATGTGATTCAAGAATGGTGCAAACATTAACAATTAGCATATGGAACGTGGCAACAATTACATGTATGAAGAAAGCTAAATATCACCGACTAGATATAAACAGAATTTACTCAACAAAATGTCTTTGAAGAAGAAGGAGAAAAAGAAATAGAAGAACAAGGAAACAGAGGGAAGATTAGAACTGAGAAGAAGAATAAGAAGAAGAAGAAGAAGAAGAAGAAGAAGAAGAAGAAGAAGAAGAAGAAGAAGAAGAAGAAGAAGAAGAAGAAGAAGAAGAAGAAGAAGAAGAAGAAGAAGAAGAAGAAGAAAATCGAAAGAAAAAAAGTAGGAGGAGATGTATCTTGGCCTGCTAATAGTGTATTTAATATACTACCAAATGAGAAAATTAGATGTTATTTCTAAAGGTGGGATCGGCCTCCATCCACCTACAAAGAAATAAATCTATAAATAATGTAATGTACAGCAAGTATGCGGGAACATGTGAATTGGCATGCATAAAATGACAGTAGGGGCAATTTCAAATCTCACATGAAACTGGAAAAGGCACGAATTGCGCAATTGCTTCATCCCTCTACACCAGAAATTGCGGATTAATAAACATATAGGGGAATGAAATATAACGGAAAGAACATGAAAAGCAAAAAATTGTAGCTGATTTTCTCCATGTTTACAGCTGAAATCCCTCGAGAGATTTATGGATGATTTTATGTAAACTTGTATATAAATAATATTATGTGAGATCATAAAGAAGGATTAGCGCAACGAGAAAATATTTCCTTACGCATAATATGACGTTAAGGAGCTGTTTTTTCGTTAGTTTATTTGTGTGTTTTTAGCGTATACATACACATATTTATATTATACAAATAAATGATATTCAGAAATATAACGTGGGTATGCTGATCAGGTGTGGCACGACTATGCCTTATTTATTATTACGTTGGCTCTGTTGTTTGTTTATGCAGCATTTGCCAGCTGTTCCCAAAGATTTATATTAAATCAATTACTTACACTCTTCATAGAATGAATAATCTTTGCTTATTTTGTCGTCCCTCCTTTACACATCTGGGTATTAAGTTTCCAATACGTCATCATGCAAACCCATAACTTTCTCTCCCAGATCTTCAATATTTACAAATTATGGCTGCTAACATCACTATGCTTTTCATTTTTACTTTTGTTGTTTTTATTTTTAGGTATGAAATCGTTTCAGTGAAAATTTTAAAAGTCATTCATTAAGGCCCCTAACTATTTTTGACACATTCTATGGAGGTGAAAAATCGAATAAATGCTTCTAAAAAGCTTTTAAAGTATATCTGACGAACTAATTAATTTTAAAATATTCATGTCGCAACGATTCTTTACACTCTTTTTAAGTGTGTGGAAAAAAGAAATTATTTAGCTAATTATATATTTATGTATTTAATGCACGTTTAAAATTATGGATAAAAAATAACAAATATTTGGAAGCTGTTGCATTTACATTCATGCTCGATAGAATTATGCTTAAGATATTCCTTTTAAACTATATATATATATATATATATATATATATATATATATATATATATATATATTTATATATATATATATATAATGGTTATATATAATAGAGTGTCGAGTGATGAGATCCAAATGTTTGACTTGCAGTTAACACCTTTAATATATTAATGTAACTTGAGTTTTTCAAGAACTGTTCGTACTGAAATGTGGCGTCGTCAGAAACTGGTTGTGTTGATTCATTTGTGTAATAGTGAGAAGAAGCGAGAAGAAAAGAGTTCTAATTGGGAAGGTGTGACATATTTAAATCGTAGACACAGTGATGAGAACCGAAGCATACATCCATCAGAAATTGAAGCCCAAATGTTTCCACACTTTCAGGAACATTACCACCTTTCTAGAGAAACAATTATAACCAACATACTATTTTCTGTTATACTCTGCCACATTTATGTGTATAAGCGGGCATACAAACATACATACACTGACGCACGTGCATCGCACACACACACACACACACACACATATATATATATATATGGGGGGGGGGGCGTATGTGTGCGTGTGTGTTTGTGTGTCTGTGTCTGGGTGTCTGTGTGTGTCTGCGTGTGATATATTCTATGAACATCTCTTCAGTACTTTTTTCGAGAAGTTGACCTTAAAGAAATACAAACTCAGGAAGCGAAGGGAAGAACCTACATGATATTAGGTATCATACTTGGCATCCATGTGTCTTTGTATCGCTTGAATGCAATATTTACAGATATAATTATAATGGAATTGCTCATCAGAATTCTAGGTGTAGATTTAGGGATCTATCAGTATGTACTATTCGCAATAGTGTATTTGCAATCTTCAAAATTGCAATTTTCCATACAAAACAAAATTAGAAAAAAAATGTATTTAATATTGTGCACATTGAGAGAAATACACTTGCAGTTTAAACAAGATTTACAACACTGCAAATTTTACAATAAAGTTACAACGACCATATATAAAGAAACCTCACCTACCTTCTCAGTTTCACTTCCATCTCTTTCTAGACATATTTCGTTTCACATTACTGCTGGACAATTCGTAGATGTGATGCAGAATTCACGAACGAACAAAATGATAAAGAGAAGTCACACTTACCTAGAAACCAAAAAAAAAAGAAGAAAAATATCTATTAACAATATATCACATATTTAGAGAATATATGTAAATGTGTTCAACAGATTATGTTTGAAGTGACTGAATTCCATGAATATAGTATCATACATATTTAGATTTAAAGCTATTTGAAATCATTGGGAAACAAATAGGAGTTTAAAGGTAATGTTGATAAGAAGTGTGGTTCTAAGTTAAAAGACACATACACAGAAATATAGAATAAGGTAAATTAATCAATAGAAATATTATACATCGATACACAAGGAAGGTGATCAATCGGACCAAATGTGGTTTATTTTTCTACATATTTCACGGGAAAAATCTATGCAATTATTAATAAGAAGAGTTGAAATTAATACGTGAAAGAGATTTCACAGCCCTATCATCACTTCTTCACACTCACCCTATAAATTGTTCAACCGAACCGTCTATGATATCAGAAAACAGAGGGGAATAATTCATAGCGAAATTCATTTGCTCTCTTATTCTAAACGCATTTTCCAATTCGTCACGAATCCAAACTGGTCTCGTATGTGTCGAAATGAAAGTAAGTTCATATATATACACGTCGGTGCGTAAATTGCTGATGCCAATCATTTTGTACTCGTTTGCTTCCCTATTTGTTTATCCTTGTATTTCGTTGCTTCTAGGTTGTTTGCATCGTCAGTTAGTATATTTACTTCAAGTTTTCATCTCTTTGTTTATATATTTTTTATAATTTTGCTATGTACGATATCATATAACTAACTATAGTGAACGTACGTGAAGTTTTTTACATCTGGCAATCATATAATATTAAAAAAGCAAAGCTCTCCATGCCTCTCAGTAGGTAGGTCGAAATGAAAAGAATTAATAATGTCAAACAGATTCGTCTTGAATAAAAATATTTAAGATGAATTATATGTCATTATTTAACACACCACGGGGTCGATAAAATAAAGTACCAGTAATGTACTGGGTAATTGCTGGCCTTGTGCCTAAAGTAGAAACAATTATATAACACACCACTGGCAATGTGCGCACATATATGCATAAATGTGTGTGTCTGTGAGACAGTGCATATGTAAATATATGAATGTATATATATGTTGTGTGCGTTTGTGTGTGTCTGTGTGTTTATGAGTGTGTCTGTATGTGTGTGTGTTTGTGCGTGCTTGCGTATGTTTGCGTGTTTGTGTGTGTTACATTCAATTCTACAACGAAGACATAATAGGGATAAATGCAAGAACATGTGTTTCGTGCAGTGAATGAGGAATTTGTTGAAACACTGAAGTTGAATAAGTGTGGTGAAAGAAATGCAAGACGGTGTGTTCTCCAAACTTTGGATACTCTTTCCAAATTATATACAGGATCTTCCCAAAAGATGTATACACACTTCAACAGCATTCAAATAAATAATGCCTGTACAGGTAATCAATGCGTGTATACCTTTTGGGGAGACCCTGTACATATATACATATTTTTCTATAAGTACATATGCGTGTATCAGTTCGCGCGTGTGTTTTTGTATTTATGTACACGCTAGAAGTGGCGAATGTTTAGGTGATAAGTGAGGGCAGCGTGTCTCAATAACTTCAGCTAACTAGGTGGAAAACTAATTGGTTTTCCAGTAGAATTGCAGAATAGGAATTAGGTAAATCGTCTGTGCCCTAGCTATATTTACGTGTCATTGAGTGATGCCATACAAACCAGGTTGATTTTCTTTCTTTGTATATTGTATGCTGTGTTTGTGTGTGAAGCAGCTGATCATCCGAAATTGAAACTCACGGAAAAATCTTTCTCAGCTTTATTGAAGATTAGTATATAGGTTTGATGAAAGATTCCGATGTTATTTTCTGATATTAAGGATGGGTATTTGTGTAGTGTTGTCTATAGAAATAGTGGGAAACAAGCATGTGGAGCGAAGGAATCATTGTTGCTTCAGTGTTAGGTTACGTGTGAATGACGTTTGAAAAGTGAATGTCAGGAAGGAATTTAAGTAATTGTTGTGAGAGTAAGCATGTAATTGTTTGTTTAATATGTGTGGGCCTGGGCGTGGGAGTGGGCTGGCGACTATTTTGTCAATGCATACGTTGTTGGGAAGGAAACGATCCGCAATTCATACCACATTTGCTAATGAGTGGACCAGTGAAAAGAAGAAAATCGTGCGATTAACTATTGTGTGCCTTTGGGAGGATATCTCTCTAAGAAATAAGACAAGACATTTGACAGTAAATTCTGGACAAAGACTGACATATTTGAAGATTGAAACATCAAAACTTTGAAATACGTGATGTTATCGAGAGAAACGACATTTAACTAAGTCTTCTCGATGTAAATTCATTGGTTAATTCGACTGAAAAATGAAATAGCTCGGGGACTATGATGAGTGAAATACGCAGTTATTTGGGATGATAGAGATAAGTGCAATAGTATGGTAGTGGGCAGGTTCAGATGTGTTACACTTATTGGAAATATATGTAGACTCTCATACGTTTCTAAGTAACATACAGAGAAAAAACAGAGAGAGGAGGGAGAGAGAAAGACGGAGAGAAAGAGGAAAGGTAGATAGAGAGTTAACAAATCGAAGATATTTATAGAATCCAGTTGAGCACGAAAATGTTAAAAGTAATGAGTAAATATGTCTGATTTACTATATCGTATGTATAATATCAATTTGAGTGGAGTAGAAAGTACAGTGCATCGGCCCCAGTGCGTGTCTGGTACTTTATTTTATTAACCCTGTAAGTATGAAAGGCAAACCTAACTAAGATGGCATTTAACTCAGAAACTAAAGGGCCATAACATTATGCCACTAAGCATGTTGCTCGACGCCCTACCAATTCTGCCCATGCCCCAGCAATGATGTTGCAATCGACTACCATTAGTTAATGGACACTATCAAATAGTCACACATATTGCAATAGTTAGTGGTTTCCTAAAAGGGTGTGAGACGTTGCCTTCTCAAGTGTAAATATCAATTTAAAAATATATTTAGAAAGCGCACACACCACAATCATACAAACAGATACCCATACACATCAAACTTGCACATAGCAACACACCCACGTATATATATATATATATATATATATATATATATATATATATATATATATATATATATATATATATAAATATATATATATATATATATATATATATATATATATATATATATATATATATATATATATATATATATATATATATATATATATATATATAGTAATAATAATAAATTTGAAGACTAAAATCCAAAGAGGGCTCAATAAAGACAAATGTATATCAAATATATAAGAACCGTAGAGCAAATATTTATAAAAATAGGAGATTAACGTGTAAGCAAAGAATCGCTGCTTTCACCCTTAACGGTATCTTCTGGGTTTCAGAAGAGCTTCCTTTAAGGGATATATATATATATATATATATATATATATATATATATATATATATATATGTATATATATGTGTCAGGGGCGAAGGATCCGTGCATGCAACGCATGCAGTGTATGTGTTATATAATCTTGAGTTGATCAATTGCGTCGGTTGAAGCAAGCAGAATTTTGGCTGCTTACTAAAACGTATAGACACACAAAAGATAACACATACGCGCACACATACACACCCACGACAGTTTTGGGGCAAGCAGAATTTTGACTGCTTACTAAATCGTAGACAAATAAAAATATAACACACACTAGATAACACTATGTGCGGCTTTGACTAGGATGGTCATTTAGAGGGAATTGTGTATGTGTGTGTGGGGGGGGGGGTCTGCACAGCCCCACTTTCCGCCATGGAGATTGGACTGCATGCCCTGCTTTCCCGGTTACACTCCGCCACTGATATATATATATATATATATGAAGAGAGAGAGAGAGAGAGAGAGGGGAGAGAGAGAGAGAGAGAGAGAGAGAGAGAGAGAGAGAGAGAGAGAGAGAGAGAGAGAGAGAGAGGGATAACATGCGAAAAGATGACTTGACATATATATATACATATGGTAATAGAGAGAGAGAGGGATATAGAGAGGGAAAGTGATACCATACATATATACGAAGGGGGGAGGGGGCGTGTGTGTGTTTATGTGTGGGAATGTATGTAAATATCGTTTTTGTTTTCTATGTGATACACGAAATTCACTTAATTATAGATCTAATTAATTCATTCTATGAGCTAGACATTGACGTCAGATTTCTTGACACAGAGTTTATAAAATTACATATATATATATACATAAACGTATACGTGCTGCATACATGTACAGCTATCAACATCTCAAAAGAAGCTCATCATGCATTAAATCATGGCCAAATCATAGCAATACGCCCTATAGTCTGCAACACGTTAGATAATATGGTGCTGGTCATAAAAAGATACACGCTGATCTCAGTTGCACAGAGTTTGATTACCATCTACTGTCTCAGTATTGAAGCCTTCTTTGACAATCTAATGGGGATTCTGACGATGCATGAATGACTAAGGCTGACAATGTTTATTATTTTTCTTTATATTTCAGGTGTTTCAGATATATACATCCATTCATACATACATACATACATACATACATACATACATACATACATACATACATACATACATACATACATATATATATATATATATATATATATATATATATATATATATATATATATATATATATATATATATATATATATATATATATATATATATTCAATTATACGTTTATATATATATATATATTTCCTTTTCGCCCGTTTCGTTCAGCCTCACTTTCATATTTCCTGAATTTTGTTTTCAAATCCATATTGATAAAAACACCATGTTTGTTATTCATTCTGACGACTGAAGACAGACACACCATCTGCATTCAAGAAACCACTGGTAAATGAAATAATTATCTTATGTTATTTATTACATAACTAATAAGCTCTGTAGCCTACATATTGCACTCTTTCTTCCTGTACCTTTCCGACGGAAATACTTCATTCACACACACGCATATGTATATATATATACATGACACGGCACTCTCAGAACTAATATGGTCCTTAAAAGACAAAAATATTAACTACAACATCTCTTGGAGGAAGGTTTGCAACACCTCTCCTTACCGGAATTCTTCCCTATCCAGAACATGTAAACTCTTCCTATTCGAAAAATTGACCATTATCTCTAATTTTAATTATATAATAAATAGACGTACGGATTTATTTTCGCTCTGCTTGCATAACTCCCATAGAACATTCCATAAAGTATACAGCTAATATCTCAATACCTAATTAGTTTAAAATCTTCTTTTCTCAAACGCTTTTATATATTTTACAAATATACCCATCTTTCTACCTTATTTCAATATATTATATTATACAAATTACTCATTCTATGTCGTTAGCGGTCCCTATTGTTCTTCTTGTTTATCCTTTTTACTTTCTTCCTTTTTTCTTTTTTAATTTCTAATCTTTAATCTGTAACTTTTAATTCTCAATTACTTCTTAATTCATATTATTACTCACTATAGCATTTTCCTTATATTCTTGGTCATACAAACTATATTTTTAATATATACTAATATTACCATTAGTAAATTTTGTAAACATATATATATATATTTTTTTGACGTTATATTTTTTCCTCCTTAAATTTTCTTCTTTCTTCTTTCCTTCCGTGCTCGTATTAAACCTATTATTTACTTTTTCATATTACAATACATAAAAACAAACTTAAACCCTAACTAATTGCTCTAAGTTCATAATTCATTTAATCACTTCTTCATTCACCTTATATCCTTAATATTTTTATTTTAATAATATATATTAATAAATTCCTTTTCGCACATATTATTAAACACTTCAATATGTAAACCTTAAAATAAATACTATTCTTAATTCCTTTTTCTTTAATCATAAACATCACCATTCATAAACCTCATTAACTTATAATTTCAGAATTTTAAAAAAAATTATGTATTATCTTACAAAGTTTTTTTCATATTTTCTCTGTGAGACAGTGTTTCTCAGTATTAAAGGCTCTCTCTCTCTCTCTCTCTCTCTCTCTCTCTCTCTCTCTCTCACTCATTTCTCCTCCTCTCTCATCCTTCCTTCTTATACTCCGCCCCCTGTCATCCTTTATTTTCTTTCTTCCTCTTCCTTAACTTTTCCTTCTCCCCCTCCTCCTTTTTTTCCCAATCTCATATATCCACCTTACTTTATTTTTCATATGTTGATTTAACACTTCACAGCTCGCAAGTGTTTTTTTAAGTTTCATATCATGTCTCCCTATTTTATCTGATGAGAACGCAAATATCATCCCATGATGATATTTGTTTTTGAAATGCGCATAATAAAATACATGGAACTCCTTTAACCATCTTTTGATCTTATATTATATATATATATATATATATATAATATAGTCTTTTAAATTATTTAGAAGTGAAGCATATCAATTTGTCTCTGGATGTTTACTGAGGAGAGCGGGACTTGATAGTCCTACACTTATTTAACTCGAAACATATTTGGATCTTAAAGTCTAAACTTATCTACGGAACAGGTTTGATTTTGAAATTTAAATGTGTCTAAACATCACGGCCTTTTGCCAATACAGTTCGTCTCCGTTGATTTATTATTTTAAATCGATATGGACAAACTGTAGTATAATAATTAGTATACTTCAATCTGGCTAAATTTTTCTTTCGCAATATATATACAGATGTGTTGGTATCTGTGTTTCATCACATACATATTAATTTATACACTGCTCATGGGATATATTTTTTCCCCATTCGAGCTGATTCCATTGTAAAAGAATTCATTACCTTATTAATTTTATATATATATATATATATATATATATATATATATATATATATATATATATATAATAATTCAAGAGACAAGAGTAACATGATTGTCTGTACAATAATGACTTTATCCACAGTGCTGATAACTGTTTCTTTGATCTGGTAGGTTTAGAGTTAGCTAATCGCTAGATGTTGCTTCAATCGAACTCCAATACTTTATTTATAACCAGTTAATTCATCAGAGCAAGCGATGAATTAACTGGTTATAAACCATGTATTGGAGTTCGATTGACGCAACATCTAGCGATTAGCGAACTCTAGACCTACCAGATCAAAGAAACAATTGTCAGCACTATGAATAAAGTCCTTATTGTACAGACAACCATGTTACTCTTATCTCTTGAATTATTATTACTCCAAGTATAACCTACATAGAAATCACCGTGAAGTCGCTGCATCACTATGGAAGCGTCTTGTTGAGGCCATCTAAGCCATACGTTAATACCATCCACAACACGGAGTATTCTAACTGGACTACTTCTAATTGGATTGGCTATAACGATAAATTGTTATCCCGTATATATATATATATATACATATATATATATATATATATATATATATATATATATATATATATACATTTATATATATACATTCTTATATATATATACCTACATTTACATTCACCACTATATATCTACACAAACCATTTCATTCATGTGTATATCACACACACACACACACACACACACACACACACACACACACACACACACATATATATACACACACACATACACACACACACACACACATATATATATATATATATATATATATATATATATATAACCAGGTCTCGGCTTCCTCCCTAAAATTCCATTTTTATCATAGCTTATTGCAATCCATACAGGCATCAACATTAGTGAAGCATAACTATAATCTTTTATAAAAGACAGAGCACGAACTTAGGGACATCTTTGAGGTGATTGATGTTTACTTTGGATATGTAAACATGTAGGTAATGTGCAATGTTTAAGTGGTGTAGAGTTACATACGCCATACGGCTGCCAGAAAATATCTACAATGGATGATGTATGAGTTCAAGAGACTTCCTGCTATAATCGGGCTTAACCTTTTCTTAGAGTATTCTCTGACATTCTGTGACATATAACATTAATTTACGTTTACAGTCACCCCGCTGTGAAAAGCATTTTCATTGCTTTAACATTTATGAATTTCTAAAACAACATTGATCTCGTTCATCATGATAAGTGAGGCTTTTCTTACATAAAGGATTCGTTGATTTTATAAATAATAAATTATTACATTGTCACAGAATTTCAAATATGCATCAGTTGGGTAGAATTTACAATTATTTAACTGATATTCTCATCTAAGATCCTAAAAATGGAAATGAAAGTGGCTCTTAAAGGGTATGTAACTAACACATTAAATAGAGAACTGAAGATTAATTAAAGACGCCCTTAACCCTACAGATGGACGAGGACTTATCATATCTCAGTTTATTGTTTCTAAAGTATTAGACGAATATCCATTGCATATTTGACCCTAAATTACAACTGATACGCGTTTCCCCTTTCATCCGATTAAACCAGCCTCAAAAAATGTACTTAAAATACAGGCGGCGACCGAAATGCTGATTGAAACTAAGACACATCTCTGGGAGATCAACGGAGTAATTCCCAGTTCACATGCTTTCACCACTATGAAGAGGAATGGGTGAAAACAAAACAAATAAATGTAAATAATGTAAAGGGTTTTACAATTCATCGTTTCCTTTACATTTTGACATATTGAAATAAACAATTATGAATTCAATGACAAACACACACACACAATATATATATATAATGATATTAAACAAGTGGAAACTATATTTATTTTACCATATTTATTTTATTATATGATACCAATACAGATTGGTACGCTTTCATCAGATACAATACAAAGTGTGTTTTATAAATAGAGGCATACCCATGAAAATCATACCTTATCGGTTCGATGAGGTACGATTTTCATGGGTATGCCTCTATTTACCCGAATAGTATGATTGTTATGGGTATGTCTCTACTTATGAAACAAACCTTGTATTTTATCTGATGAAAGCGTACCAATGTGTCTTCGTACCCTTGAAATATATATAATAAAATAAATATGGTTTTATAAATAGAGCTTCCATTTATTTAATATCATTGAACATTTACTCCAGTAAAGATGTTGAGTGATCTAAATCAGTTATAAACATTTATATTTGTCGGACTTCCAACAAATTAAATACCCCGTCTACTTATATATATATATATATATATATATATATATATATATATATATATATATATATGTGTGTGTGTGTGTGTGTGTGTGTGTGTGTGTGTGTGCGTGAGATGTGTTTGAATGTGCATATTTTAGAATTCTGTGTATATATGAATTTAGATAATACATGATGTAAACTGAGAGTAACTGAAACCAGAAGCTCTATAATACTAATAACATCATAAACTTGATGGAGTAGAGTTGAAATATATCTTCCACCATTATTTAAATTGTGGATTGGGCGGTGGATTGGCAGTATCGGTAGAGGGTTGGACGCCATGCTTTCCAGCATAGTTACGTCCCTTTACGATCTGAGTTAAAATCCCGCTGAGGTTGAATTTGCCTTTCATCCTTACAGGGTCGATAAAATAAAGTACCAGTAATGCACTGGGTAATTGCTGGCCTTGTGCCTAAAGTAGAAATCATTATTTCAATTGTGGATTAGCAGTATCGGTAGAGGGCTGGACGCCGGGCTTTGCAGCAAAGAGTTACGGCCCTTTATGGTGTGTGTTCAAATCACGCCGCGGTTAACTTTGCCTTCATCCTTACGGGGTCGATAAAATAAAGTACCAGTAATGTACTGGTGAATTGCTGGCCTTGTGCCAAAAGTAGAAACAATTATTTAAATTGTATATAGTGAAAAGAAGAATATATGACACAATAAAGAATTCGTGAGTCATATACCAATTTAAATATCCTTGCCTTTTCTGATTACTTTCTTGTATATATCTATATCGTATCCTATATGACGACTATATATATATATATATATATATATATATATATATATATATATATATATATATATATATACACGTATAAATATAAGTATAAACAAGTATCCACGCACGCATAAACACAGGCATTGTGTTTGTAGCTTTACTGGACGAATTGTGAGACGATATCCACTAGGTCATATCATTTTCACTGGGTTATCCATCAAAGTAGACATTTGATGTGATATTCTGTAAAACCTGCGGTACAATAATATTGACAACTACTAGAACGTGGTGTGATTAAATTAATAAAAAAAAAGTGAAATGAACAAGTCTGAACATTTATTGGTTGTGTATTTCGCACCGATATACAAACCAATACCGTCTGACGGACGGTTTTCGCATCAGAAATTATTATAACCTATTGTGTGAGTACTTGCATGTGTGTGTGTAAACATTATTCATACATTAGATGTAAGTATCTCTCTCAGTAAAGATGCACCTAAATCTTTGACATCCGATCAACTATGTGGAAATATATTCTATTGCATCATTAAGCTTTTCAAGACTGAAGCATTTAATTGATTACACCACACCAACCTTTGGTTTCATTATAGGTATGATTATTAACTGATTTTATTTTCAGCAACCACATTTAAGGCTTTGTATGTGGTTTTGCTATATTATATTTCTATAATGTGTCTTTCATGTAATATTATATATAGGGTTTGCTATCTACATTCTTTAAAAGTTCCTTCTGAATTCGACTTTCAGAGGCATGGATTACATCAAATAATACGAAAACAAATTAATAACGCTGTACAAGCCAATTATATTCAACAACCGACTAAGAATCGGTTTCTCGCCAACCTTTCAGAATAGTGTTTGGCAGGCTGCCTTCAGCTGGCAGTTTATCACATTTTATGAACGACTTGAGCGGGAAACGATGGGTGATAACTGCGGCTTAGAGATCGGATCGGAAGTACATTGCTAGGTTAATGTTCTGTTTATATATGTGTTAAAAGAATTTCCAACGTAAATCTATTTTAAAGCTGCCCATCTCGCAGGCTATATTACGTATGAGTCAATATCGTGTTCCACATTGTATCTAACCAAATGCATACACTGACTCACATATATACAGACGTACATAGACACCCAAACACATACACCACACACACATACATACATGTATACATATATCCCTATATAT
>OZ024749.1:48730520-48740520 GCA_964016885.1 Eledone cirrhosa
TTAATAAAACTGCTACAGCATTATTTTATTCTAAAATCTGATTAGAACTGACGCAAATATATTTCTCCGTGATATATAAATATGCCAAGAAAATTGGAAAAAAGAACACAATAAAGGAAAACATATTTAAATTGAAAATTTTAAATTAAATATCACTTTATTGGCTCTACCACGTTGTATGATAGGCTATTATAGATACGATAACAATATACCACTCATAAATGTTCATTTTAAATCCTGTAAATATAGAGTGTGAGGTCATAATCTCAGATCAAAGTTAGGTTCAGAGGAAATGAGGAAAAATATCGTAATATTGAAGGCTACAGAAAATATATCTGAAATAAGTAAACGAAATAGGCAAACAATAAAACGGATGTGTGCACTTGCACTTTTATATTATTTGGAATGACGATAAAAAGGATAATAGTTTGAATAATGTATAACGAAATGGAGATCTGCAAAAAAGGGGGAGGGAGAGATATTCAGAGTTACAAGAAGAGAGTAAGATCAAGTATGAGGAAAGGAAATGTGTATGTTGTTCTAGTAGAGAGATGAGTTGTAAATATGAGAGGGTGACTACAAAGACATTAGAAAGACAGTGAAAAGGGATTGAGATGTAAAACAAAATTAATGAGTAAAAAAAAATATAATGTAAAATGCGAGTTGAAAAGGTAGATTGTGGGAGGAGGACTGACATGAGAGAGAGAGAGAGAGAGAGAGAGAGAGAGAGAGAGAGAGATTGATTTTGTGCAAAAAATGGTACGTGCAATATATAGGAAAGAAAAAAGTGAAAACCAAAATATAAGTAGACAAGATTAAAAGAAATATTTGAAGGAGAGAAATACTTGTAACAGAGGAGACAATTACGGTATGAGTAGCGAGAAAGAAAATCTAAATAAATTAGGGAAAATAAAAGATACGAAGCAGAGAGGAAGTTAGATGTAACAAAAAATGAGAAAAGAAAGAGAGACACTTGAGGTGAAATTCGTTTTATAGCAAGAAGCCATGTCGATCTAACGATAAAATATTTAACATTAAATTAGAAATGTGAATGCAACCATTTCAACGTAGATAGAATGAAAAGATACTAACATGTTTCGATTGATCTTTCAGGCAACCGCGAACTTCCGTAACTTTTATTTTTTAATTCATTTATATTATACACTCAGGCACACATACCATCGCATGTATACATAGGAATTTATATATACATGCACATAAATATACATACCTATATCCATACGTACATATGCCTACATGCATGACTACACATATATGTCTTAATAGATACGTACACACACGAATACCTTTATACATACGTACAAACACATACATATATACGAGTGCGTGGTGTGTACGTGTTTGCATATCTGCGTAAGCATGTATTTATCAGTAAAATATATTTGTTTTCATTTCGTACACATGCCTCTAGGCATTTGAATAAAAATACATACACATATATGTGCGTGTGTTTGTGTGTATACGCGCGCTCTTGTGTGTGTGTGTATGTGTGTGTGTGTGAGTGTTTGTTTGTGTGTATGTGTGTGTATATGTACTAATCTTTCATTCAGGCATGTATTCCAAGCATAAATCTCTTCTAGATTTATTTATTTCAAGAGGGTTTTCTATTTTTTCTTTGAACGTGCATTCTATCGTGTGGGTTACTGGAAGCTTTCTAGAAACAGTAATGTGCCTATAATCATTCCGAACGTTTCTAGACTGCTATAATTTTACCTTTAGGTTGAAATTTATTGGTAAGTATTGTTGGAAATTCGTAACATATTGTTGTAGACATTATTGCCGGAAATTAAATATTTTTTTTATCAATGAAGTGTTGATTTTGTTTGTGTCATATTTATGCTGTCTAAGATATGTTTTTTTTAAATTTTAGTATTGAGTTGTATCTTGAGTATGAATACCGTTATCTGTATAGATAGGGTGCTAAAATAAAATGGATGATCATTAATGGAGCAACAACTAGTATTTGCTTTTGTATTCAAGTCATATATTACAAACTATTAGTGTGGACGGAGGTGAGGAAATATTGCAGAGGTCATCTGAGACACAAAGTTTAAATGGTTCATATGAAACGAATTTGCAAATGCCATTGCAGGAATCGTTCATCTACCCAGATCATATTAAAAGATTTAAGTAACACGAAGCTTTTAGAGACTACCCAGTTTTGACAAGAATAAACAGACATAATGCTGAATTAGTAGTGACTGAGAAACGTAATATATATTAAGTTGATGAAGTCATATCCTCAGGTATGGTTCAAGTTTGATACACAGTTCCTCTTCCAGTAGAGGTGAATGAGTTGTTTTGTGTCTATGAATTCCTACTCGAATGTGGCAGAAAACTGAATAGAACCGGTTTCATCCCGGTTGTGGGTAAATCATGCGAAAACATAGTAATGTTAATTCCCCTGAAATTATAAAGCAAAAATATTTTCTTAAGCATGTTCTCATTGAATTATCTGAGTCGAGGGAAACAATATATATATGTGTGTTTGTGTGTGTGTATACATCTCTCTGTGTTTCTGTGTTTGTGTGTGCATGTGCGTGTGTCTGTGTTTGAGTGATTGTGTGTGTTTTTGTGTGTGTGTGTATATATATATATATACATGCAATTGAAATATGTTAGTAATTTAATCATGATATATTCATGTATTTAAAGTGGATATTCTCACTCTACGGTGCAGCGTGTTTCTTTCAGTTTCTGTCACTATCCAACCGCCTCCATCTCTGGTCTTACCCTTCTAAATATATAAGTGTCTCCATCTATTTATTTCGATTGGTTTAGAATACCTACGAAAAGGTGGTCTCTTTTATATATTAGTTGAATTCTAAATTGAAAAGAAGTATATACCCTTTTCATTTAAAATTCAGCGCAGTAATATCCGATCAAGCACTCCAATATAATACTCTGCATGAAGAATAATATTTTTCCTTTGTATTTCGTTTTTTTTCTGGTGTTTTTTCAATATTTTCTTTCAATTGAAAATATATTTCATTTAATGCAGTTTTCCTCAATATCGCTTAAATGTTCCATTCTTTATAACATTTATATTGAAACACTCTCATGAAAAATACTTATATGTATACAAAAAGATTTGGTGCATCCTTAATAACATAGAGAGACACATAATTACACGAATTCCACAGACACACGCACACACGCTCATATTCTCCTACAACCACGAGAATCAACTCTGTTTTTTTTTATTTGTTTATGTTATACTTTGTAGCTGTTTTCGCTTCTTCTCTACTATATTTATTTCTCTCTTTTCCACACTGTTGAAAGTAAAATGATTCTTATATGTGAGTCATAAAGTATGATGTTTCGTCGTCCGTGATATTATTATTATTATTATTATTATTATTATTATTATTATTATTATTATTAGTATTGTTGTTGTTGTAGTTTGAGTCTCAGTCATTGATGTTATTTAACTGGAAATTTTGTTGAAATGAATATCAAGCCACTACCTGCAGCCTCAGATATTCAGGACGTATCGGATGGTTCTTGCCGTTCCCAGCAAGCATGCCTTTTGAAGTGTTCCAAAAAGCGGGGTGGGACCAATTTTCTTTAACCATCCTTGGAGACTCTTTGAGATAGTACCTAGAGCGCCTATGACAATCGGGACCTCTTTGACTTCATGTCAGTTCCAAATCCTTTTTACCTCCCATTTTAAGTCCTGGTATCGGTTAATTTTCTCCCTCTCCTTCTCTTGCACTCTCGTGTCGAATGGGCAGGCTACATCCACAATCAGGCACGATCTTTTTCCCAGGTCAGGTCTATTGTGTTCCAGTTTCGTGTCGGTATGTATCCTAAAATCCCAGAGCACCTTCACCTGATCGTTTCCCATCACCAACTCTGGCCTATGCTCATACCAATTCTCAGAATGTGGTAAATTGTTTACTTTGCATAGGTGCCAGTGGATCACCCTGCCCATCACATGTCTCCAGCCTTTATAGTGAGTCTGGGCTAGGTGTTTACACGCGGATACAGTCTCCTCTCTCTCTCCACAGATCCTATACAGTGGGCTAGCCTCCTCCTCTTAAATATGGTGTTTCAACCACTTCGTGTTGAGGGCCTGCTCTTGCGCAGCGATTAGCTTTCCTTCTGTAGCCTTTTTAAGGTCTCCTCTTTTCACCAGTTCCATGTCTGTGGATCTCTAAATTCAGTTTTCTCAAAGAAGGCACTATGAAAGAAATTATCATGAAGGTTGCCCTTCCTCCCTGTTGTTATTTCCTCCTTGGACATCCCTTGGTCTATTGTCCTCTCCTTCAGTAAATGTTGAGCATTGGCTCCCTACTATCTGTCACGTATTTATGTAGGTTGTTTTTCTCCATCTGAACACAGTCCTCTATGCTGATAATACCTCTTCCAACTTCAGATCTCCTTAAGCAGAGTCTATCGACATCACTCCTCGTGTGGAACATGTTGTAGATAGTAAATAGCTTCCTAGTCTTCCTCTCCATTTCTCTTTGTTGTGCAACATTCCATCTCAGAATTCCCGCACTGTACCTAATAATGGACACAGCTCGGGAATTTACTGCACTGTGGTACCTTTTGTCAATCACTCTGGTACCTCACCTGACATCAAGTAATTTCCTCACCGAATTTGCTGTTGCTTTGAGGATATTGTTGCACTGGTGAAGGTTCCTCGCCTCAAGGTATGGGATGACTTTGTTTACCTTAGCTGTTGTTTCTTTTAACTTTTTCCTGTCTACAAATCTTAGGTTTTAGGTTCCCCACTATCATTGTTCAATTCATCTACCACTAAGTTTAGGATATCAACCAAATCTTGTCCTAGCCCGTCAGCATTCATCTACTCAATGGCCGTATCTATGTTCCAGGTATTATTTATTTCAGCATTCAGATCATTGTCTGCTTCGGATGGTTCCTCCGTTCTCTCAACCTCTTCATCCTCATTTCCCACTGGCTCGTTTGCCTGGCATACTCCACTCTCCATTTCCAACCTAATCTCTTTGCTCAGTTCCTCCAGTTTCCAGCTCACTTATCCACCCATTAGTTCTTATTACCCGAGCCTGCCCGGCCAATTTTTGTTCATCTAATTTAAATAGACCAATCTCGTTCCAGATGTTATGCATCCGTTTCCTATAACCTTTCTTCTTGGGGTTACTCTTCAGGTAACATTGCATAACAGTCCTATTCAATGTTTTCGTCCAGTTGGCTCTCGTCCCTTATTATTATCATTATTATTATTATTATTATTATTATTATTATTATTATTATTATTATTATTATTATTATTATTATTATTATTATTATTATTATTAGTATTATTATTATTATTATTTGAAGTACCACAAGGGTAGAAAAAATGTCTTTATTAATATTACTGTTATTATTATCCAATTAAATATAATGCCCACCTCGCTAAAACGCAGAAAAATGTAGTTTCTTAGTCACATGTTCAAATTAGGTTACAGTTTTCTGGCTATCAGATCCACGATTAGAGCGTACATGCATATATATGTTAGTGTTTGTTTGTATAAACCCATAGATATATATATCAAAAACTAAGTTGCAATCAATTGAATGGATTCGCTTACCGGAATCAATGCATGATGCCGATGTTATGAAGCTGTGTATTTATCAGTAATCCATTTTGAAAGTTTTGTTAGTGTTCGTGTAGTCTCTTCATTCTACAGAAACATGAAGCTCAGTAAGATATATACGATATATAGTTTTTAAAAAGTCTTCGTTTTTAAACGAGAGAACATATCAAAGTCAATGAGGGTACGATATGTCAATCACAACAGTCACGAACAATAATTAGCTAACGATGATAATTTCAAACAGGAAATGGCATGCATTACTTATGGCTCTTTATACGGCAAAATGTTATATGAAACCAAGTAGGAGATGCCTTATATAAACTGCCTTTGAATGTTACAATATATTTCAAAACGTAAAAATCAACAAACTCTTTCTTTGGAGAATTGCATCCAATATTTGAAAATAATTTATAGTCATTAATGGTTTTAAAATTTCCTTTATTTTTTTTTCATTCTATACAATTTTCTAATGCAGCAATCAGTAGAGAAACATTGATATCGAATTATTGATACTGATGTAACGTAGAAATGTAATTAAATGCTATTACTAGGGGAGCCAATGGTGGAATTATATACGGTAACGTAATTATAGTGCATTTTTTCAGTACATTTAGACATTTAATTCGCATTATTTTATCAAGCATACTCAATACTTAAATGATGGCATTTAGGTGTGTGACCGATTAGGGAATGCATGTATATATATAGAAATGCACATAAACAGACGCACACAATAACTCACTGACACACACACACGCACATATATATATATATATATATATATATATATATATATATATATATATATATATACATATATATATATGTATATCTACATATGTATATATATATATATATATATATATATATATATATATATATATATATATATATATATATATATATATATAACGAAGGAAATGTGGTAAGGAACCAGGTGGACCATAACGCACCAAAGTACTCAATACTTGAGGTAGTAGAGTGTGTGACCGATTAGGGAATGCATGTATATATCTAGAAATGCACATACACAGACGCACACAATAACTCACTGACACACACACACACACATATATATATATATATATATATATATATATATATATATATATATATATATGTATATCTACATATGTATATATATATATATATATATATATATATATATATATATATATATATATATATAACGAAGGAAATGTGGTAAGGAACCAGGTGGACCATAACGCACCAAAGTACTCAATACTTGAGGTAGTAGAGTGAGTCCAGAATTAGCCGTCGAAACGGCTTGAGCTCAGCTGTCGGGGTCTTACTGGTTCCTATATATATATATATATATATATATATATATATATATATATATATATATATATATATATATATATATATATATACATATGCGTGTATGTGATCGGACGTGGTGTCTGTATTTGTGTGTTTGTTTGATGGTAATGATATTAAAGATAGCTACAACGTTGATGATGATGAAAATAATAATATTGATAATATTTAAGCACATTTTATATATCACAAGGGAGCTATGTATATATTTTGAACTATAGATATATCTGATAAGGTATACTAATAACATTTGCCATCTTCACAAAAACAGAATTCTTGGAAAATAGAGTTATTTATGTAGAATATTGTATAGGCACATACACACACACACATGCAGGCACACACGCATACATACACACACATGGAAACAAACGCACACACATAAAGATAGACAACAAAACCAATCACACACACCCGCCAAAGAACGCACATGCATAAATAATGGTACATGAAATAAAGCTCTATAGGGCCAACATTAATTTCAAAACCAAGGCCAATGGGTTTAATTTCATATGTTTCCCATTATTACCAAGATACTGTAGACATGTTTATTCATTTCGTTGTTTTTTCTTATGCAAATGCACACACATTACACACTTACACACTGAAGAAGAACAAATGCACACTCAAACACGACTCAGACAAACATACACATGAGTGTATGATTGTGTGCTCTTTACTTAATTCTTTACAATCATTGATATTTGGCCATATTTTGTTATCATATTTACTGTTTTAGTGCATTAAGGACAGAACAGGTTTCAGTCTATTATATGTTGTATCTATCTACATTTCCCAGATTACATTGATATATACAGTGTAAACGAATAGCAATAATTCATAGAAAGTCTCACAAATGCAGACCCCGACACGCATATTATCATGGACATAAACACAATATCTACTACACAAACACATACAAATACACACACCCGAAGGTAAAATGTAATCACATTCAACCCAGTTGCTGTACGCAATCGGAAATTATTGACATTCTAATAGATACTACAAAGAACGTTTGATTAGGATAAACCAATTCTAGAAAAGTACCACTCATTCACCATTACCAGTAATAATATTGGTTTTAGATTTAGACACAATGGCAACAATTTGTGGGAAGAGGAAATTCGATTACATCAAGCCCAGTGCATTAATGTTACTTTATATTATCGATTCTGTAAAATAAAAGGCAAAGCTAAACTCGGCATGATTTGAAATCAGATCGTAAAAGGCCGTAACTATATGCCATATATATGTTGACCGATGCTCCACTACTACTGTCAATCCATCGCTCTATCAGCAATAATGATTTCTATATTAGACACAATGTCAGTACTTTCTTTTATCGACACTGTAAGAAGGAAAGGCAAAGACAACCTCGACAGTATTTTAACTCAGACCATAAAGGGCCGTAAGCATATGATATACAATTTGAGGAAAAGGAACAGTCATACTTATGCTCACTAATAATTGACTGGTACTTTCATTTCTTGGATGTGGGAATGTTAAATGTACCGTAATGTATTTTGCCCACTATCCTAATGTATCATCAAAATAACCAAGATACTCAAACCAACCAATATTTATAAAATGATCTCAGTGCAACACCTTTCCATTAGCATTTTAAAGCTCTGTCCATTTACACCCCAGAAAATACACTCGGCGTGAATAATTTATATTGAATAGTTTCAGTAATCTCCAGGAGTTGCAGCAAATCAATACATGTTGTTAATGCCCTTCATAAAAGCGCGGATATTCTCACTAATCACTAAAATATTTAAATTTTAGGGAAGTATTTGAAGCAACTGATTTCAACATGATTATGTACGAAAAAAACTATTATCTCGAACATAAGTAGATTGTTTAGAAATAGTTCATTATTCTAATATATCCAGCTGTTTAAGTATTATAAATATTGCATTGCATAGTGCAGGGAAAATAGTTAATATATATTTTATCGTATTTATTCTGTTAGCGATTATAAGAGAAATGAAATGGGAGGATTGTGATATAAATATAAATGTCATAATGGATCTAATTTTCCCACACAAAGGTGTAAGTTCAAATCAATGTGGGTTTGGTTTTATATTCTAACCGGCTGGGTTCATCGAGGAAATATTTACGACTCACGCAATTAAATCTATTGAATACACTCCTATAACAGCTATTGTGACATGAAGCCACAAAATTAAATAAAAAAAGCTATCTCCTAATGTATATTCATTCTTTCCATATTTTTTTATTTAAAGCACACCCTGGTTAAAATATTGCATTGTATTTACCTGGACGTATGGGAAAAGATTAATAGAACAAGTATAACTATTGATTACGTTTATTGATTAGCGACGCGCGTTTCGTAATTGATCAGCTCAAGCTTCGATCTGAAAACACTTTATTTTTTCAGAAGTATGTAATCGATTTTAATTACTAAATTTCTTAACATGAACGTATTATATTTATATTTGACAGTTGAAAACCGAACTTCCCTCATTTAAAATATGAATATTTTATGCTAAGCAATGTAACTTATATCAATACATATGGGTTTATAATCAGACATTCTAACGTTTCAACCGCACACATTTACATGACTATTATTATTAAACACGTGTTCAAATCCGGTAGACGTCATATTTGTCGTCAATTGTTCCGGTATTAAGAAAAATGAAGCATCCATTTCAAAAGTCCTCATGATATAATCAATTGTTATCTACACCATAAATCAGTATCTCTGTAACTATATCGTCATTCTATATAAAGGTTGGGTTGAAAATATTTTTCTGAGTTGTATATTAATTGAGAAACATACGGGGTTACGAGAATGAAATGTGTTTTAACAGGGCCACCCCGCGACCTTTTTAATCGTATCTGTTATTAATGGTACAATGTATTAAAACCTATATCTGTTCTTTTCACCTACTTACGGGTATTGATTTAAATATACAATCACACTTCAACCCGCGAGTTATAATGCTTTGATATTCTGTGATCTTGTGTCTGGAGGTAAGACATTTGAATAATTTACTTGACAAAAGTTTAATTGTTATGCTAGTAAATTGATTATTGATTAT
>OZ024749.1:48745520-48755520 GCA_964016885.1 Eledone cirrhosa
CTTTTAATGTTTACAGTGTCTAGTGATTTGCTTTCAATATTTATGAACATATACGAATGATTCTACTTCACATATATAGTTATTATCTTTGGTGTCTCATAGATGATAGAAATGCCAGCGTGTTTGCGTTTGCAGGATTTCACATATATGAAAGATAAATATATGTAGAGTAAAAGCATTTAAGATATATAGTGATGTATTTTTAGTTACTTACGTTTGTATTATATATTTTACAGCCATATATACTTGTATGCATATATAAATGCATACATGCATACGGGGTTGCCATTTTAAAGTTACATTTCAATTTATTTTTTCTGTATGAGACTACAGTAATACACATTGTCCCATCCCCCACAAGATTCACGATACGATCAGAACGAACCAGAAACCTAAATGCATGCTTATAAAACATGTTATTGATAGAGCCATACGTGCAAATGTATTAATATAAAATATTCTATTACGAGAAACATTCCATTATTTCCCCGGATATAATCTCTGAAGCCCCAAACAAAATATATTTCGTATATTATAGCCCCGAAATAATATGATTACACGCCTCCGTATATATATATATGTATATATATATATATATATATATATATATATTTATATATATATATATATATATATATATATATATATATATATATATATATATATATATATATATATATATATATATATGTATATATATATATATATATATATATATATATATAGATATATATAGATATATATATATATATATATGTATATATATATATATGTATATATATATATATATATATATATATATATATATATACATCTCTAACTTAGTTTCTTTCACTCTCGCTCTCTCCCTCTCTCTCACTCGGTATATATACATTCATGTAGATAACGATTAAAGGCAATTTATTCGTATATATATGTATATATATATATATATATATATATATATATATATATATATATATATATACATATATATACGAATAAATTGCCTTTAATCGTTATCTACATGAATGCATATATACCGAGTGAGAGAGAGGGAGAGAGCGAGAGTGAAAGAAACTAAGTTAGAGATAAAAAAGAGGGAGACAATATATATGTAATAATATATATATGTATATATATATATATATATATATATATATATATATATATATATATATATATATGTATATATATATATATATATATATATATATATATATATATATATATATATATATATATATATATATATATATACATATATATATACATATATATATATATATATATATATATATATATATATATATATATATATATATATATATATATATATATATATACATATATATATACATATACATATATATATATATTTATATATATATATATATATATATATATATATACATTAGGAAACGAAATCGTTCTAGGAAATATCCTAGATCAATATTTATTAAAAGGCGGTGGATTGGGTAGTATCGGTAGAGGGTCGGACGCCATGCTTTCCGGCATAGTTACGTCCCTTTACAATCTGAGTTCAAATCCCGCCGAGGTTGACTTTGCCTTTCATCCTTACGGGGTCGATACAATAAAGTACCAGTAATGAACTGGGTAATTGCTGGCCTTGTCCCTAAAGTAGAAACAAATATTTATTAAAAGAGTAGAAATTATCCATAGAAACGTATTAAAACCTCCATTTCAATGTAAATGTTGGATTATCGTTTCTGCTTCTTACACCCGAGTTTTAGAACTTACAAGTGAACACTTTACTTTACAGAATCCAATCATCTCTTATTTACTCAAACAGAAAGCGACAGTTTAATACGGATGAAATATAAATAAGTAAGTAAATAAATAAATACATAATCAAATAAAACGAATGTCTGAGTTGTTTTACGGTTTTGGCTTTTAATGTTCTTTCTGTGCTGTTGCTTGTTTTTATTATATCATTTTATTTATGATATCATATCAAAACTCCTTTTATGTTACAATCCTCAAATCATAATCTGATGCGATTTCGATATTCGAGAGTTGGTTACACGATGTGTGTATATGTACTTAACTCATAATCAGATGAAATATAAACGCAAAGAAAAAAAAAAATAAAAGCATTGATCATTTATTGTAATATTTTCCTTTCGTTTAAACTAATATTAAGAATATATACCTTTCTGTGTATATATACATTTTTCTTAGGTTACACACGTCACATTCTATTTACTAATGGACAATGATGGAATAACTGTAAGAATAAAACACTCGGTAAATATGATATATAGATACAGAAAAAAGTAATTGATAATTATGTTCAATCTTACATCCAACTTTTTAGAACATACCTATGTTCACAAACGTTAAAAGCATGACCATTATATGTATTATGTATGTGCATTTATACATCCTGTCGCGTGTCCTTTTTGTTTAAGTACTGGCGAATTGTGATTATATTGATGGCAATGATGAAGATTTCCAATATTTAGTTGATGTGCGATTATGATCTTATTAGTTCTGTGACAAGCAATTATGAGAAATCCAATACTAATTAAGTAATTGGATAATCTCTTATTACGATTTCCGATATACGCATGCCTACTAAATCACATTGAAAAAGTCCATTCAACAATCCACTCAAAATATCTACTTTACATTATCCGAAGGCTACCTTTCTATGTAAGTCTGTTTCTCCAGAATTGAAATAAGTATTACAGACGTTTATTTTAGCCCACGTCATATCAAATTAACGGATAGAAGTCGGAATAGAAACTGAAGCAAATCTGGTACCAGTCATTGATACCTTAATTTCTTCCTCTTGACCCTCCAACTCCTCTTATTGTTGTTGTTGTTGTTGGTGGTGGTGGTGGTGGTGGTGGTGGTGGTTTTGTTGTTGCTGTTGCTGTTGTTGTTGTTGTTGTTCTTCTTCTTCTTCTTCTTCTTCTTCTTCTTCTTCTTCTTCTTCTTCTTCTTCTTCTTCTTCTTCTTCTGATATGTTCTACTCTCCATAAGAACGTGCAATCAATAAGTTAGTTAATGAATGTTAAGTGCGTTTATTAAATTAACACATGATTAAAAATTAAAAAAATTCTAAGTTAGCCATTACCTCTTAATTAAGAATATCTTTTAAGGTTTACATTAAACCAATCAGAAAATCAATAGCGGTAAAACTATGGCTAGTTTAAATGTTTTCAAGCAGTGTTGCTGATGATTTTGTCTTCAAATGTAAATTTGCAAGGCTGTTTTCAATTTTTCCAATTTTATTTCCGTTTGATGAATTTCTTTTTCTAAGAAATGTTGCTCTTCGCTATAAATTAAGTCCTTACGTGATGAAATAATCAAATTAAATACCTTGCACTTTAATTCCAAATGAACGTGGTGAGGCGAAATTTTAGGAAAGTTATGATACCACGTGCCCCAGTTCACTCAGCTGTAGAAATGAGTTGCGAAGTCACTGGTTCCAAGCTGTATCGGCCATCATCTTACCCATGGAAAACATCACTACCACCGTAGCATGAAGAGAGGAGACTGGGATGCATGGGCAAAAAACAATTGCCCTGGTTTGTATCTCGGGTCAGAACTTTCTAGGTGCAACACCATTCTCATTCGTGAAGAACAGGAGCCTCAAATAAAAACTTAAATATTATTCTTTTGTTTTTGAAATACTTCTGGTAAAACGCTGAGCTCATTTTGTAAAAATACATTAATGTATATATTTCAATGGGATTAAGGATTAAATATCAGCTAAGTGCTCTGATTCTTGAATCTTAGTATATGTTATCAACACCGTATCAGAATATATTGATATGATTTACAATATTTTAATTAATCTTCCATAAAATGTATTACTTTTCTGTTGCGGAAAATAATCCATAAGTTTTAATTATTATTACTTCAGCAACCTAGACACAAATTTAAGAGTTACTTTAATATGACGATACAATAGCAAATGATTTGAACTAATTTAACTGATTGCGGAGAGATAAATGACTGACGTTGTGAAGAGAGGATTAGAATTTCGAATAGCAGCTTCATTTCGAAGCCATTACTCTATTGTTTCTACCATTCTCTTTCATCACAATTGTAATTATTTACGATTAAAATAATGAAATTGTTTTCTTTACAGCTTCTTTTTTCATTGTATTTTATTTCATCATGAGACTGTTCTTACAAAAATAATATCATAATCCTCACAAACCTCATCAAAATACTCATTGACGTCAAACAATACCAAGTAAAAATAAAAATAAAATAAAGAAAAAAAAACAGTTTGAACTACAGTCTCTTCAATAAATCCAATCGGGCAGATCTTAATATTTTCTTCCACTATTTGTTACTCGTATGTATATAGGTTATCTATTTTCTCTATTTTACTTCGTATTTACACTGAAGAATATAATTGTAGCTACAACTACTAAGTTTATAGTAAATCATACAATAAACATAAAATAAGATGTTTTCTAAAGATGAACTAGATACTGCATCGACTATATGTTGACCATCGATTTTCACTGGACTTAGACTTCTAGCTTTCTTAAAACACATTAACTTCCAAAGACGAAGATTTTATTTTTTATGAGACAGTCTTAAATGTGTTTTTGTATTATTTTGTGTGTGTTTTCATTATACAGGACGTGGTACAATATTTACTCGCTGTTTTCGCAGTATATATATATATATATATATATGTTTTATTATTATTACTATATATATATATATATATTTATATATATATATACATATATATATATATATATATATATATATATATATATATATATATATATATATATACACACACACACGTATATATATATATATATATATATATATATATATATATGCATATGTATTTGTGTGCATTTCTGTATGCGTTTATTAGTTTTCGCGCGCAGACAATAATGCTTTCTATTATATGAATGTATATGATACCCATTAGGCTGATAGCAATACAGTATATCCACAATTTCCTTTTGATCAGATCAGTCAAAGTGTTCCAGAATGTATAATTTTAGATGTCTTTTATTCTGTATTCCATTTCGTTGCCAAGATTTTTCTTTTTAAAAGACAGAACTAATATGAAAGTAGATAACGTAAAAAGAAAAGTAGTTTCATTTGTGTATATTTATGTATCAATTTAGAGCTTGCTTCTGTTTTATGATCATATTTTTGTGGTCTTTAAGAGACTGCTATTGTAGATGGAAAACAATAATACTTGATATAACTAAGTATATTTGTAAAAACATAGATGGTTATAAACACATATGTGTGTATGTGAGTGTAATTGTGTATGCATATGTATATGTATATGCATATAACAATGTTAATATGATGATCAACAACAACAACAACAACAATGATAATAATGATGATTATGATCATAATAATAATAATAATAATAATAATAATAATAATAATAATAATAATCGGCGCACTAGGTACTATCTCAAAAAGTTTCCAGGGTTGGTTAAATAAAATTGACCCCGCCACGCTTTTTGGAACGCTTCAAAAGCATACTTGCTGGGAACAGCAATAACCCTCGCTACGTCCTGAATATCTGATGCTGCAGGTAATGGCTTGATATTCATTTTAACAAACTTCCCAGTTAACTAACATCAATGACTGAGACTCAAATAACAATAATAATAATAATAAAATGATTTGGAACTGCCATGAAGTCAGAGTCGTCCCGATTGTCATAGGTGCACTAGGTACTATCTCAAAGAGTTTCCAAGGATGGTTAAAGAAAATTAGTCCAGCCCCGCTTTTTGGAACACTGCAAAAGCATGCTTGCTGGGAACAGCAAGAACCCTTCGATACGTCCTGAATATGTGAGGTTGCAGGTAGCGGCTTGATATATATATATATATATATATATATATATATATATATATATATATATATATATATCCTTCCCTGCTTATATCCGAACATGTTTAAGACTTTACTTTCCTTTTCAAGAATGTTGCATCAATTATTACTCGGGTCGAATTGCTACGGCAGCGTACGAATCACCTGAGGAAATATTACTTTTAGAAACACGAAATATTATGCATTAATTAATGAAATAAATATAATACTTTAATTAACCTTTTGGGTTGATGAAAGTAAATTACATTAACTTTCTGTTATGGCTTCAAGGCTTAACTGTTCATGTGTCATTTCATTTTTTTTATACAACGGCATTAAATTTAATAATATGCAATTATTTTGCCTCCAGCTGCTGGTTTTGGCATGACTGTTCTATTCAAACATGGCAGAGTTCATTTGAGACTAAACGTCAACAACACTTATTTATTAAACATATTTTTTTGTTAATTTGCTTATGAAATTCATGATATTTTAAAGGTAATATTACATGTAACATACCTCGAGAATTGCGCAGATATTCGGCCATTCATTTTGCTAGAAATAATAGGCAAATATTCGTCGACAAAAGGAATCCCATCGTAAACGTAGAAAGATACACTGTATACTATTGCAGTAGCTATTCTTAAAATGCCGTGAGGGGTATTTTTAAAGTGGCCCTTATATGCTTGCTGAATCAATGTTGACATGGCTTTATGTGAATGTCTGAGTATGTATGCCAAGATGTATAGAAAGACGGACTCACATATATTATCATATCCTATACAGAATCATGTAGGTAATATTCTGACTTTAGTGTAGATTTAATTTTAACTTTCTGTTTGTGATTGGTGTTTGTGTATATGTATGTGTCTTTTGCATTTCCTATTGCGTCAAACACCTATGTAGGTTTTTTTAGAATTGTTGGGAGCTCAGCTACATGCCCGGAAGATGTACGTTGATTAGCTGAAATTCGACAAGGGCTCAATTTCATCTTTTACTCAGAATATGCAAGTTATACTATTATCAAGCATTGGATAAATATTGTGCATTCTTATTCATTTAACTTGTAACTGGTTGAATATATAACAAGGAAATGTAAATGTTAAATTAAGATATTGCATCATTATGACATACTAGCAATCCTTTTCTTAAAACATTGCACCTTGATTTGCCTCATCACTCGATTACCTTTATGTTATCCTGTTATTGCTGTTGTCAATAACGATGATTTCACTTGTTATTGGGTTTTGCTTTATGTATTATTGTTTCTAATATTCGTAGGTTTGTGTATGCTATTGTTGGTATGCTGTGTATGTTATACATATTATTGTATGATGTGTTCGTTGCAGTTCTTAAAGTTATTGACGATTTAATTTATTTTCCTTTGTATATGGTCGCTTCATGTCAAACTAGATGTTGGTTTCTTTTGCCTGGCAACCACGATAACAACAACAGCAACAGCAGTAGCAAAGCTAGCATAATGAACAACAGTACCATCACCAGTATCACAACTATACAAAACAAATCAGCCTCAGGATAAGCAGCAGTAGCTAAACATTATGTGGTGATGAATCACTCTCATGCTTGTTGGCAATTTGCCTCCAAGAAAATACGGTTGTTGAAGTGAAACTGGGGAAAGATATATTCCGCTTCTGTCGTGGAATATAGACATTTCCTTGGAGCAAGCCAAACATTTATTGAACTCTTCAAAACAGAAAATGTCAAACCTGACAGAGTGAATCATTGAAAGAGAAGATTATGATGATAGATATGACACTGAATAAATAACCCAAATGTTTCTCTTAGCAACTTCTCTTTATCTGTTTCTCTGTGCCTGTCTCTGTCTGTCAATTTTCTTTTCTTTCTATTCATATGTAAATTTTATATGTATGTGTGTGTTTGTGTGATATGTGTGTGTGTAAACAATTAAGCGCAAATAAAAGGCAGAAAAGTGATTACTCAATACAAAAGAAGTGGTTACATATATTTTATTGGAAGTTGAAACTTCTAAAACTGTTACTCTGAGTTCCTCATTTCCGATCTTCGGACAATCAGAGAAATATTCATGAAAGTGAAAATGAAAAGAAAGAAATAATATAAGAAGAAACAGAAGAGGAGCAGATTATGAAAGAATAAGCAAAAGTGCAGGTATGAGTGTGGACGTAACGATACACTAAAAAGGATAATAACAGATAGGCAGGATTATGTAAATGCAAAGAAGTATGTGAGTGAACATAATGTATATTATCGAATTAGAGGAAAGAGGAAAGGGAAAGTAAATAAGAATTAAACAACTGAGCAAATTAGCCAAATCATACAAGGGATATACCTGGGAAATAATAAATATGAAAATGAAATGAACCTATTCAATATCGTATGTAAATGTTGGGGCATTGTAGAATATGAAATGGAAGTGATTATCTCTGAGGAGTGGGTAATTGCAGTGCAAATATTTAGAAGCTTGACTGCATTGATTTTAAAATGTGTTTCATTTAAAGCATGTAGATCCAAGATTATATGAATTTTTTTCGCTTAAACATGTTTTACAACGAAATCATCTCATTTTCTTCTGAGCAGCCTACTATCTTATATAGTGCACGATATTATCTTGAATATAGCGTTGCTGCATTTAGTTTCAAATGCGAAATAATATCGACAACACTCGACGAAATCTGTGAATGTTTCCAGCAATCTGTAGTTATGGTAATGTAAACATGGTTATATGTAAACACAACCCACCCTTCTAAAGTGAAGTAATGTTCAGTTCTGAATAGACATCTCCACACAGAAGAGAATTTCCAATGCAATTCTAAATTGAGTGAAGAGGCATTTTTTTCTTGCATTTAAATGGAAAAAGTATTGATCATACTACATGATAAACATAGTTTTTGTTAATCAGGGCTTTGATATGTGTACTGATATGATCGTCAGACAAGAAACTCCAGAGGAAAAGGTTTCATCAGGTAGCCTCCATTATATATATATATATATATATATATATATATATATATAAGTAGTAGCAAAAGTTAGTTCACCATACCAAGAACAAGTGTTTCACCTCATGCGGCTCTTCAATATATATCAATATATATATATATATATATATATATATATATATATATATATATATATATATATATATATATATATACGTGTGTGTGGGTATGTGCGTTTATATAATGTGAGAGAAAGAAGGAAATGGAAATATCCATACATCCATTCGATAGTAGTTACATATAAATGCATGACAACATATCTAATATATATTTATGTATAGTTCAATCACCTTCCAAATAAAACTACTATCATGTAAATATTTTCTGCTAATGGCGAAAATGAATGTTTTGAATGTCACGACGTGTCTAACATTTTGCTTAGCGTCAATAATTAAATTTCTCCTATATCCTAGCCCCAATATTTTCACAATCTTGACGTTAATGTTCATACTCTACACCACAGGCTGTACTCATGCTACGATATTCTGAAAGAAGTTTATCATAATGATGATATTATGTTTACATTTAACACAATGTGATTGAAGGTTACCTACAGGTCAACCATGATCTAGCAGACCAGCTATATGAAATAATTCTAAACGATAATATATCCATTTATATCTCTCTGCCTTCATTCATCCAGTATGTATATTTATTTTGTAGATAATAGCTGACGAAATGGCTGCTATTTCAATCAAACTATCTCCTTAATCGAATGTCATCACTTTCATCTTTCTATGATAATTGTGATACCCCTGCCACTGATAGAAAATAACCAAGTGCTGTTCACATTAAGTTATCGGGGATCCCATTAAAATTGCTTCGGATTTAGCAATCAATATGAGGTCAATCCATATTCCTATGGGGCTGTTGACTTTACAGACAATTCAGAGAGCTTTTAGAAGCCTTTTAATTATAAGATACTCATCTTTGTAATAGATTCAGAAATACGTCAGTAATTGTTTTTTTAAGGGTGAGTTTAGGAGATACTGGGCGACATTGCAGTAATTTTCAAAAGCTGGAATGGGTAAATTAGCGATTCACTCGTTACGTCGTTTGCGCAAAATATTCCATTGA
This sequence comes from Eledone cirrhosa, assembly GCA_964016885.1. NCBI lineage: Eukaryota > Metazoa > Mollusca > Cephalopoda > Octopoda > Eledonidae > Eledone > Eledone cirrhosa. The sequence goes on from OZ024749.1 coordinate 48,755,420, forward strand.
GACCTCTGGTTAAAATATTTAGTCGTCAAATAGAAAATGTGTAGAAATATTTTTTTTTTCAACAAATTTCTACAAATTTCATACTTGATAACATATAGGCA
>OZ024749.1:48760520-48765520 GCA_964016885.1 Eledone cirrhosa
GTTTGTGTTCTCTCATTCTTTAACATATTTGGATGATTATGAATTTTGGCGAAGTGTTTCACTTAGGAGGAAAATCTTATAGAAAAAAATATTTAATTTGTTCAAATATTATATTGTTTAATTGTTCATATTCCATAATTCTGTAGCTTCTATTATGTACGTTTTATTTTCTTAGTGATAATATCTAACACATGATTGCAAATTGATTACATATTTTCTGACTGTAAGAAGCAAATATTTAAAGAAATGCATATATAAATATATTAAATGGATATATCTCCATTGCATTGACTATCACAATTATTACGTCGATTGACGATAAAAAAAAAACAGTTCGAATATGCTAATAGTTTTTATATATTAAGAGATAATTTTATATATTTTATTTGTACAAAAATAAGTTTTACAAATTTCCTGTATTTGTGCAAGATATGGTCATAACAATAATTTTAATCTTAATTATTTGATTTAATTTTTATTTAACCGTATTTTCTTGAAACTGACGAATCGTGTTATGGTTAACTTTGTATGTTATTTCTTTCTCTTAATTTAGAGTATATTATTTTGATCGGCAACCTTCCTGGTGGCAAGGTTGTAAAAGAAAATAAATTGTCATCCCTTGAATCGCAAGAATGTTTTGCACATTTTGAAGGTGCCTGCTATCGCAGCCATTTGTAGACTATGAATTAGGGAGCTGCGCTCTTTGTCCGCAAATCCAAATTCAGTCATACTTTGGTCCAAGGGGGTTGCTATATAACCCGTAGCTCCAATAATGATGGGGATAAAGCTAAAGGTGTATCTTGGATACTGGATTTGTAAACTCCTCATCAATGGTCCTTAGATGTCATTCTTCTCCTGTATTTTTCTGATAACGTTTATATCAAGTGGGCAGCTCATCTCCAAAACAGAACACGTTTTCAATGTGTGGTCCCAAACAACAATATCAGGCCGGTTGTGCTTTAATTTGGTGGCAGTTTTTATGTTCAGGTTCCACCAGTGCCATCTGTCTCAATATATTCTTCCTCGTTTGTTGTTAATTTTGTTTGTATGTTAATTTTGTATGTATGTATGTATGTATGTATGTATGTATCTATGTATGTATGTATGTATGGGTCGGGTCGTTGGCGACTAAACTGGCAACCCGACCAAGCTTTCTTGGTGAGGAGGGTGACTTTGGACATCCTGCAGGACTAAAAACAAAACCTGTCAAAGGGCAAAGGAGCTCTTAAGAGTCAATGGCCATCCAAAATCACCGGGAGAGATGACCCCTTAGCCTTTGTCAAGGCAGAATTCTAGGAGAAGGAAAACTCTAATATAACACCTGCAACCCTGATGGTATCCAATGATGTTGACTTGTTCTTCTTTTTGGTAAATATCATCTTGGTTAAGAGAGTGGGACTGCTTTCTGCAGTGCCTTTGCTCACTATAAAAGCTTCACGGCACAGGCATTGCTTTATATCTGGAGATCTCTCTGCATTGGTCGTCACATGGTACTAAGGGCCCAGCACTATGTGTCAATAATTGTCACAGGTGTAGTGCTTGTACCAGAGTTTTCAGGTCGCTGGCTGGACTAAAAAGTCACACTCGTTCAGCGCATCGGTAGGAGTTCTCCTACATGGATATAAAGTATTGGCCGTACTCGAAAACGAGTTGGCAGCCACCATGTACGTATGTATGTATGCATGTATGTATGTATCTATCTATCTATCTATATATATATATATATATATATATATATATATATATATATATATGTATTTTATTTCATCATCAACACGTCTATAAATAAGGGTTTCTTATATCTTTTTTTGGGGGTAGGGTGTATCTTATATAATTCTTCTATAAATAATAATACCAGTTATATGCGCCGTCGATGTAGTCGGTTTTGCTCTCATCGGAAATTGTGTCCCTGCTCAATTTGACCTAAAACACCATCACATGATTTGAAAATGAGCTTAACAACTCTTCTCTCAACCCCACTTTTGGTATAGTTTCTGAATAAATAATATATTTGCTTTTATATGTAACAACGAATTTGGCAATTTTATCGCAGCCTCTACTCATAACTAAATTAATGTTAGATGCTTTATTAATTCTGCTATATTACCACGTATGCCACTGCAAGAAAGTTTTGTATATGACTTGTATTTCCCTTGAGATATATACTTTCCAAATGTGAGTTATGTTCGAAGATATGGTTAAGCAGTTTTTCACTTTCGCTTGTTGGACAATTTTCTATTGAAATTTCTGCTATCTTACTACAGTAGTGATTAGTTTAGAAAATTGTTACTTTTTACATCACACATAGTTAACGTATTCGTATATGCCATCCGAACAAATCAAGAACCAACCATTGTAATAATCTGTTCAGCAGATTCTGTATAACATATACATATGATGTAGAACCGTGCAAATTCATTTGATATAACTGGTGCCCAATGTGAGATTTATATTTTGAATTTCTTGAATGCTGACCAAATAGATATGAACATGTATTTTACTTTTGCAATTTTATCGATAGGGTATAATTATCTGACACTTCCACATGGGCAATGTTTTTCACACACTAACTCTTAGTTTGAATATTGTTCTCAATAATGTGCTGTTGGTTAAGTATTGCGGTTCAGAATTTTGTTTGCCAAATATGTAAGTCTTGTATCGATCTAACTACTAACACATTGAGCAACTTCATTCAACCTTATAAAGGTATGTATTGTGATAAGTGCATCAATGTTTCATTAAGTATAACCTCTGCTTGTATGGTGAAGGTACCATGACCATTGTCCTAGTCATTCTTTTACACGGCTCCGATAGCAACACTATATACCACGTCTCTTTAATTTCGTTTGGGTCAGAGGTGATATTTGCTGAGATACCAGATGAACTGTACTTTCCTTGGTCATATCTAACAATACACATTTCTTATATATACTCATATACTCATTTGTGAGTTCCAACAGTCTTGTTAGGGTAATGCAGGGTGTTTATATATATATATATATATATATATATATATATATATATAAAGTGACCAGATGTTGACCTCGGATGTGAATTAATAAATCCTGGAACAGACAATGAGTAATGTATCTCCTATTTATTGTTATCAAAATACCCTTATTCTTATATATCCAGTCACAGGTGTCTACAGCTTTATACATATACGTATATATATATATATATATATATATATATATATATATATATATATATATATATATACGTACGCGTGTGTGTGTGTATGTAGATATATACATATGCATATATATATACATATAAATGTATATATATATATATGAAGAGTGGGATGCGGTAGAGGAGGCATTTTGAAAGACATCTCAAATACATGAAATACAGTAAAACCTGCTTGAGACAGGTTCATTATTGTATAAAATTGATACGCTTATCTTGTCCTTCCATTATTTTCGTACAGCATTATATTAGACACGTTTATTTCCGCTTGTCAAAATATGAACAAAAATAGAAAAGAAAATTTATTTTAATATACCAACTTTTCAACGATCGATCATTTATAGTCTATAATTGACTCAAGAAGTTATGTTCAAATTAGAAGCCTAATCTATATGTTCGTATCTATCAAGAGATTTGAAACGAGAATATTCTGGTGTAATCTACAAAATGTTTGAAATGTGAAATCATACCCCCCCCCTCTCTATCTCTCTCTTTATTTCTCTCTCTCTCTCTCTCCCCCTCTCTCTCTCTCTATATATATATATATATATATATATACATATATATATATATATATATATATATATATATATATATATATATATATATATATATATATATCTTGCGCTCGCTTTCTTACTGTCGTTGTTCACATATGCACACAGACATAAAAATACGCACACAGACACAAACACACATATACTCACAAATACACACACGCACGCACGCATATTTATATATATATATATTATTTTTAATCTATACGAAAATAATCCTAAACGTGAGCGAAATTATTTTGAATTGTGTAGTAATACTATTCATTTTAAAGACGAAACAATTTTCAATGAAGAAGATATGTCAGAGATAACAAATAAATATACAATTACAAATCTATCTTTCTGTCTATTTATATATATTTACTCTGAATTTCTTTTCTTTATTAACTTTGACATTTTTTATTCAATCGAATCTGTTTGTTCTTTAAATACCAAACAAGTCAAACTAATGTCCTTCCTATACACGGATACTGGCGTAAATCTAGACAGCTAAATACATAAATACATAGATAAACATACATACATGTACCCAAACACACAAATGCACACACACATACACACACACTCACTTATATATAAATATATATATATATATATATATATATATATATATATTGTAACCTACATTTATGAAATACAAAATGCAAACGAAACGAGTATTGGACAATTTAATTTGTGCGAGTGTTTTCAGCAGATCGTAGATAAAGTTAGCTATATGGCAGAATGTTTACCTTTGTCAGAAGAAATGCTTTGTGGTATTATTCCGGCTTCTACTTTAAATTTTGTCTAGGTCAAATCTGCAAATCCTCCTTACAATTTCGGAAACAATTTTCTATAATGGGTAAACAAAGCAGCTCTCTCGAGGGAAATCGGTTTCACGTTTCTTAGTTCTAAGTTCAAATCATCATATGCTTTAACTGGGGTGAAAACTTAATTCCCTCGTCAGTTTATCTTCAGCTCGCTTTTGGCTAACGTGAGTTTGATAGTGGCTTATCTTTCCATGGTTACACAGTTAATCAGAACAGTGATATCACAATTTACATAATGAAAATTATGGACTAAAGAGACATTTGGTACAAACCATTTTTCCGTACACTCTCGAATATTGTAATATATATTTCATATATAACCGATTTTTATGCTAAACCGACAGCTTTACGCTATAAAAAATGCATATTTTTGAAACAGGTTAGAATATATTTCTCAGATATATATCTGAATAGATAATTTTTCATTTTGAAAATATTAAGT
>OZ024749.1:48770520-48775520 GCA_964016885.1 Eledone cirrhosa
AATAAGATAATATCTCCTGTGTATATCGACAATAGAAATAATGAATTTCCAGAGGACATCTGTTCTCTATTAGTGCTATGTCCCATTTCTAAAAAAATCTAATCTATACAGAATTCATTGCTCAATAGTGTATGAATGTCCGTATGGCTTCAGAGCGTAATACTAGGGTTTTTTTTTAGGTGAGAAGTGGAGGAAATTAAATCGAAAATCTAATTTAAAGTTAAAGAAAAGTGACAAATAATATGATACACGTAATATAACAACAAAAGCTGGAGAAGAACTGACTGAGTAGTAAGAAAAGCAGGTGTCATTGGACAAACCACATGTTAGAAACTATTAACTGTTCTGTTGAATTCAATAACGAAATAGAAAAGTGAGAGTGAGAGAGAAAAAAGGGAATGGTGGTAATCATCAATGAAACAGCATTTTTTTTTTTAAATGGTCCCACGAATATATATATATATATATATATATATATATATATTTTTATATATATATATATATATATATATATATATATATATATATATATATATATATAAATACATATATACATATATATATATATATATATATATATATATATATATATATATATATATATATATATATATAGATATATATATATAGATATATATATATAGATATATGTATATATAAATGGAAACAATTAAATTTCATTTCTCACTCTTAGTACGGCTGATACTTAAATATAAGTATGTATACGTACATACATATATGTATACATACGTACAGTAGTATGTATATACACATACATGCCTGTTACACTGCGACCAAAGCTCCCATATTCTCGCAGTCAACTTTTCCTTTCATCATTTCGGAATCAATATATCAAGTATCATCATTGTACTGGAAAATAAGTCATCCTCTACCTCACTATGCTTATCTAGCTCACTCTAGCTCTTTTTGAAAAGCGGTGGTTGTTTTCAGACTTGAAGTGGGGTGTATGGATTCTGTGGGGTTTAAATTCATAGGACATCTATCGGATATTAAAACCCTATAGATGGCTAGTTGGCATTAAATAACTTATTTTATATTATGTAAAGTAGATTCTGCTGTGTGGCTAACAGATTCCTATTTGCAAATAATTGATTACAAGATGTATTCCAAATCATAGTACAGACTTCATAACCTACCCATTTTCACACGACCACCTGGACTATATTGGAGCTTATGATATCCACGTGGTTTACCAAGCTAAACGCCAATGGGAATTGGCATGGGTGCATTTTCCCCAATGAATAAAATATGCAACAATAATCAAAAATATACAGAAATATTTTCTCTTAGTTTGTTAACACCTAATTTCCCTGAAAGATATATCGCTTTCCAAAATAATTCTATATACAAATTCTTGTGTTAACACATATATAATCACCGACCCCAAAATGAAGTAAGATCGTTTTGCTGTGTATTTCATCAATGACTATAACAATATTTGTATTATCTGTTCTTAATTTACTCATATTGAATTAATCTTACTCTTCCAACTCTACAAGAATTAATCTTACTTATCCAATACACATAAATCTTGGCACCCTAATTATTCCAATACAAGCCTGCAAAAAGCAATATTTAATATGAAAATATCCCAAAGGATAGTGAGATTACAATATAAATATCTAGTGACATATAGGGAATAGTTATTAGAATATTCCTAATTTGTATTGATTATTCTTACATTTAATGTCTGAAAGTTTAATATGAAGAACCATCAGGCATTATATATTGTATCAAGTAGTATTCATGTAGTGTTGACGAAATATGATCTAGTGGTTACAGTGTTAACGAAATATGACTTAGTGGTTAAAGTGTTGAGTGCAAGATCGTCAAAAGGTGAGTTCAATAACTATATCAAGTATAGCGATGTATGTTAGAGCAACGTAACTATAAAAACCAGCAACAACAGCAGATGTAACTATGATAATATCCAATTTGACGGATATATATTTAACACACACAAACACACACACACACACACATATATATATATATATATATATATATATATATATATATATATATATATATATATATATATATATAGAGAGAGAGAGAGAGAGAGAGAGAGAGAGAGGTATATAGCAAAGAATGTGTGGTAAGATACCAGGTGGACTTTAGCGCACCAGAGTACTCGATACTTAGGGTAGTAGAGTGGGTAATATGAAAGAAAAGTCTCAAGACCCCGACGGCTAAGCTCCGGCCGTTTCGGCAGCTAGATCCCAACTGATCGGATCTAGGTTCCGAAGCAGCCGGAGCCTACCCGCCAGAGTCCTGGCTCATTTCATATATATATATATATGTATATATATATATATATACACATATATATATATATATATATATATATGTGTGTGTGTGTGTGTGTCTCTGTGTGTGTGTATATATATACACATGGGCGAGTGTGTGTGTATACATGGGCGTGTGTGCGTGTGTGAGTATATATGTAAGGATTCGTGTAGTTCGTATCATATGTTTTGTGTACCACGTTCAATAAACATGCCGCCCTTTCCCTTCGATGTCCTAACATTTGTACATCATATCCATTATAGATTGGCAGTATCGGTAGAGGGATTGACGTCATACTTTGCAGCAAGGAGTTACGGCCCTTCCTTTATGGTCTGAGTTCAAATCCCACCAAGGTTAACTTTGCCTTTCATCCTTACGGGGTCGATAAAATAAAGTACCAGTAATGCACTGGGATAATTGCTGGCCTGATGCCAAAAGTAGAAACAATTATATATAATGCATGGTTTGTTATACTTTGGGGGGCAGTTTCGCCTATTTTGCCACTCTTTACTGAATGAGCGATTCCTTTTCGGTATATCATATGATGTTCCACAAAAACATTGAAATATTTTTGATGCAGGGCAATACATATCAATCTAGGATATGTAAAGACAGTATATATTCACTAGACTTTTGTACATGATCAATTTTCGTGTTGCCTTAACACGTATGTAATGTATAGAATAGAAGAAAATATTAAATGTATATTTAGCCGATGTCATGGGATTAAATTGTCTACGCCTTGTTAAGTCTAAATTATTTTAAAACTTCCTTCCGTATTTAGAAGTTTACACTCAGAAGGTATAATGTATTTTCATATGCTGTTTACTCCTCTGGGCACATTACTAGTAATGATATATTTTATGTTTGGTCCTATCGAGAGCTCCCTGGTAAATAAATCAATTACTGCTTTCAAACATTTTCTTTAAACAATTTCTCCTCTTACTTCGATATTGGTATTGTTACTGAAATAGTTACGGTCATCTACGTTAAAATATTTGTTTTTACACAGATAGATACTAATGCCGCAAGGTAATTCACGTATGATATTATAAAGTTTAACTTACGTATACAATACTATTAAATTATTATGTTAATCAAATGATAATATCAGAAGGAAAGTATTGTCAAAAGTTATATTCTTCCACAGTATTATTGTGTGTGCCGACTTGCCTGAAACAGAGACAATATATGTTTTATACAAATTAAATTACGAACACAAACACTAATAAGCTAATACATACACAAATAGATATATAATAGCCATCTCATTATTCCGTTTTCACATACATTTTGTTCAGTTTTACTCCCAGGTGCCGCTGGAGGATGATGTAGAACAAATTGTGATTTAATATATCTAACGTAGCAGTGAAAACTCACTACTTTCACAAAACAGGTTGACACTATATTTAATGACATTCTTTTTAAGATAATAATGCCACCCACTCTTGGAAGACTCAATTTGTTGCCCACAGTAAGAGCATAATTTCAAAATTGTATTAAATTAACATGTTAATCAAATGATTAACATCAACAGATGTAGGCTAATTTATTCATGCATTTACATATATTTGCGTGATTTAGACAAAAATCAGGATTATACATGAGGCAAATCATGTTTAGACATACAAAATAAAGCAAACACGCACGCAAACAGGTTTTTTACAAAGTAACACCAAATATCAGCCGGGGTATATTAATGAATCGAAACAACAGAAATAAGCTTTATTTCCTCTTACGTTTTTCTGTTTTCCTGCTATTCATCCTCTAGATGCCTGATGAGGTCATAACTATTGCATAACGGTGATCACCTAAATATATATAACAGCGGTTATTGATAAACGAAGTGAAATATAACCTGTTGACTTGTACTTCATGATTATATAGATAACACATGACAAAGTCTGTGGCTGATGATTGAAGCATCAATAAAATCAACTTGACTTAAGAGAACCTGAATACTATGTAGGTGGATGCCAGCCTGCCATGTTTTATACAATATAGAATATTTACTTCTATAGATTATAAAGCCACATTCGGGCAAATTTACATACATATATCATATAACTAATTTTAGCGGATAGCATGAATTTCTAAATATCAATTCAGGCAGTGCAATATAATATTTAAAACTATTTGTTACTGATATTGTCATTCGAAAAATTGATTAATTTGAAATTATTTCGAAACATATCCTAGGCTGAATATTGTAACGTGAGAACTAGCTTTCAGCTTTATTATCTGTCAGCGTGTAAACAAATATTAAAACTAAATGTAGGTGTCTCTAATGCTTAACGTCATTTTCCAACCAGTCGAGGTGTTGAAATAAAAGACAAAACAATATGATTTGCAAATAGAAAATAAATATTGAGAAAATGTTCACAATTTACACCGCCCTGAGAAAAAATTTGAACATATGCGACTATATGTTTGGAATATAATTGCTAAAATTAGACGTTTACATATCATTGTATTACGTATTGATATGCACCTGAAACTCATACATCCATAAACACATAAATACACGCACACACACAAGCAGATACACACACACAAGCAGATACACACACACACACACACACGCACACACGCACACACACATACACACACACACACACACACACACATACACACACATACACACACACACACGTATATATATATATATATATATATGTATGTGTGTTTAT
>OZ024749.1:48785520-48810520 GCA_964016885.1 Eledone cirrhosa
CTATGACAACGGAGTCTTCTTCCAGCTACTGTTACACACAACTGTGTGTCATTTGGTAGTTCAATGATCTCAGGTATTATTTTGCAATTCTTCCAGTTCTTCCGAAATGATATATTTAGTGCAATGAATATTTCGATTCCTTGGCTGCACATCTCCACAGGGACGACCAGTACATATTTCCCCGTATAAGCTCTGGGACAGTGAGTCTTCACTTCATTTTCTTATGAGAATCCTATTATTAACATCCCTTACTCCCTGCCTCAAGAAACAAATGTTCTCCTGTTCCATACCTCCTGTAAGACCCGTTCGTGTTCCAAGACAGATGGCCACCTATGGCTTTTATTTTGGAGGGGTATCCATTTATTAATTCTCATTAAGTTCTCTACCTTGTAAATAAAATTTTCCAGTATTGCTAACTGGAATTTCCTTCTGTGTCTCTGAAGCATAATTTACCCACTTTTCTGAGCTATTGTTTAGAGCAATTGATATGGCTACAGTTAAATATTTTCATTTGGTTCCCTTATATCTTCTAAGGATGTTTTGCTATCCATGATATGTTCCTTTAAACGATAAAGAATTACATTATCCATAGTTGTTGGATTATGCTGTTAAATTTGCATTATTTGGCAGTATCGGTTGATTGGCATTATCAGTAGTGTCTGACGCCATGCTTTATAGCAAAGAGTTACGGCACTTTATCATCTGAGTTCAAATCCCTCCAATGTTAACTTTGCCTTTCATCCTTACGGGGTCGATAAATTAAAGCACCAGTAATATACTGGAATAATTTCTGACCTTGTGCTAAAAGTATAAACTTTATTTGGCAGCATCAGTAGAGGGTCAGACGCCATGCTTTCCAGCATAGTTACGTCCCTTTACGGTCTGAGTCCAAATCCCGTCGAGGTTAACTTTGCCTTTCATCCTTACCGGGTCGATTTAAATAAATTACCAGTAATGCCTTGGGTAATTGCTGGCCTTGTGCCAAAATTAGAAACAATTATTATCTCTATAGAATTGGCAGAATCATTAGAACATCGGATAGACATTTGTGTTATTCGTTTCTTCTTTTTACTCTCTCAGTTCACATCCTACTCAGGTCAACATTGACCTTCCTCCTTTCGGGGTCGAGAGAGAAAAATACCTGCAAAGTGCTGCTATCTATTCGGCCATTATGTCTCTTTCTTACAACTACTCTACTCCATACCCTCTATAGAAGATATCTGCTATAATCAGGCCTAGCAAGCTGATGGTAACAGCCATTTTCTTTTAATTTCTCTAAGAATATGTGAATATGACAACAAATATTTCCTCAGAAATTACGTGACATGGGATATATTTGCGTGAACATTTATATTAATAAATAACTTCCTAATGCTTGTTGAATTGCAACGTGCCGTCATAAAAACATATATTTAGGATATTGCTGACACGATTACATTTTGTCTGGGGATATGATCTAATCGTTGCGGTTGGTATGACATTGATAAGTGTTCCGATCACATATGATTATACCACAACATAATTCTAGTAGAATTGTATGCCTTTAATAAGATAACGATACATTCTCACGCTTTCGATCGGCTAAAACCTAATGATACTTCTTCGTTTCCCATTTGGTCTTCTTTTTATTCTACTTCTACTCCTTCTTCTCCACCAGTTTCGTCGTCTTTATCTACAGTACCTATTACATAGTTTACCATAATGTTGTTTCATTTATCTATTCTTTATAATTCACTGACTTAAAGATAAAATTAAAAAGTGAATTTTATGTTCTATATTGATTTTCCATATCTTATATAAAATGCCAGTCGTGAATTTTATAGTGTGTGAAATAAATGTAGATTTCTTTGGTAAAGTAAAACATATAAGAAATCTAAAACATTGTTACTTTTTCAGCGAATAGAGGGAAGTATGATTTCTAATAAAAATAATATAAATAATTCTCCATGACATCATAAATCTTTAAAAGATGCAATCTCTGCATTTCAATTTAGTTTACGGCATTGGAAGACTGTTATTTTCTTAAGTATAAAGTTTATATATATATATATATGTGTGTGGGTGTGTAGGTGTGTGTATATATATGTGTGTATATATATATATATATATATATATATATATATTATCAGAATCGTTTGGTGCTCTTAAGTATACAAACCATTCAAAAAATAAAGCACCCAATAAATTTTACAGAAACAAAATAATATGTATACTCGTACGGATTTTATATTTCAAATTGAAAGAATATGGTATTGGTGATACTTGGTAGTAAATAAACAAAATTCAACAAGATTAGTTAAAAGTATAATATAAATGTATGCATATATATATGCATATACTGACACACACACACACACACACACACACACACACACACACACACACACACACACACACACACACACACACACACACACACACACACACACACACACACACACACACATACACACACACACACACACACACGCACACACACACACACACACACACACACACATGTGTATATATATATATATATATATAAAAAATTGCGTTGTGATATATTAGTAAAAAGGAAAAGAAAATGCTGACAAATGTATCCCAGTGAAAAATAGTTTAATTAGGAATAAGTATAAATTAGTAATAAGTATTAGTTAGTATTGAGTTTTAGTTTTAAGTTGTTACCAGTTGCGCACTTCTTATCCTTTTCAAAAATAATTTTGAGATAGAGTGCTCGTGATTTTTGCTATAATCTGTATATATATATATATATATATATATATATATATATATATATGTGTGTGTGTGTGTGTATGTGTGTGTGTGTGTGTGTGTGTGTGTGTGTGTGTGTATGTATGTATGTATACGTGCGGAATTATGGGTATATGTGTGAGTGTGGTTTAAAAATTAACACTATATGCCAAAAGTAATAAATAACGTATCATCAATTAAACTGTTTATTTACCAGTTTTCACCTAATAACCGTCATATCACGGTAAACAAATTTCTTTTATCTCTTACAGTTATTTTACTAAGACATTAACTTGCTCTATCATGGAAATATTGTTTTTTTCTCTAATGTTTACCCAATTGACCGTATGAATTCTCTTAGTCTGACAACTTCGCCATTCTTCTTCTTTGAACGTTCAATCGACTGACAGGAAGGTATACGGTGCTGATTACAGCTAATAAGCTAGAAACTAGTTCATCGTTCCTTTGTCAGTGTTTTACAAAAGTGCAACGATAGTTGCTGATCACTGTACGGCTTAATTCAGGCCGTTTCTTTACAAACAAACCGAACATTATAATAAATGTTCGTTAAACCCATACGTACATATATATATATATATATGTGTGCATGTATGTATGTATATACATACTACTGTACGCCTGTATACGTATATGTATGTACGTATACATACTTATATATATATATATAGCTTATGTTAATTTTAACCCTTCTGTTGAGGACTCTATTCGATTGGTGATGTGTTTGCATTCTTGCAAAAATATACACAACTGAATTTCATTCGCTTGATATAGGGGTTGCCTCCCTTGCCGATCCCCACGAGGGGTCAGCAATAGTCAGTCCTTGTATTAACATTGAACTAAAACCTGTTGAGAAAGTAGCTTCCTTGTTCAATCATCTTACCAGAACCCTAACATTATTTATGTAAGCGGACGGTACTTGATTTGGGAGCCGCAGAAACCCATATACTGGATTTTACCAACCTTCCAGGGGTCCGGGTAAATTTTCAATACCCGAATTACTTTATCGTTTTTTTGGCTATGCGAATAATTGTTTAACCCTCGTCTCAGTGTGATTGGCCTTTAACGCTTGTTATGGCTCTGGTTTATCTGAATCATTGAGCACTTGCCGCACATCTCGGAGGTTGTTTTTCGTTATTTCTTGGGCCGAAATGCGAATCTCGATAATTTATTTATTTATACAAGGTATATGTTTATTCTTCATACATGATTTAATAGATATATACAGAAAAAAGCATGTATTTGTGTATTTGTAAGTGAAATTATTTTACGGGTTTTCTGTTAGGATATAATATACAACTAATTTATTATATAAATTATGTAATGGTTTTCTATTCAATTTGGCAATTTGGGTCGCTATGTTATCCTCCTCTCTAAAATAGGATAGACATAGCAAATAATGTGTCGAAATGAATATTCAATGCTAAGTTGCCATATAACTATTAACTACAAAGGGCAGTTTTTACTAAAGTCCTTGTCAGCAATACCTAACTTCAAGTTTTGACAGTGTGGTATCATATATGGTATACCTCGATCTGTTAAATATAACGGGTAGATATCCATCTCCCTAAGGAGAAATGTGAAGACCTTATTGGTAATGGAGTTCTTGTGTAAAAAAATAGATAATGGGATGATTATTCTTGGAACGCTTTTGATCATATGTCTGGTCGATGAAGCTACGAATTAGTTGATTAGAGATAGAGCCAGGAGTTCTAAAGCAAATATCTTTGCATCCGGTATTCATGGATTCCAATGAAGTAGGTTTATAAATAGCATTGCCAAATTACGCCTCTGTAACTGCCTTGCACTTATTATACCTATACAAAAATAACGCAAGAAGAGGAACAACTCTCAAACAACCTATATATCGGAATGTAAATTTCTGACCAGAAATGAATCTCTGGAATTTGACGAGATGATTTGCTGTTTACAATGTGAACCTGAATTAACCAGGTAATATGTTCAATGCTGGGTATATTTGCTATTCGAGTAATGAAGATTTTGTAGTTTGACAGTTTTACTGTTATTCAGTATTTGCGTTAAAATTACCGTTATCATAATTCTTTTTAAACATGTTGTTGAGTATATCCATTCACCGAATGCAATATTGCCTACATACAAACCCACTTCCATGTGTTTTAAACTTTCCTCTATTTATACATGAAGAGATTATTTTCCTGGTAATAAAGTAAAATAAAAATACAGCAATCTAAAATTAGTTGTAATGTATCTGTGCCCTGTACACAATAATCCCATGTACGTCAATACTTTTTTATTTTTTTCATTTCTTACAGGGTTTTCAACTCCACTACCAGGCTAAAATGCATTTAGTCGACAAAATACGGCTAAAGCTTCTATTTCTAATTTTATTATTATTTTTTATAATTTGGGGAGAGGAGACATTCGATTAAGTCAACCCTAGAACTTGAATTGTAATATATATTATCGCCCCTGAAAGATAAACGAGAAGTTTTACAAGGATGTCCTTTGTATTCAGCATATACAAAGGAAAACCAAACCGATTTAGTAAGCAAATACGAAATGTTACTTAAAAGCGGTGTAATCTATCAAGGCAGTTTTATATTTTAATCAAAAGAATCATATTATAAGGAGGTAACATACATAAGCACTTTAGTGTAACATTGTGAAAGTATTTTATGTTTAACGAATGTTTGTTTGCTTAGTGTCCCTTTGTTCGTACCGGCTTGTAGATTATTATTACACGTTGTTTGTGAATCTTTTATAAACGATAAATCTATAGAGGTGCCTGAGTAATGACGGAATAACGTGATATCCGAACAAAACAAGGTATGTTATGCATCGTTATCATGTAAGGAATTATGTAGCTTTTAGCTCTTCATATGTTTATATAAAACATAATCGGCTTAATAGAAGTTTATGAGAGCACAATACAATTCCTTGAATATATATTTACACAGTGGTCCTTCTCAAATGTTCAAAGTACATCCATCATTATAATATAAGATAGGCTTACCCATATACCTCTCATATAATATCTATTTTGACGTATCATTTTATGAATCCATGTGTTATAGAACGATTACCGTGTACATTTGAATAGAAGATGCTTACTGGAGATGGCTGTGGCCAAGGTAAATATGAAGATAATGATAAACAGTCTCCATAAACAGCTTTCGATGTTTTATTACTTTTGCAGTCGTTAAAATAACAAAGATACCAGACTGTTCGATACACGTTTCCATCTGAGGAAAATATTGCTGTGGTTGCAACGTCTTCAAACATTGAAATACACATTAATGTGATTGCGTATAATTATTTACTTACAGCGAAAGCCCATGGAAATGATATCAATTACATGAGGGTTAGGTTACACTTGAATAGTTGTGACATTTTCAAATACATATTTGACATTCCGAAACATATCAGGAAATATTTTAAAATAAAACAATTTTACGTTTTACAAATTTACCATTTCATACAAATAAATGTAGAGCGATTTTAACATTTATAATATATTCGAATATATTTGTATGAAAACAAGTATTCATTTGTATCATTTTCATACGTCTACGTTATCATTAATAACGATATTGTTTTTTTATCATTGTGTAACTTCACATTTAAATATACTATATTAATGGCCATTATTATTTTTTAGATGATAGGGAACAATCGAAATAACAATGTAAACAGAAATGACAATGCAAAACACACACTACAATGGAGAAATATATATATATATATATATGGAGGAGGTTATAGTTCACTTGATGCATATATATATATATATATATATATATATATATATATATATATATATATATATATATATACATTGATAGTCGCATGTATGTCGATAGAATGTTTTCCAGTATCTTACGCGTTATGATTTTAAATTCCACGTGGAAGTCACCTTCAGTTTTCACCTTTCAAGATAAAGAAACATGGTAACAATCCAGTACTGGAATCGGATCTTACTCCATATATATTGTTGCTTTTGTTTTCTACCAGCGTCATTATATAAAATGTATCGACTATCTTTAGATATGGCGAGGGTTGTGTTTCGCCAGATGTATATGCACAAAACACACATAATAGCAGGACAGTGCTGCGACGATTTCATCAAATGTTAAGGCACCCTTTAGGTGCGTTTGACTGGCGTAAGTTATTTAATAAAATTATTAAGGATAGGAAAATTTCTCAGTAATTTCCTATGTATAAATATAAGTTCGTTATTTGTTGTGACAATGAGAAACGATGTGGAAGAATGTTGTATGTATTGCGTTAATTTCTGAAGGGAATTAAGTCCATACCTAAGTATAGTCATTTGATTGTAGTTGGAAGAAAAAGAAAATATAATACTTTTGACCTTTGGATGCGTAAAGGTAACGGAATGTCATGAATTATTATCGAAATACAGATGAATATTCCTGTCATAACAAAACCGAAATTGTGCTACACAAATAAACCTAAAAATCCGCATTAAATCGTGATTTTTAGTCGTTTTATTCTTTTGGTGTTTATTTGTTCTTAGTATACTTGCAAAAGTAAAGTTGAAAATGGAAGATGGCAGTGAATGCATTTCACTATCTATTTATATTCGAAGGTAAATTGAGTGCATGCAAACTTTCTCATTGAAACGTTTCTTTCGATGTTCTATCGCACTGCGTGCATCCTTAGGAATTAGTTTTGTTGTGGTCTCAATTTAAGCAATGCAGGAAATTCCTGTGTAGTCTGAAAATGGGCACACATATATACACACATGTTAAAAATATATATGTATGTATGTATATATATATATATATATATATATATATATATATATATATATATATATATATATAAAAATGTATATATAAATATATATATATATATATATATATATATATATATAAATGTATATATAAATATATATATATATATATATATATATATATATACATATATATATGTATGTGTGTGTATGTGTGTGAGTGGGTGTATGTGTGTTTGCAAAAGGTAAAAAGAAATAACAACGCAAACGATGAAATAACACAGTACAATGAAGATATATATGATTGAGGAGACTAGGAAGTGACAGAAACGAAAGGCAAATATTCTAAAGAAAAAAAAACAATCTATCACGTCACTATCTCTTGGAAAACTGTCATATATATATATATATATATATATATATATGTGTGTGTAATTTGAATTATAAATAGTTCTATCATATTCATCTAACTCACCATGGTTCTTTAAAATATGTAAAGATCATGTATTAGATGCGCTAATAATGTACAGACTCAGTATGAAACAATTTAGGTTTGTTATTGTAAATTATTCTTCCTTCTGTTCATTTGTTCCCTACGTCCGATCTCTATATACAAATATGCTAACGTAGGGTCAAGGCCAGCAATTGTGGGTTTTGTTCCTTCTTTTAAAGGACCAGCCTTTTCACACCATATCAGGAGAGATATGTTAATGGTACAACATCAATAAAATTCTCAAAACTTGCTAATTAATAACATGAACATGCTGTTTGTTGAGGGGGAATTTGGAAGCAGTCGTTGCGATTATTGAATATCTAACAAGAACAACTGCAGCATATATGTATGTCCATGTGTGCCTTATGTGTATGAATATATATATAAATGCAGTAAATACCGTTTAGAAAATTGACAACTCTCTTTGTTTGAATGGAATTCTTAGTGAAAGAGTTTTCCCTTCCCCTTAGTTGTACACACAAAAGCTCTGTGATACTCAACAATTTACATTTAATGAACCTGTCGTTGGTCCGTTAATAACCTATAAGTTTGAAATGGTTTATCACATCAATGGGATATAGAATACAAGCAGTTATCAGTAAAAGTTGCTAATGTGGTAATGTGGTCACTAGCCACATTTGTTGTGCCATATTATTAGGTCGATAAATAAATAAGTGTAGCTTCTTAATAAATTTGTCACATATTGTCACTATAAGTATCAGATGTTTTTCTCAATTATTCAGAAATGTATTTCTGTAAGATATTTAATTCAAGTGAATATATAGTCAATATAGTAAGTAATAAGAGTTTTTGAAGTATAATAGTGTAAAAATAATAGATATAGAAGATATAGAGACATATTTTGTGGCATCTCTCTGTGTATTCAATTAAGTTAGTTTCAATCACATTACATTCGCCTCTTTTGTTTTCTCAATGCCATTAATTAAGTCATACATTCAATGTCTTAGTTAGAGATCAAGGTTTATAATGAGGATTATAATGCGTATATGAAGAAGTAAAGATATACAAAGATCTGGAAATTGGTTGAATACGTTTTAGATTGGGGAGGCAGTTTAAATATCCAAAATTCAAGTTGCGGTTTAAGATGAACCATGGGTTAGGTCTAACTCATAAAAACAAGAACTTTATTTCTGATTGGATTCCAAACATTTTATAGATGCCACACACATTGTATTGAAATAGCTGTCCGCAGGTTGCCTAAACTAAAGGAGCATTGAAATCAAAATCCTCAAATTTCTTACAGACATAATTACAAGATCTTCATGAAACCATTTAAAATAAAGAAAAAAAACTATATTATATAATATATTTGTACATATATTTAAAGAAATAGTATAGCTATATTTAGAATAATGTTGATCTTAAGTTAACCTTAAGCTAATCATCGGAAACACCAGAACTAACATACAGCTGCAATGATGATCCTTTATACAAATTAGTAATAATCAATTGTTAAGCCTGCATGCACCTACGCAGACTAAATACATTCCATATTAAGCATTAATAAAGAGACAAATATGTACGCATATTCTCATGATATTTGCATTGCCGAACAAATGGAATTTTGATGTATACTTGACACATGACAGCAGAAGTGTTTGTAAATATTACACCTATATACTGTCACACCGTTTTCACACCTCAATTGTCAATTGTTCTATCACCCGATATCGTGATTCTCAGATTCTAATGTAATTTCAGGATTGAACATATATATATATATATATATTTGTTTCCTATAAATACATATATATATATATACTTACATACATACGTATGTATATATATATATATATATATATATATATATATTTATTTTTTTATCTATTTATCTATGGGAAACACATTTTTTTTTAAGCATCGTGTATTGAAAATAAGACTGTACACTAGTTTTGATTTTTTTCGTTGTGTTAATTTTTATTTTAATATATATATTTGTGTGTGAGTTCCTATCACATTTTTGGGAACAATACAGTTCCGAAATCCGTCATCTAAGGTATAGAAAATCTGAAGATAGAGTTGAGAACCAATATTAATATTCCAGAATGATTCATATTTTTCTTCACATGACATGAATTTAAAAAGATAGAACTATATATGTATCGTAAACGAAATCCTGAGGTCAAGTACCATTCAATATACGAAAACCATGAAAAGCCAATAGAAACGCATTTACAATTTTCTAACCTATATTTCCTATTCAGTCTCAAATCAGCCCAAAGCGTTGCAACGAACAAACAATATATTCTGTAGCTTATCATCTCACTCGCTCTCCGTCAGAACCCCACACCATATATGTGTGTGTGTATGCATATATACGTGCGCATATAAGCACATGTGAGTATGTACATGTGTATGTATAGTACACACACAGGCACACACACACGTATATATATACATACATAATCGTTCCTTTTTGCACATGGGAATATGCATGTGTATATGTATAATACACACTCACACATACACACATACATATATGCATAAATATATATGTATATATATATATATATATATATATATATATATATATATATATATATTATATATATATATATATTTATATATATATATATATATATATGTATATATATATATATATATATATTATATATATATATATATATATATATATATATATATATATATATATATATATATATATATATATATATATATATATATATTATATATATATATATATATATATATATATATATTATATATATATATGTATATAGAAATAGAGGGGAGAGAAATATATTTAATACATATTCATCGGTGTTTAGTTCAATACACCCATACCAAAATAATAAATCATTTTTTTTACTCTGTGTGTAATACATAACACAAAGTGTAGGAAGATATTTAGATTCCTCAATTATTCAATATAATGATTACAAAATGGAAAAAAATCTGATATATACTGAATATAACAACAGAGAGGAGTAAAGGAAATCATTGCTTCGTACGAATAATGCCTTCATAGTTAGCAGAGGGTCGTGATTAACGGAAAGGTCTATGGTAAAAAAAAAATATCAAATATAATTTTTTCACATTCCATTCAATTCATTGAATAAAATAAGGTCATATGGGCATTACATTCGTTGCCATTATATTCAAATACATACAAATATATTTATATATACATGGTGTGTGTGTGTCTATATATATATATATATATATATATATATATATATATATATATATATATATATATATGTGGGTGAGGGGGTTTGTATGTGTGTGTGTGTGTGCATGTGTGTGTATGTGCGTGTGCATGTATATATATATATATATATATATATTGAAAACAATAAAACACACAAGCGCATGCATACATCTACACACATTCACAATTACTGACATAGCAAATAATAGGTCTTACTGCACACATCAATGCACATTTATACATATATATATATATGTGTGTGTATGTGTGTGTATGTGTGTGTGTCTGCGTCGGTGTCTCTGTGTGCGTACGTGTGTCTTCCTATCTGTCTGCATATCGGTCTGTATACTTAGAGGTAAGGCTTTGGGTTCAAAACCTCACCTTCCTAATCAGTTGACGTCCTTTTAAATCAGTCTGCTCGGCCAATTACCAAAATCTCATAGTATCCCGTCAGGTGGTTCAAACGTGTTACTCTGTATGGGTATAGTGTTCGCATATGCACGTTTGCATTTTTGGCAGTAAGATGCATCCCATGTTGTGCTCTTCGTGTGCATATTTTTGCCAATAGCAATGCAAAAACAAGGTACCGAATAAAATGCTTTTGTTGCAAATATGACTGAATAAACAACTGATGAAGTAACTCCAGCATGGTTGCAGCAGGTTGACTCAAATCGCCCAACCAGTAAAATATTTGCTTGTAAAAATGTATTCTTTACATAATTATTTACATCCACTGTATCTTCTGAAGGGCAAATATTTAACATGGCTTGAAACCTGTAAGATAATATTGATATTGGCATGAATGGAGGGACGCTATACTACCATGCATTTTATTCTGGGGTGATATCACTCATGTTACTTCAAACTGAATTTTGTTTATATTCAGCTAATGACAATCCTAGGCAAGTTTTGTTTTTATAGGTTTGGCTAGGTTTTAAGATGTTTGATTCGGAACTACACCACTCTGATTTCAATTCTGTTTCAGAGAAAATGGGACAAATCAATCCTACTAGTGTCTCTGTAATAGCAGTGTATTGTGAGTGTTATTTAGTAGGTGGAAACTGTACAGGCACATCTTATATATGTATGTATATATATATATGTGTGTGTGTGTGTGTGTGCGTTGGTGTCTGTGTGTGTGTGTATGTAAATACTGGAGGTCTGTGTTTATATTTAGGCTAGGTGTGTCGTTCTGCCTCGTAAATATATGGTTTTAGAAAACGAGATCGACAAAATTAGTACTGGGTTCGATATGATAGATGAAAACAGAAAGTGTTGCGGAATGGTAGTTGTCTTATGACGGGAACCAGAAAAATTTAAAAACAATAAACAATATCCATGTATATGCCTGCATTGACTGGGAGGATATGCGTGGTTCTAAGAGTAGTAAATAATATTCGACATTATATACGGCCTCAGGTCACATTCCTCCACTTATACATTATAACCTAAAACCAATCTTACGTTGATATAATACATTTTCTGAAAGTTGAAAGAAAACATTGTCACGTCAAGATATTTCTTGAGGCATGAACAGTGTAAATGAAAGATAAAGTTTTACATCTGTCTATTGAAACTAAAACAATGTCAGGAATGGCTAGAGGCTGTAAACTTCTTTTAAGATGATGACCGCTATATTTCATGAATTATATATTCTTTTTTCTACTGTACTAATTTGTTTTTGATGTCTTCTCTTTTTTATTCATTCCAAAGAAATGTCTTTTGTAGATAATCAAATAGTCATATATTATTACAAAATGACAGAAGGTTAAAATGGTAAAGTATGTTGAATATGACACGAACATACAACGCAGATGTAGCGTATGTCAAAACACCACAAAACACAAAAAACATAATGGTGTAGGACAGAAAAGGAGGGACACAATAAAACAAACTGTTAGTGAGGAGGTCAAAGAATGTGAGACGAAATAACTTTGACTATGTGTAAAGATCCAGCCGTTTATCGAACACCCAACAACCGGAAATGTGTAATTAATTATAGTTAAAACCAACATATATTTTTATAAAAATATATGTTTCAAAAAACGTTTCAAGGTAAGAAATCTTGCAAAACAAATTAGAAATATGATATATATATATATATATGTATGTGTGTGTGTGCGTGAATGTATATATATATATATATATATATATATATATATATATATATATATATATATATATATATATATATATATATATATATATATATATATATACATATACATATATATATATATACATATATATATATATATATATATATATATACATTATATATATATATATAAATATATATATATATATATATATATATATATATATATATATATATATATATGGAGGCACATGGCTTAGTGGTTAGATCATTGGCCAGCCTTGCAATCGAAAGGTTGTGAGTTCAATTCTCAGAGCGGGTGATGTGTTGTTTCCTTGAGCAAGACACTTTATTTCACATTGCTCCAGTTTACTCAGCTGTAGAAATGAGATGATATGGACTGGGGTCCATATCATTCCATTGCAAAGTGGACGTGTAGGTGCCACGTCAAAAAAGCACCCACCACTCACTGTAAATTAGGTTGGTGTTAGGAAGGGCATCCAGCTGTAGAAATCAAGACAGAATCAGTTCCCGTACCACCCTTGCAAGCAGGGAAAAGCGGACGTAAAATGAAATGATGATATATATATATATATATATATATATATATATGTGTGTAAAATTAGAATGAATGTTCAGTTATGGAAGAGTTTTCCATAACTAAATGTATATAAATAAATAGTATTTTATTTGGGCAGGGACATGCCTATCTAAACAAATTTCATTCAGTTACTAAGTATTAAATTCGGGCAGAATATGGTTGAAGATATAAGGTGAAAATAATTGTGCAGTTGTATTGAACTCTGAACATCATATTTGAGACGCGTTTTCCATAAACATATTGCCATGTTTGCAGTAATTAAATGCTATTTATAAATGCATAAAAAGTTTCAAACAATTATAAATGAAACATTATACCTGAAATATATACATTGTATCTTGAATATAAAACTGCTGTGAAGCATATGCAATTAAATAGTATTAAATAATATTTCACGAATCCATTCCATTTTCATGGTCCAGGTGAAGTGAAAAGTAAAATAAAATAGAATATAATTTCCGAACATTCGCATGTCAGACATATTTTAAACAAACTTTCATAAATTGTAAAGAATATTTTACAATTCCTTGAGTAACGTTTTAAAGCATTAATAAATATTGATGAAATGCAATTTCTCATAGCAAAACAAAATTATTTTGATTAGTTTTGCATAATACCAATCCTCATTTAACGGAACATAAAGATTAAATTTTGAAGTATTTTTTAATGTACAAAGTAGGTTATATTTTACCATAATTAATGAAAAAGCAATGTAATTGCACACGATAAGTTATATAGAGTGAAATACAGTGGCAATATTTCCATACATACATACAGATGTATACACACAAAACCATAAACGTATACAAATGTACAAATAACAAAACAATTATTTCAATCAAAATATAGATGAATGGTACGTATCCGGCACCAGACGCATGCCTCAGTATATAAACACAATCATCGTATCTTACACATATAAATACGGGTACATATATATTCACTCATAAGCACACACACAAGACAACAGTCACAGACGCGCTACAAACAGAAAAAAAACACATGTACAAATACACATATATATGCATATGTCTAGACTAAAGTCTTAAGCCTGAAGGGTCATTTGGCCGGGGCTTATCCCGGTTTTATGGCGTGAAGCAACTGAGACTACAAGACTGCCCCCAGGACGCCAGTCCATCGCAAGGTTAAACCTCCAGCTATTGCTAGTACTCATTTTCAGCTGAGAATACTGGAGTGTTTTGGTCAAGAACGCAACATGCAGCCCAGGAATCGAACCCACGACATTATGATCGTAAGTCTATAAGTCTTACCACTAGGCCACGTGACTCCACATACATATGTATAAATGCATATATATATATGTACACTCCATATTCTTCGGAGTTTCTGGCTTGTATTGGCCGATAATACTTCTTGTTGTTTTATTTGCCCTGATGAGTCCTTAATAGGACGAAACATTGTCGGCTATTAAAGACTTTTGATGTATTGAAGGCTTCTTTGTTTTACTTTCATAATTTCATAATATATATATATATATATATATATATATATATATATATATATATAGTAATAATAATAAATGTGAAGACGAAAATCCAAAGAGGGCTCGATAGGGATAAATATATATCAAATATATAAGAACCCTAGAGCAAATATTTATTAAAATAACAGATTGAAGTTTAAGCAAAGAATCTCTGCTTTCACCCTTAACGTTAAGGGTGAACGCAGCGATTATCTGGTTAAACTTTAATTTGTTATTTTAATAAATATATATATATATATATATATATATATATATATATATATATATATATATACATATATTTATATATAATCTCATGTCTATGGATATTTATGAGCAATGCAAAGTCGAATATAGCTACGTGAAAGACTTATGCAAACATCATGCATTTATACTACAAAAGGAAAATACCAATCTAACAAGCGTAATGCTGTATTAATTGTTACTCTGTATTTGACCCATGACTTATTAACGTATGTACATTGTTTGCTGCCTTGTCACACAATTCTTAAGCTTCAATGACCTTTGAGTGGTCTTTTTAAAATCTTGAATATCTTCAATCAAAAGGTTATACTATATAGGGTGCGTCCAAAGGGTGCGTGCATGCGTTATATATCAATTGCGTCGGTTGAAGCAAGCAGAATTTTGACAGCTTGCTAAATCGCAGACACATAAAAAGATAACACACACACATTAAACACACGACAGCGTCGGTTGAAGTAAGCAGCATTTTGGCTGCTTACTAAATCGTAGACACATAACAATATAACACACACATACACACAAACACACGACAGCGTCGGTTGAAGCAAGTAGAACGTTGGCCGCTTACTAAATCATAGACACATAAAAAGATAACACACACATACACATACACACACACACACATACACACACATACACACACACAAACACACAAACATACACTAGATAACACCACATGTGGCTTTGCCCGGGAGGGTAATTTAGAGGGAATATTTAACACTGCACAGCCCCACTTTCCGCCATGGCGATTGGACTGCATGCCCTGCTTTCCATGTTACCCATCGCCACTGATATATATATATATATATATATATATATATATATATATATATATATATATATATATATATATATATATATATATATAGTATAAATATATATATATATATAGTATAAATATATATATATATAGTATAAATATTATCATTATTACTATATATATATCAATGTATAACGTAAACACACCCATGCGCGCACACACACACACACACACACACACACACACACACACACATACACACACATATATATATATATGTATGTATATATATATATATATATATATATATATGTATGTATAGATATATATATATATATATATAAAATATTAAACAAATAATGAATAAACAATGAAACAGTTCCTTATATTAAACAAAAAAAGTTCATTATTTAACGATCGTTTCTAGGATATATATGTGTTAGAATTGGCATGCATATTCAACAGAATATGCATGCCAATTGAATATGCATGCCAATTCTAACACATATATATCCTAGAAACGATCGTTAAATAATGAACTTTTTTTGTTTAATATAAGGAACTGTTTCATTGTTTATTCATTATTTGTTTAATATTTTATCTTGACTCTGTATACCGTTTATCTTTCACCGAAAGTGATTTTTCATTACATCTCTTCTTTCCATGGTATCCGGAATACATTGAGTTCTTCATACGGATTGGACACTACCGTAAACTCTTGGTAGATTTATCTTCATATATATATATATATATATATATATATATATATATATATATATATATATACATACATATATATATATATATATATATACATACATATATATATATATATATATATATATATGTGTGTGTGTGTGTGTGTGTGTGTGTGTGTGTGTGTGTGTGTGTGCGCGCGCATGGGTGTGTTTACGTTATACATTGATATATATATAGTAATAATGATAATATTTATACTTATATGTTTTATATACAATTATATATACTGTGTACATACATATATATATATATATATATAAATATTGAGGCACGTGGCCTAATAGTAAGGGTACTGGACTTACGATCATAATGTCGTGAGTTTGATTCCTGGGTTTCGTGTCGTGTTATTTAGCAAAACAATTCATTTCACGCTGCTTCAGTATACACAGCTGAGAATGATTTCCAGCAATAGCTGGGAGTTTATGCCTGCGATGGACTGTAGTCCTGTCCATGGGGGGAGTCGTGTACTCTCACTCGCTTCACGCCATGAAACCCGGATAAACTGGATGAGCACGGGCCAAATGGGCCTTCTGTCTGAAGACAGACAGATATTAGACCTTTGTATATATAGAAGTTGTTACACAACAGTTAGTTCGCCATACCCTGAACAATTGTTTCACCTTAACGGATTCTCAGCTCGGAATGGGCATGTTTATAGGAACAGCCTATAAACATGAGCTTTCCGAGCTGAGAATCCGCTAAGGTGAAACAATTGTTCTCGGTATGGTGAACTAAATGTTGTGTTACCACTTCTACCTAACTCGTCCCATGGACTGAGTGGTGTACCACTACGGATATCACCTTCCAGTGTTCCACCACTATATATATATATATGTATATATATAAGTAGAAGCAATGTGAGGGGAATTTGAAAGCATAAAAAGGCAGTAGACTGCCATATATATATATATATATATATATATATATATATATATGGCACTCTACTGCCTTTTCATGCTTTCAAATTCCGCTCACATTGTTTCTACTTTTCGCACAGGGCCAGTAATATTAATGAAAAGAAAATATCGAATAATTTGACCCCAATGAAGAAGTAGTACATTATATTATCGAACGTGTACGAATGAAGTGCAAAGCTAATTTTGCCTGTATTTGAATTCAAGACGTATAAGGCCCTAACTCTATGCTGAAAATCGTATTCTCCGATGCCCTATCGATAATGCCAATCCACAGCCCTACTTCCTGGGTTCATTATAGAATACAATTAACAAAGATATTGTTTATCTGTATGTCCGAGTGCGTATTTATGTGTATGATATTAAGAGATAGGCATAATAATTATATTATGCATTGATTGTCATACTTTGTGACTACAGAAATGATATGTGGTTTTATCTGATATTTTTGTTGTTATTTTTTTTATTTGAAAATTATTGTTTTGCTGTAGTCTTATGACTTGAAACAATTCATACAATTTTCCAATTTACATAATGTCTCATTGCAATCTCACCTTTTGAATCATTGTAAATATTTTATATTAAGTTTAAACTCAGTTATGTATGTATTGTGTGCTGAAATATATGATAAATTCTTCCATTATTTATCAGATATTAAATGGAGATTTTTAATTCTCTCATTATCATTGCCTATGTGTACACTGTCAGTAAAGATTTATTTATAAAGGCGAAGCAGCGTACAAAATATTATTACATTTTATAACTTTTGATTATTACTTATCTTTCACGTTTCAAATTGCCATGAGAAATACATTTAAGATTAGATAAACATGTTTTACACATAACTGAAATAAAAAGCAGTTTATTTTATTGTTTGTAGAAGATTTTTTTTTAATTTTATTGACTGTCTATGATTTATAAAGTTTTCAACTTGCGTATTTGAAATTAAAAATGAGCTGGTAAATTTGATATTTATATCATAATTTTATGTCTTAGTTTTTGGTAAATTAATACGAAACTGAACAATCTTTATAGTATCTTGCAAATGGCCGTTATTATATGTAATGTTTAATCCATACACGCAAGCACACACACTGTCACTCTCATATATATATATATATATATATATATATATATATATATATATATATATATATATATATATATGTATAAATATATATATATATATATATATATATATATATATATATATATATATATATATATATATATATATATATATATATATATATATATCGATGTTTATTATTTAGATTATTACACTACCTAGGAGACAAATTATATCGAATCAGAACGTGTTTATTCGATATATACCCGCAATGACATTGATAATAATCTGATATTTTAATCGAGACTTTAGAGACAGAAAGCTTGAAAATGAAATGCAGACAACATGCCAACATATAAAATCATCGAAATAGATACGCACTTAAAGAAATAATAAAAGAAACAATGATAGGCAGAGAGAAAATCAAGCTGAATAATGATATAATAGAAGTGTAGAAACAGAAGAGATATTATATAAATATTGTTTTCTCCTAGAGTTTCCCGCAGAATTCGATCTGGTACTTGAAGGAAGAACAATTCGCTTCATCTAAATGGTATAATTATTTCTGTTTTTTTATCCAGTGAAACCTTAATGCGCACAGTCTTCTAGAAATTATTATAAAAGGAAATATTAATAAATTCGTAGGAGAAAACAGAAAGACGACGGAAGTATGAAGGACTGCACTAAGTTACACGGTTATGGTGCCTCAGGCGGATGTACAATTTGGCTAAGCGAGTGTGATAATGAGTTATGTTTGTATATTTGTTCAGTCAGGGCAACTTCTTCTCTCTGAGTCGTTCTCTCTCTTTCTTTTAAATGTATGTATGTAAGTGTGGGCGTATCACACACACACACACACACAAACATATATATATGCGTGAGTGGGTGTGTGGGTGTGCCTGTGTGTGAGTTTGTGTGTGAGTTTTATGGTTCCTCATCACGTTCATATAAATATATATGTATTCCTGTGTATCATATCATCACTTCTATGTACTTGAAAGACTTTGACATTTTCAATATAAAGTGTATTTCTTCAGTGAAAATTCTTTTATCTGAAAATATTAATTTCCCTCGTCCAAAGAAATGAACATGTGCATCTATTTCGCATACAAGTTTCATTGACGAATATATAAACGTTAGTTGCATTAATTTTGCCATAACATTAAACAACAGTAACATATAACAACACACTGGTAACTTAATATTCAATATATGTCTAACTTGTTTTATCTTTGAATGAAAAGAAAGCTCACAATGTTATTACAATTACTTTGATTATTAGGAAAGTAGATTGGCAGTATCGGTAGATCATTGGATATCATGCTTAGTGGCATAGAGTTACGGCCCTTTACTTTCTGATTTCAAATCCCTCCAAGGTTGGCTTTGCATTTCATCATTCCGGGGTCGATAAAATGTACCAGTAATGCATTGGAGTCGATTTAATTAATGTTCCTCTCTCTTTCAAATGTTTCTCCTTGTGCCTAAAGCAAACACCGTTATTATTATTGCTATTACTAGTAGTAGTAGGACTGCGGATTGGCAGTATCGGTAGATGGTCGGACGCCATGCTTTCCAGCATAGAGTTACGCCCGCTTTACGGTTTGAATTCAAATCTCGCCTAGGTTAACTTTGCCTTATGGGGTTGATAAAATAAAGTGCCAGTCACGCACTTGCGTCGATTTAATCGACTCTCCACTCCCCCCAAATTTCCAGCTTCGTGCCTATATAAGAAACAATTGCTAGTACTACTAATACTAGTCGTAGTAGTAGTAGCAATAGTAGTATATTTACGATTTTTCTTATTATTGACATGATGTATGAAAAATATAATATAGTTCAACATTGATATCATACATTGATAATTATATACCATCACGTCACTAATACAGTTTTCTGAAACATTAATGTATAAATAATTATAGTGTAAACATAAATGGGTCAAAAATCGAACGGAATCTTCGAATCCGTATTCTATTCCACACTTACTACTATTCACACGTAACTACATTCATAAATGTATGTATATAAGTATGTATATGTCTTTATGTATGTGTGTGTATGTGTATGTATGCATGTATATATGTATATATGTATATATGTATATATGTATATATGTATGTATATGTCTGTCTGTATGTGTGTGTGGGGGGGGGTAAGTATGTGTGGGTGGTCCCGAAATTCAAGAGGAAGTCATAGGGGCACAGCTTTGATATATGACGTTTCTAGGGAAATGTTCAATCTATATGTTCTTATTCTCTAAGTCTGAATATAGCCGATTTCTTCTGCTGAAGGATAGTGATTAGTGATTGGCAGACTGGAAGAGAGAAAGAGATGTAGAATAAGTTTCAGCACCAGTATTAATTTGATACTGTTTTATAGATCTATGAATGAAAGTTAAAGGAAACTTCAAATGGATTGAACTCAGGGAGATGAGAGTCGAAACGAAAACCAGACAGCATTCTATGAGACGTTCTAACGACTCTGCCAATTCCCCATACATACATATATACATACATGATGATGGCTGCAACTCGATTTCGAGTAATTCCATCACTTGATGCATGGCGAGCAATTCCACGCATCGCAACACATATCACATGATGCTTGTGCCTGAGGATTTTTAAAAGCTTTTTTTTAAACGAGAAAAGGCTTTGTACGAACCAATCCCATTATCTGAACAGCGAATGTATTTACCCAAAGAGAAGAACTAGTCTACATCATTGGATGTAAGCGAAAATTATTGAACCTACAATCTCGTAACTTAGGAGAATTATTGCACCTTTTCCAATAACATCTGTGGGTTAAAATATGGTGTAGAAATTATGTGAAATCAGATTTAACATATATACATGTGTGTTGAGTGGAACCTTATGCTGGTTGTTTTCAGACAAAATCGCCAATTTAAGGAAGCTTCCCACACGTAATCAAGTAGATTTAGAAACGTGTTATATTTATTCGTATTTTCCCGGGGAAAAAGCAACGAAGTTATATTCATACACGCACATATACATGCACATATGAATATATACATAATACTGTATATAATTAGAGAAAGTTTTGAATAAGTTTGAATAAGTTTTCAATATTTGTTACACACTTACAAAATTTCTGCGATGAATAGAAATTTAAATCTGAACGTATCTAAAATACGAGGGAAAGAAACCATTAAAAGCACATTTAATATTTTTACCATTTAAAGAAGTCAAATGAAACACTAAATTCAGACAGAGATAGCATACAGCAATATATCTAATATATCATTTACTAGAAAATCATCATTTACTGAAACACACAGGAAGATGACTTCTAGGACATGTCTAAATAAATTGCAGGCTGCAAGCATAATCTTCAAAATATTTATTCATTCTGTCTTGGATACATATATCAATCATCACAGATGACTCCTCGTTTGACAAATTTTACTTTTAAGTCTAGTTGAAACTATATATTTAATCAGAAATGTCGCTCGACATTGATTCACCTACTAATTAACCATATGAATAATGTGTTCCCGTCAAAGATCTTAACCGTTTATATGAAAGAGAAAATAGATAATGGAAATACGACAGTTAATGTTTTCAGAGTTTCTGTACACAATACAGTAATTAAGGTAGTATAAATATTTATTAATGACAAAGAATTGATGCTTATCAATGTAAGTTTGCGAATAAAATATATTAAGGATATTAAAATATCATTCTATCTTATACTATCCCTCACTCACTCTCTCTCCCTTTCTCTCTAGCTTTCTATATACTTATCTATCGATCACTCACATACACTATCGATCAATGCCCACAGAGATAGATGTGTACATACGTACACAGATAAACATGCAGCCATATCCACATCCACACACATGTGGTTTTTCTCACATCTGGCATATATATATATATATATATGTATATATATATATATTAAAATGACAGATTAAAGTTTAAGGATCGGTGCTTTCACACTTATGTTATATATATATAACTTTGATAACTTGGTAGGATTCGGCCAGTATTGGCCCAGGTCATGTCTAACTTAATAGCACCACCTGGCGAAGTCTTACAAATCAGTGTTTGGTACCATGGCCCACTCGAGCAGAGAGTTATTGTTTACTGAGGCATATCCGGGAGTAGGAGGCTTTTCCGGGATTTCTTGAAGGAATTTATCCAAAGACTTCTTGAACTTCATGGGGTCTGTTTCTGCTTTGATGTGTTTATATATATATATATATATATATACAATTAGATCAACAGATCGTTAAAAGAGTTCTAAGTGTTTTATTATGCGCATTTCAAAAACAAATAAAGTGTGTTGCTCAAGGAAACAACACGTCACCCGGTCCGAGAATTGAACTCACAGCCTTTCGATTGCAAGCCCATTGCTCTAACGTCAAAGCCATGCGCCTTCACATATATATATATATATATATATATATATATATATATATGTGTGTATATATATATATACATATACATACATATATATACATATATATATATGTGTGTGTATATATATATACATATACATACATATATATATACATATATATATATATATCTATATCTATATATATATTTGTGTATATATATATACATATATATACATATATCTATATCTATATATATATATATGTATATATATATATATATATATGTATATATATATATATGTATATATGTATATATATATATATATGTATATATGTATATATATATATATATATATGTATATATATATATATATGTATATATGTATATATATATATGTATATATGTATATATATATATATGTATATATGTATATATATATATATATATGTATATATGTATATATATATATATATATATATATATGTATATATATATATATATATATGTATATATATATATATATATATATGTATATATATATATATTATATATATATATATATATATATGTATATATATATGTATATATGTATATATATATATATATATGTATATATATATATATATATATATATGTATATATATATATATATGTATATATATATATATATATGTATATATATATATATATATGTATATATATATATATATATATATATATATATATATATATATATATATATATATGTATATATATATGTATATATATATATATATATATGTATATATATATATATATATATATATATATATATATATATATATATATATATATACGATATTAAATTAATGGAAACTATATTTATAAAACCATATTTATTTCATTATACATATTTAAGGGATACCAAATTAAAATATGGTACGCCTTCATCAGACAAAATACAATATATAAACAGTTTTATAAATATAGTTTCCATTTATTTAATATCGTATATCTACTCCCAAAACTTGTCGAGTACTTTATATCAGTTATAAATTATTTACTTGTTGTATCCCAACAATTTTAAATAGAACTTTTGCATATATATATATAACAGAATAATCTAAACTATGTTCAAAACATTGTATTGCTGACAATAATTTCTTCCAAACTTTCGTTTGGCAGTATCGGAGCTCTACCAGAGTTTAAACATATAATTAACTTCCTATTCCACAGAACAATCATATAGAAACATAGATATTAATGTTGTCATCAGCTGTGTCATATTCACAGAGTGGAGATGTTGAGGTCAGTGTCAGTGGAGCGACAATGATTACAAAAGAATAATATAACAATTGAAGAGGAATTAGGGCAGAATGTTACTCGCAAAACGAGGACATTAGCAGTACATATGCAAGCCTATAGAGAGTGCAAATGTGTTAGGCATCTACAGAATAGAATGCACTAAAAATCATTTAGCTGAAGGGGGAAGTATTAAGTTGCGTTTGATGTCTCATAAGGGATTGGTGAGTCAGAA
>OZ024749.1:48815520-48820520 GCA_964016885.1 Eledone cirrhosa
TGTATGTTGTGTTTCTTTGAATATAACTGTTTCTATGTTTGACCGCGAAAACGTTTTTGTAAATGTACACACACACACACAATACATTATTTAGTTCCCTTTTATATGTCTAGTCGCATGTCTGTGTATATATATATATATATATATATATATATATATATATATATATATATATATATATATATATATATATTATATATATATATACCGACTTGTCTCTTTAATGGATAAGATATATCTTCCTACTTCTTATTGTTCTCGAATCAGATTTCCACCTTCCTTTGTAGTAATCGCCTGCTATCTGCTACCAACGCATGTCATTCCACGAGTCTTCAATGTAATAATTGTTTCTACTTTTGGCACAAGGCCAGCAATTATCTCAGTGTATTACTGGTACTTTATTTTATCGACACCGTAAATATGAAAGCAAAGTTAATCTCGGCGGGATTTGAAATATGAACGTAAAATATCGTAAATATATGCTGCAAAGCATGGCGTCAGACCCTCTACCGATACTGCCAATAAATAATGGTGGTGGCATAGGGCTGCTCAAGCAAAACGCGTCTCAGCTCTTACTCTTATTCTATATCCAACATTGGAGTTAACAGCCAGATATATTGCTATCAATTTTCTGTCCTTTTACCTTCGCCATTATCTGGTACCACCTTTCATCATATTCAACTCCATAACATTATAACCAATCCAATCATCCTGTCTATACAATTGGCTACATGTCATTGTGGTTAACAAATCTATTTTTCCTTAAAGATGCGTTTATATATATATATATAATATATATATATATATTAAAAACTCCATACATTCTTGTAAAGTATTCATACACAAGTATTCATACCCATGTTCCCACTCAGATATATACTAACATCCACACACTCATATATGCATGTATCTATCTATCCATCTCTCTCTCTCTCTCTATATATACATATATATATATATATATATATATACATATATATATATATATATATATACATATATATATATATATATATATATATACATATATATATATATATATATATATATATATATATATATACATATATATATATATATATATATATATATATATATATATATATATATATACATATATATACATATATATACATATATATATATATATACATATATATACATATATATATATATATATATACATATATATACATATATATACATATATATATATATATATATATATATATATATATATATATATATATATATATATATATATATATATATATATATACATATATATATACATATATATATATATATATATATATATATATATATATATATATACATACATACACGTATATATATATATATGTATATACATGCCTCTCTGTTGTGTGGGATGGGAGTTGTGTATGTGTAGGAAGAATGGAAATAATAAATAATCCAATATTCCAATATCATATTGTTCTCAAAATTACATCTTATGTATCGCATCTTTTGGCATGATATTGTTATGATACGCCTCTATGATTGGATTGCCATTTTTCCTAATGATGTATTATGCTAATTATTCTTACAACAATACTTATAGACTAACAGAGATGTCTAATTATGTACAATGCAACATACGACAGGTGCCATTCGCATGGGTGCTTGTCCATTCATGTGATATAATGTAAAGTAAATTGTAACCTACAACTAAAAGAATCTCATTTGAAACGGTTCTCCTAAGACAGAGCTGATGTAAATGGCAGTCGCCTTGTAGTTCATTAATCAACAACATAGCATTTGGTAATGGGGAATCGAGTGGAAAAGAAACTATTTGATATAAGTAATTTAGAAACTGAAAAATAGAAAAGAATTAACTTTCAAACACTGATAAAACTTGTAACTTAGAAAGCGATAAGGCTTGCAGTACGATACGACTTGACACTTTGCAACATTCCAATGAAACATACGTCGCATAGTTCTTTATCTGGAGCAAATAATAATGATTTATACTTAAATGAATCTTCCCCAGCCATACAATAATACACATAGAAAGTTAATGTATTAATAACTAGCAGAATGGCCCGGCGTTGTTCGGGATTTGCTCTAGGGTTCTTATATATTTGATATATATTTATACTTATCGAGCCTCGTGAAATAAATACATTTGCTTATATTTTGTTATTGTGTATGCAAAAATATCTGTACACGAAAATATAATTATATATATATATATATATATATATATATTTATTTATTTATTAAAATAACAGATTAAAGTTTAAGCAAAGAATCGCTGCTTTCACCCTTAATGGGATCTTCTGAAACTAACAAAGTCAATCTGGAAACGCAGAAGAGAATATTTCAAAAAACATTGCAACCGGAGGAAGACAGGAAGACGATACTTTGGTTCGTGGAAACGTTCCCTGGCAAAGAACGGGAAAAAACAAATATAATACGTCATTATTTGGAGCGGTGAAAAACAATTACGGTTCTTATATATTTGATATATATTTATCCTTATCGAGCCCTCTTTGGATTTTAGTCTTCAAATTTTTAATTATTACTATATATAGTCTTCAAATTTATTATTATTATTACTATTACTATATATATATATATATAACAGTACAGAATACATCGGCCTCGGGATGGTGTCTACAAAAAATTGTCGTAGATTACCAGGGTTTTTTTTCCCTGCGAAGAAAATCAATAATGTGTTGCGAAATAAATACTTTTGTTTATATTTTGTTATTGTGTATGCAAATATATCTGTACACGAATATATATATATATATATATATATATATATATATATATATATATATATATATATATATATATATATATATTAAAATAACAGATTAAAGTTTAAGCAAAGAATCGATGCTTTCTCCCTTAACGGGATTTTCTGAAACTAAAAAAAAAACAATCTGTGAACGCAGAAGTAAATATTTCGGAAAACGTTACACACTATATATATATATATATATACACACACACACCGCGTCATAATGTCGTAATGCAGAGAGCCAGACATACAGACGGATATTATATGGGCGCAACGTTATATCTATGTATCTATCTAAAATGAGAAAGTCTAAGAATTATATAGAGAGATCGATAAATCGCCTAATGCGGCCCCGAGGTTATTGACATTTTTCTCATAACACTCACAGGACCATAGGTATTACATATGTAATGTTTGAAAACAATCGGTTGGGTGGTTCTCGAGTTTGAGTGAGGTGACAGACAGGGAGACAATCTCTGTTTTAGATATCTAGACTAGCAGAAAACCACCCGCCGGGTAGTTTTCTGCTAGTATATATATATATTACACACACAGAAATGTATATATATTTCTGTGTGTATATATATATATATATATTACACACACAGAAATGTATATATATTTCTGTGTGTATATATATATATATATATTACACACACAGAAATGTATATATATTTCTGTGTGTATATATATATATATATTACACACACAGAAATGTATATATATTTCTGTGTGTATATATATATATATATATTTCTGTGTGTGTATATATATTATACACACACAGAAATGTATATATGTTTCTGTAGCACTCCTCAATTCCCCCTCTCTCCCTCCCGCTATCCCCCTCTTGTAGTCTGTCTCTTTCTTTCACTCTCACTCTCTATCTGCGCGTGCGCAAAAACATTCGCACGCGCGCACGTGTTTTAGCGTCTATTCCCTCTCTCTCTCTCCCTCTCTCCCTCCCGCTATCCCCCTCTCGTAGTCTTCTCTTTCTTTCACTCTCACTCTCTCACTACGCGTGCGCAAAAAACATTCGCACGCGCGCACGTGTTTCCACTGTCGGGCAGACAGACACAGAAATTGCTGGTTATATATTATAAGGAGATTACATATACATATGTAACTATGTATATCGGCATCATCATCCCCATTATATATATATATAATATGGGCCGAAGCCGAAAAAAATTTTGTTTGGCAGCTCTAATTGCGCCTTAATTTTATTCAAAAAATTGTATACTAACATATTCGAATACCAGACACTATTGGAATCAACAATAGCAGCGTCCTGAGGGTCATTACAAAACACAAATTTGCGAGAATTATTGTTTAAGGCTTGGAAGGTTGTAAAAAAATCCGCAAAATCTTCCATTCTTTAAAAAAAAAAAAATATTTTTAATAATATTTAAATAACTGGCGGTTAGAAAAAAATATTCCTATGAAATTTTAATCATACCATTAGGTGTGAATAAGGAAATATTTTTTTATTGTCAAAACAAATGTTCAAAAGTTAAACTTCAATTTTTTGAATTATTTCCGATTTTTTCATGAAGTTGAACACTGGACATTGGCTGCTGCAAATGGAAATTAAATCGTATTTTATTGTATTTAAATTTCTAACCTTATTTTATTATTTATATTTTTTCAATAAGAAATAAAAAAAAACAACAACAAAAATTGAAGAAAAAAATTGAACAAATCAAAGGTAGGTTATGGTACTGCGCAATCTGATTAATAAATTACCTCATCAGCAGCAATCTTCTTCAAATGGTCCTTATTATCAGCAGCAACAACCACAAATTCAATGGCAACCTTCTTCGCATGGTGTCGAGTCAGAACCGCCTCGAACTGGTTACTTCTGGCTTGTGCAAGGTGTCTCTATAGCAACCAGCGATTCCCTCGGCCTCAGTGACCAAAGTCAGTGGAGAGGGGAAGGTAATGTTTCTGTAGCACGTGTTTTAGCGTCTATTCACTCTCTCTCTCTCCCTCTCTCCCTTCCGCTATCCCCCTCTCGTAGTCTGTCTCTTTATTTCACTCTCACTCTCACTCTCTCTCTACGCACGTGTTTCCACTGTCGGACAGACAGACAGAGAAATTGCTGGTTATATATATAAGTAGATGAACCAAACTTGAGTATCTCAATAGCATATAATAGAAACGTAAATTTATGACAACATATATCTCAACATTCTGCATCAACCCTTTTTACTCTGGTCGAAATGTTACA
>OZ024749.1:48825520-48843020 GCA_964016885.1 Eledone cirrhosa
ATAAATATTACTCTGGTCATTGTTTCTCTATTATGTATTGAATATTATTAATGTCCCTAAATCTAGGGTCCTCATTACAAAGGAAATGAATCATTATAGTTTTTATAGTTTGTTTTCTCTGCAGAAATTCATGTGTATGATAAAGAGATAATAATAATAATAACGGTTTCTTATATAGGCACAAGGTCAGCAATTTTTGGGGAAGAGAAAGTCTATTAAATCGAACCCAGCTGCATGACCGGTACTTTATTTTGTCGACCCCGTACGGATGAAAGGCAAAGTTAATCTCGGCGGGGTTTGAACTCAGACCATAAATGGCCGTAACTCTTTGCTATAAAGCATGGCGTCAGACCCTCTACCAATACTGTCAATCCACAGCCTTTATAACAACAATAATAATAAATATTATTATTAATATTATTGTTGTTGTTATTGTTGTTGTTGATGGTGTTGTTGTTGTTGTTGTTTTTGTTGTTTTTGTTGTTGTTATAATTATAGTATGTGGTAAGAACCTGTCAGGAGAGCTGGACAGCAGAAGGTCTTCAGGGAAGAAACACCATTTAGCCCTAAAACCTTTATTGCCGTGTTCTGTCGTCTTTCAAAATTGATTTGAGCAAATGAGGGAATTTGCTGCTCTTTTCAAAAGCTGAGACAAGAGGGTCAATATGTAAATGTATGTAATATCATTTACCTCCGGATTACCAACACCAGCTAACGCTATGTTCAGTAAACTTCCAATCACAAGCCGTCATTCACAAATAACTAACCATTAAGATGTTTGCTAATGACTATAGGTTCAGGTTACACTGCAAACTTGCACAAATGGTACAATCATTCATTGTTATTGCTTAGTCATTCGTCATACTGATCGAGCAGACTAATTATAAATGGAATCCCAGTCATAAGATCCCTATTTATCACGCGTCCATATAATCAAATATATCCGTTTAGAGACGATTTAACGAGACAAGACGGCAGTTTCTTGAACATGGACAATTATATAGCAACTTTTTCATTTACTTCCTTTCCAGTGTGAAATGTACCTGCATGGAGTAGCAACCTATTCTCTCTGATGCTATATCCTACCTAACAATACGTAAAAATCTATTGAATTATTGAATAATATAACTTGAGATAAAAACAAAAGCAACAACGTGTTTGATCATGACTGAAACACATCTGAAATAGTTATAAAGCTACTATGACATGAAGAAACAGAACAACAAAAATATGCGAGTAAAAATTAATGATATTTTATGTTTAGTGTTTTCTTCTTTTCTATTAGATAGTTAATAATACATTATTTAATAGTTAGCTTTCCATTTGAACCGAAAATGCCGTGTATTTTTACCAAAATAATGTCTTCGAAGATTGAAAAAAAAAGTTACAATGACACATTGTGAAATCTGATAAACTAATTAAGAAAGTAGCAAAAGAGAAGAAAGGAAGAATATAATATGAAGTGAAAATTGGAATAAACGTGCAAAATAAATAGTATTATCTCAAATATTCCTATTATATAGCACAGAGCGGAAAGAAATAGAAAAATAAAGAAGAAAAATCCATCTAATTTTCATTTCTATACGGATATCGGTTTCTCTGCAAAATTCATCATGTGATTTTTGAATGAGCATATCTATTTCCTTAGAGTCATTCATATATATTATACCGTAACAATATGTAGGTTGAGATGATTGTGGACTAGGAACAGAACTAAAGAAAAATATATGAAGTGTATTGTAGCATTGTGTACCTAACTCTCCTTTTCTCTGTCTC
Source organism: Eledone cirrhosa (assembly GCA_964016885.1). Taxonomy (NCBI): domain Eukaryota; kingdom Metazoa; phylum Mollusca; class Cephalopoda; order Octopoda; family Eledonidae; genus Eledone; species Eledone cirrhosa. Next base: position 48,827,297 of record OZ024749.1, read on the forward strand.
TCTCTCTCTCTCTCTCTCTCTCTCTCTCTCTCTCTCTATATATATATATATATATATATATATATATATATATATATATATATATATATATATATAATAGTGAAATATATATATATATATGTATATATAAATATATATAATAGTGAAATATATATATATATGTATATATAAATATATATATATAATATTAGGGATACTATTTATGGTTATGTATATATTAAAACGTTTTATAGTTATGTATATTTTAAACCCTAAACAGTGAAGGTCAGTAATTGATTACTACCTTATTACCAGTAAGATAAATAGCTCAATGCAATAACATCAGTTGTTCTACAGACTATCAAACTATCCTCTAGCAATATCTGTTTTATTTGCCGAATGTATTTTAATTTTTATTTTAATTTTAATTTTAATTTTAATTTTGATTTTGATTTTGAATTTGAATTGCTGTACAAAAATAGTATAGTATAATATATGTCACTCCACTGTACATCAATATATATATATATATATATATATGTATGTCTCTTGCGTTGGAAAGGGGGTCAATTATGTATACAAACATTCAAAAATGATCCGAAGACTCCATGCTTAGGTTTGGATGAAACAATTGTAAGTAAATAAATGATTTGAACATAACTTTGATTCTTGTAAATTCTATATATATATATATATATATCACTCTTATTATTCGCACACTAAGTAGACACTTCAACATTGATTTGCATAAGTAAACTATATTCTTGAATTCGTCATGATGTCATTTGCTTAATTACCTAGTGTAACTTTCTTTGCATTATCAATTAATAATTAGAAATCTCATATATCACATTGTTATGTTTATCACTCTAAACTTATTTACGTTACGCACACCCACGGTCAAAAACACCGAGTAACAATTAGCCATACATAGACGCGCATTCACACACAAACATATATATGTATGTATGTATGTATGTATGTATGTATGTATGTATGTATGTATATATATATATATATATATATATATATATATATATATATATATATATATATATATATATGTATGTATGTGTATATATATATATATATATATATATACACTCACAAACACACATACGGAGAAATATACAGATACAGAGACAAGCAGAAAATTAATATGGAACATGATATATTAATTTCCCAATTACTTTGCCTCGATCATGGTGCCGTGATGTCCACGTTTTTACGCCTCTTCTCTTTTATTTTATATTAACACATTTAATGAAAGCTCATTTGCGGAGATTGTTAAAGTATTTGTGTATAAATAAGAGCATGTCTGTCTAAATTGTGTATGGTTTCAACAATTATAGATACATAACTGTTTCTACTTTTGGCACAAGGCCAGCAATTATCCAGTGCATTACTGGTACTTTATTTTATCGAACCCGTAAGGATGAAAGACGAAGTTAACCTCGGCGGGATTTGAACTCAGAATGGCAAGGGCCGTAACACTATACGTCAAAGCATGGCGTCCGACCCCCTACCGGTACTGCCAATCCACCGCCCTTATTACAGATACATAATGTTAATGAGAGATCACCGTACTCCAAAGTATGTACCATTTTACATGCATAACCCGGCATTTTAACAACTAGAGACACCCGCTACTCAAATGGTACTTAATTACAATCGAGTAAATCTACTTCAAAAGTTCATCCATGCTGTATTGCTTCAGGATTAAGTGAATCGCTATCGATATAACACGCCGGTATCAGAATATATTCCGAAATGCTATCAGTTCTACATACTAACGCTTATACACATTTTATGCCAACTATCATTCATATTTGGGGAAGAGGTCACCTGCATCTAAATCAAAAAGAACAAATACTGACTCGGGTATAGCTCTGTTTATGTTATAAAGTTCATGCTAATAAATGAAACTTGTTTAAATATCCACATCTACGCAAATAAGTCCGCTATTGGTCTGGCAGATTATTGCATTATTATTCTTAGCTTAGAAATGTGGTTTACTATTTCGAATTCAATCTTATACGATGAAGATGTCGAAGCTGAAATGAGAAACCGGAATAAGGTCAGACATTACGTCGATAAAAATAAAGTATAGGTTCCGTCATTGATAAAAAAAAAGCAACAACATAGTTCTGCATATCTAAAAAAACGATTAATAGACCGAAACAGTATATTCTCATGAACATCAGCTCATCTCAGACATTTAAACAGTAAATCATAGTATATGGCTTCTCGATGTTAATCTTTTATTATGTGAAAGAATAGCTCTTAATAATTTTATATACCTTACATTCTCCCATCCCTATTTGTCTGTCTCTCAAGTATATATCAGTTTAAGTTAGTTATCCTGCATATGTATACGCCTGTCTGTAAGCTTTGGCACGTCATGTTGTGAATGCATGAAGATATTTAGAAGGATAGATAAGGAACTGGGTTAGTACGTGTTGAACATTTCAGGGAATGCATTTATATAAAGTGTTCTGCGGACTATATTCTCCTCTATTACATACCTTTTACCTCACACGCCATCTCACTCTCTCACACACATGTATATATATATATATAATATGCATATATACATATATAATGTGTATATATATACCTTTCATTTATATATATATATATGTATATATATATATAACGTGTGTATATATGTGTGTGTGTGTGTGCGCGTATGTGTGTGTGTGTGTGTGTGTGCGTATGTGTATGTGGGAGTGTGTGAGTGTGTGTATGTGTATGAATGGGCAAAAATATGTGAGTGTCTCTGTCTGTTTTTTTAGTGTATGTGTACGTACAGTAATATGTATATGTGTACGTACAGTAATATATATATGTGTAAGTACGAACAAGATGATTATCTCTATACGTCAGCACAATAAAGGTGTATTACGGCCTCAAGAATCATGTGAGGAAATTACAAAGAAGACAATGATATTCAAATGTACCTGATACAAAGAAAGCCTGTTGAAAACTCACAGAGCGGAAATGCTGTGATCATTCTGAATGAAAGATGGAAACTGTGAAACTGTGTGAGAGTAAGGCTTCCCTTTGTATTATTAGAAGCAAATAATTATTTGACACAGGAGCAAAATAATGAATGTGTAAATTAGATGTTTCTATCAACTATTGAAGCAAAATCATGTTTTCAACGGCTTGGCCAGATGAGGGAAGACAGCACTCATGTCTCTTTCTGTGGATTCAGGAATAAGCAATATATATGTGGAAAATGTTACCGGGGAAGAAGGGCGGTAATGGATGAATGAAGCATAGTGAACTCGCGTATACCACCCATGTAGTGTGTGATGGTGTTAAATCTCGGCTAAAAACGAAGAACAAGAGCAGTTTATACGATAGATTTCCGCCAAACTACTTTCTACTAAACTTAATTTGCAACACTTTCTTAGGTTGGACCAATGATCCTGAATGTGCATACCAACATTATAGAATTTATCACCAAGTAGTTGGGAGGCAAAGACTGAATATGAATGCTTGATGCTATACCTGTGATTGATGCTATACCTGTGAAATCTTGCGTGCAACTCCTGTTATTAATAATTGTATTGATTCTTTTTCAGGAACTATCTAAAAAATAAACCTCATTTCATCCTCCATAAGAATATATGCTTCGGCCTATGAACCTTTCAGGCAACATTCCTATTTCATCATTATATATATGTATTAGGTTTTACAGTATGGCATTATATCAAATCATATTTAATGCACCAGTAGTTTATTGTATCATATCATACATTTTTCTGAGACTGGGTGATATCAGCCATGAATATTTTTCTTTTATATCGGAGTCGAGGACTATATTAAGCAATGCGCCAGTTTGATATTTACGATTGTGTAGTCTGAATTGTGTAGTCTGATTGTGTAGTATGAGATATTTGGCTGCAGCTTTTCTGCTGTCCGAATGTGCATGATGTGTCTCCACCGTTGTCTATGTCGTTTATTGAACCAGAGTTCAAAATATATGCCGCATTTGACAATGTAGCTCTCCGATAGAGATAAAAGCACTGTGTGATTAAATATTATGATATAGCTGGGTTAATCGATTTGAAGAAATCTTCCATTGGGTTTGTAAAAGGCAAAAATCGATAGCTGCGCCATCTTTTTTCTTTTTTTGTTTTTGGCTATTTTATTATCCCTTTAAAGTTACTATGATTGAATGTTGAAGAATAATTTTTTTTACCTATAGTTAATTGGAAGCAATATCCCCAGAAATTAAAATTATGATAATTTTTCAGAATATATTCATTAAATCCCTTTTCAATAATTACTGGTTATTCTCTGATTCCCTGAAGACGAAAAAAGATCAAATAATGAAAGAAAAGACTAAACTATTATGTAATATGTATGCGTGTTATAAGATATTTGAATATTGTACACTACTTCATGAATCTTTTATAAACAATTTTATTCTAGATATTTATATAATTTATTTATTTTTTCTTTTAAATGAATTCCATTATATGCAGATTTTTTTCATAGACTTAGTTTAGTTTTGTTCTTTATCTTTATTTGACTGAAAGCTAAAAATTCCCGACTTAACATAATGCCTCTTCATATACCCATAGCTTTAAACATCTACTATATGTAAATAAAAGTCTATATTAGCAATTTCATGTTAAATGCGTCTTATATTCTAGCACGTACATGAAGAATGAAGAAACAAGAATCCTACTTGATGGTATTGTGATATTTCTTAACCTTTGTAGTACTTCTCAAACAAGAGGCCTGCGGCATGTTTCTGTAAAAGACAGCTTTTAGATTGATAAAAGATTACATCTGAAGATTAGCAAATCTTTTCTTATTATATTAACGTAGATGATTTTTCTTCTTTTCATGTTGTAGGCATGAATGTAAAGGAGACCATCACTATATTGCGGCTGCGGCGCACAAAAATCACAGAATGTCATTGAATAGAGTGGAGCAGAATTAAGTATATATATATATATATATATATATATATATACTTTTATCTCGACATTAATGCAGTCGCTCGAAATGTTTCGGCACGTATATGAAACGCGAGTTAAAATAATTAATTATCTGACATAATCGTATTCAATACTTATTGCCAGGCGAGGTTTGTCTCTTTAAATGGAATGTTCCCAAAAGAAAATGCCAAGACGTTATATTTATTTTTATTTTTCTATGCATAAAAAGAAATGGCAGCATTTGAAGAGGATGGAGTTTTTGAGCGCATTACTCCGGGCAAAAAATCACTAATTCAATTATTATCCCATTAATAGAAATCGGTGGTTTTCAAGATGAAGAAATGAGTATATAACTACAAAAGATTTGCTTATATTGATTTGCAATCTCTTTTATATTGTATCATATGAATGAATCGTCGAACCAATTTCAAATGGAACTGTTACACATATATAAAGATATAAAATAGAATGAATAAGAAAATAAAATGCAATAAGTCTTAACTATTGGTAGAATCATTCACGTCAATTTCTGGTATGTGGCGAACTAGTTGCCATATTGCTTAAAAACTGAGTGGTCGTTTTTATTAGATTTTGATTATTATTTCCAAAGATGTTGAAAAGGAGTTGATGCATTTTTTTCTATTGCTCATTTATTGGTATCAGTCAAACTCCTGTGCCCATGCTGGAGTATGCCTGCAAATTATTTTGTCACTATTATACCGACCTCAGTACATAATCTGGTACATTTATGCGTGTTTTAATTCTCAAAATATAAAGTTTGCACTCCTGGACATAGAGATAACCAATTGCCAGATTTGCCTTCAACTTAAAATTGAAATGTAGTATACTTCCCTGGGAGTAAGACAAATACAACCAACTATAATAATACAGACATGATGCTAATATATATATATGGTACATATATTATAGTAATGTCTATTATTTCCTGGCATTTATAAAGTATTATATTTATATATATTATGTATATAGATTCATTTCAGATGTGTATTTTTACAGTTGTATTAGTCTAAATGCATCCATTTCCTTCAAAATCAAACCTTGAGGATTAATTAGTAGCTACTAGAAATTAACATTTGAAGCATAGTATAATAACATCACTAACAAGAATTGCTGAGTAAATCAACAAGTATCCTGAGAGATCTAATATCTCATGTGCTTCACTAATTACTGAATATTAGTTATATCGTCATTTTGAAACCTGCGCTACTAAGTTTGAAATATGTATATGCAATGAAATTTCGAGCCAATTTATATGTTGTCATCTTCTAAGAAAGATTTCGTTTGACATGTCCAACATAACCATTTCATGGGAATTTTACAGCAGGTGACAAGGCGTATATCGAGCGAGTTTTACTACACATGTATACATGTGTAATTAGTGGGGAAATAATATCGAATATTCTGGTATAACAATGCCCTTTTTTTCAAGTCACATAGGCGATATTTGCTATATAATTTATAAGGTATATTCCTCTCAATGTGTCTAGAGTTGATGACATTTTCTTGTATTACAAACATTGTTCCATTTGATGTTTCATTTGAAACGTAAAACAATTTCATATGAAGAATGTCACTGCTGCAGTGATAATCGATATTTCAGCTTTCAAACGTCTATAATCAGAATAAAGAACAGGCTTTCTTTGAGTTCGAAAATGGGGAACAATCATTGAATAGTAACCTACCAGCAATGATCAGTCATTGTATGTTTGATATCTGAAATGTATGATATTTATTTATTTATTTTTGTGTTTCATTATACTTGTAGAATATATGTTATTATTAACATTGTGTATATAATGTCCAATATTACAAAACGCTATACTGATGATTTCAATACTAGTTACATCATTTTTTTCGGAAATCATTTTAATTCTGCCAGTATCTTCATTTCTAATTCTAACGTGTGATACCTAGAATCAATCTGAACTATGCCAATCTATTTGAATCCATAATTAGCAAACTCTCATGACATCTCACCTCCATAACGGTACTCACCCTTAGCCAATGATGTTTATCATTCTTGTTTATGCTGTCACCTTATTGTACCAATCTATCAATACACTTGACATTTCAAAGTTTTCTATAAATGTTAGCACGTTTTTTCCTGGGAGTGCAAGCATTGATTGAAGCTAATATCTATGCCTAATGGTTACCATCGCTATATAATAGCATACATGTGTTTTCGCTTTCATTAGTTAATTCAAGAATGATACATATTTATTAGCAGTAGAACCTAATATCATATGAAATTCAAATATATCAAGCCATTTTTTGTATTAAATTGAAGTTTAAACTGATAGAAATTCTAAAGACAGAAATAGGAGTTTCCCCCACATCGTCATCGTTATTTTAAATGAATTTTCTAAAGTCTCATAATTTATTTTTCTCTTTTCCTCTCATCGTATGTTACATACAACATCCCATAATCTCTCTTAATATTTAAGCTTTTTAATATTTAAGAGTAGCTATGGTAAAAATGTCTGAGCAAAGTCTATGTAAACATTTAATATGTAATGTAAGTCTTCCCTTTGAAACCGTAATGTATGTGTTTCACGTTTATTAGTAATAATTCAGGGGAAGACTGTATTATATATTTCTGTTGAAATATGATACACCTCATTTACATTTGTTCCGTATTAGTATTACCTACTATATTAACGGTGAATTGGCAGTATCGGTAGAGGGTCGGACGCCATGCTTTGATGCATAGAGTTACGGCCCTTGCCATTCTGAGTTCAAATCCCGCCGAGGTTAACTTTGCCTTTCATCCTTACGGGGTCGATAAAATAAAGCACCAGTACTGTACTGGGTAATTGCTGGCCTCGTGCCGATAGTAGAAACAATTATCTACTATATTAACAGAAATGTAGCTATGGTAACTATTTTCATATATACATTTATATTACTTTTAGTTTTCTCTGTGTGGTGTCACAAAATGTCCAACATAACGGTCCTTAATTTGTCATTATTTCCGTTAGTAATTTCTAGATATTTTATTATATATTTTTTTTTACTAACAATATTATAAAATAACCTAAACAATCTATTCTATCCAGATTTGTTAATCGAAATCTTCTGAGGTTATATGATTCCATGATTACGAAGGACAGATGAAAAAAAGAACAGGCTGAACAAAAGCAAAACATTTCTTTCTGGCTTAATATTTTTGAATGTTACTTTTTGTACGTTTGTGATCTATTCTTCTAACAGCTTTTGAGAAACGGTTATATAACGATATACTGTATAATTTGTAAGAATTTCTTACGATGGCATTGTTATATCATCAGTCAACGTTAAATTCTCTTGTTCACATTGTCATATTAACGGATGATTAGACGCTAGATGTTATTGTTACATTCTTCTTTGAAATTGGACTTCTTCTGAAGTCGAATGAATGTCTATTGCGCTGTGCATTGTGGTTCTTAACTGTTTATAGCTTCAGAAAGAATCAGTATAATAAACGTGAGAAAAAAATGTTGATTTCTACAGATCTCGTAAGATATCAAAGTTATTAGGAACGATAATAAATACACCAGACAAACATTATATTGTATACACCGATATCAAATATGTCTTTTGGATTCGATTTAAATAAGAACCAGTGAAATATTAAATTCAATCATATCGACATTATCCATTTCCACAATATACTACAGGGACGTGGGGGCATTGCCAGAATTATTTATAAAAAGAGAAGATATAATGTATATATCGTTTGTTTATTACTATTATTTTATATATATATATCCAGGGTTCAATCGGGAGTAACCGCCGTAAGTAAGGTACTCAACAATGAAACAGATCTAGTTCTGTGGAAGCTTTTCTATATTAAATATATATATATATATTTTATTTATATTTGTAAATTGTCTACTCTAACCATAATTTTCAGTAGCCTCACTCCAGATAAATTCCCCAATTTAAGAATGACCTGTAATATCTATTTCATACTATTAACCTTAATTGAATATATATCTGACCAGGCATGCTTTTTGTGAAAATCAGTCATATGGAACTATTGTCATCTTGCCTGACGGTTTGAAATTTACAACACCAACCGCCTCTTTGAGGTCAAATATCAACCCTACTAGCATCTACAAACTGACCAATGAGAATTAAGGCTATTCCTGCTGACAACATTAAATTATTCCTAACAAGCTCTGATACCATCAACACTATAAACACAGAGCTGGCATATCTAAGAACTAACTGCCTGATGACGTCATAGCCATTCAATGGCTATCATCGAAATAGATATAGCAGTAAATAAAGGATTATGAGTTTATGCAATTGACTTATGTTTCGTCACTATATATATATATATAAACAGGAGCAACAATTCAAGGGTGGCAGATGAAAAAAAAAAAAAACAATCTATTTCTTCATGATCACTTCATTGCTAATAATTGGCAAAAGAAGCCCCATTTTTTACACTGAGAGGAGCCAGGATTTGAAACTTCAAACCATACATTCAGAGGGGATAGTGCAAAATATCACCTTTGTCTCTTCATCAACTTTACCTAGCCACTATTTTTATATACCAATACAAAAAGGATGAAAAGCATAGTTAATATCTGCGAGATATGGACACGGAGATTAAAGAAAAAAAATATATACAGTAAAACATATTAAACCGTCAATCTAGCAACTCTAAAGAATCGCCGCCTCACAGACACACATACCAGCATATATATATACATACCAGCATATATATATATATATATATTATATATATATATATATATATATATATGTGTGTGTGTGCGTGTGTGTGTCTGTGTGTATATATATATATATTTATTAAAATAACAGATTAAAATTTAAGCATAGAATCACTTATTATTACTATTATTATTATATATATATACGAAGAAACTGATAAAGAGAAACATACACACACAACCATACACGTATAAACAGACATATACAAATTAAAATCACATACTTAGATATTTACACAAATGGCTTCGTTGTGTTGGGGTTAACATATTCAACGAAGCGATCATTAAAAATTATCTAGAGCTAATTATATATTGAGGAAAAAAGTGACCAGCATCTATTAATGGTAATTTATTCAGTAAATTATAGAACACGACTTTGTTATAGATGAAAGGTTGGAACATTTTCATACATTATACTATATATAGTAATAATAAAAAATAAGACTAAACTCCAAAGAGGGCTCGATAAGGATAAATAAATATCAAATATATAAGAACCGTAGAGCAAATATTTATTTTAATAAATATATATATATATATATATATATATATATAAAACTTCGAAATCACTAGATCTACCCGTTAGATGGAGCTTCCAACATAAATGGTGTATATATATGTATATATATATACGTATATATATATAACCCGTCTGTTTCTTTCTTACTGCTTCCCCTTTTCTCTATATCTCTCACTTCCTTTTACCCCCTCTACCAGTCACTCACACTTCAACCAGGTCGGATGGTCTTTATTCTCTCTCGTCTACGATTTCTCAGAACTTATGTTCATCGATTTCAGGGACTTGACTCCTTCTTCCTCCCGTTTGACCTGTGCGAAATTCTTTCCTTACTCACATTTCGACCAGGTTTGATTGTCTTTATTCCATCTCGTCCACTATTTCACAGAACACATGTTCATCGATTTCAGGGACTTGACTCCTTCTTCCTTACTTTTCGTTGCATTACCATCTTTGTTTGTTTACTGTCTCGCTCGTTCCCCCTATTTACGTGTCCCAACCACTTTCTTTAGCCGTTGCTCGCACCAACCAGAGCTATATGGTCTTTAAAGCGATGAAATACCAATGAAAGCTGGAAGATCACTGATGAAGGACTAAATGTATTCATATATATATATATATATATATATATATATATATATATATATATATATATATATATATATATATATATATGTAGATAAATCTACCAAGAGTTTACGGTAGTGTCCAATCCGTATGAAGAACTCAATGTAATCCGGATATCATGGAAAGAAGAGATGCATTCAAAAATCACTTTCGGTGAAAGATAAACGGAATACAGAGTCAAGATAAAATATTTAAAAAATAATGAATAAAACAATGAAACAGTTCCTTATATTAAACAAAAAAAGTTCATTATTTAACGATCGTTTCTAGGACATATATGTGTTAGAATTGGCATGCTTATTCAAAAGATCTATGTACAAAATTATACAAAATTATACAAACTATCAAATAGAATATACATACCAACACATACATATGCCGTCTTCAGAAATAATGAAATATATTTATTGATAATAACAACAATTCAAAATTACAGGTCTGTTTGGGAACAGATTTTAAATAGACCAATGAAATACATAAAAATATATCAAGAAAATACAGTTAGGTGTGTGTATATATGTAAGTAACTTCGTTCACAGATATGCATAAAAATGTATGTTCACATGCATACGCATGTCGAAAAAATGTATGTAAATACAAAAATTCAGGGCTAATGTCTCTAATTATCTCTTTTTAATATTTTATATATATATATATATATATATGTGTGTGTGTGTGTGTGTGTGTGTGTGTGATTTAATTGCTGAAGAATTTGAAAGCGTTTAACTTAACTTATGACTATATACAAATATGACTACTAATTATATGTTCTATATTATATAATGTATATTATATAATATATGTCATAGGCTATATACTTTACAATATATTAAATATGGAGTGTATATGTACCCAGTCTGTTCTTACTATATAATGATGAATCACACATAGATCTGAGTAAAATCATTGTAAGTGGCACGGTATCTCCTAGATACTGTACCACTTACAATGTTTCCACGAGCGGACTTTTTACTGTAATATACTGGCTAATTGGTGGCCTTGTGCCAAAAGTAGAAACAATTATTCAATATATAGTTTACACACACATATATATATATATATATATATATATATATATATATATATACACAAATGAATATATGATAAGGATAAACACTACTGATACAAGTATACATGTGTTCGCATTGCAAATGACCAAGTTAGCTAGATTGAAAAATACTAATTAAAATAATACGGTCTGCCTGTCTCGATTTAAAAGACTATTTGAGTTTATAACTCTCTCTCTCTCTCTCTCTCTCTCTCTCTATATATATATATATATATATATATATATATATATATATATATATATATATATATATGCATACACACACACATAAATACACAGACTCATGCATACACCCATATACATACTTACATAACATTGCATGTACCTAAATACAGTTATGTGTCTGCAGAAAAAAAAACATTTATGTATCAAAATATATATGCAAGCAATAATATATATATATATATATATATATATATATATATATATATATATATATATATATATATATATATATATATATATATATATATATATATATATTAGGTTTGAAGGTTCATCACTGGATAGAGCTGGTCATTCAGTATGGTCAATCTTAACGTAATAATATGGAGAGTAATCAACGTAAAGCAGCTCTTCGTTTGTGTAGTTGGTGGTGCGAGTACGGAGTTAAATATTATAATAAAATAAAGGAGGCTGGACGTGTGTAAATCCTTTCAAGGATTTACACAAGTCCAGTCTCCTGTTATATTATTATAATATTATATATATATATATATATATATATATATATATATATATATATATATATATATATATATATATATATATATATATATATAAATATATATATATAAATATATATATATATATATATATACACATGTATGTTTCTGTGTGTATGTACATATGCCCAATCTTTCTCATACATACGCTTCTGTCAACACCAATGTGAAAGGAACTGCTTGAGAAAGCAGCCAAATTTTCTCCGAAAATCAGGTTACTGAAAATATCTAACAGCATATGTGTTTGTTGAAACTCACTTTGTGTAGGCATACAATATTCTCGCATTCTAGTATTGCAGCACTTAATACATCTAAAGGGAGATAATCGAGGCTGGATAAATATATTTTTCCAGCGTTGCTCAGCATAAATCTGTGCAGTAGTTAGAAAAATAATAATGATACATCAAAATAAGAAAATTAAAATATCCATATAAATGAATATATATATATATATATATATGTGTGTGTGTGTGTTCCTGTCTGTATGTGTGAGTGTGTGAGTGTGCGAATGTGAATGTGTGTGTGTTAATGTGTTTCTATGTGTGTGACTGAGTGAGATGCGAGTTGCTCGTTAATTATGTTGATATGAAAAAATAAACAATCTTGTGATGTGGTTTTTAGCCTCCAGTCAAATTCCTCTATTTTTAATTTGTGCAACTGCACTATCATAATGTTTAAATCCGTATATATTAAAAAAAAGGAAAAAAATTATTTAGTAAGGGATTTAGTTTCTATTTCTAGCAAAGAGGTAGCTGATTCTTCAGATTGTTTATTTTATTTTAAATTTTGCCAATCGATCAAACGCGAAATATTATTGTAAGTGATTCATATTGATACAGCAGTTGGATATTCTAATATTAACTGTATTTTACATTTTTTTAAAATATTATATATGACAAAAGAAGAACATTAAAAGAAATTCCATATTTACCAACGAACACATTACAATTACTTATATCCCAAGTACCCCCCCCCATAATTGCCACCCCTATTATTATTTGGGACAATAGAGTGCCACCAAACTCTCCTCCTCTCTATGTCTATCACCACAAAACTCTTTTTAATCAACCTCTCTGTATCTACTAAAACCAAACTCTACCCCTCACTACATCTAACATGACACCGCCTCTCTTATGATACTCTTTATATCTAAGACTAATACACTTTCTCACGCGCTATAAATATCTACACATATCTCTCCGAATCCCCCTCTGTGTATCAGTCACCCCTAAATTCTCGCCTCTCTACATCTACTACACGGAATTCTCCCATCATCCTTCTCTGTATACATTCAACCACCAAATTCTCCACCTCACTATATCTATGTACTACACGGTACTCTCTTCCAATCCCCTCTACAAATAACCCTCGCTATATCAATTAACACCAAACTATCCCATCTCTATATCTACTACCAGATACTCCCTTCCAATACCCCTCTCTATATCAATAAACATCAATCGCTCCACCTCACTGAAGCTAATATAAAGCTCAATATAAGCACTGATAATATGCCACTCAATAAACCATTTTAAGAACTACTGTAAGACATCGATTTAATAATCCCCTCATTTGCATATTTAATTAGTTTGATTAAATGATATACATATAAAAACCCATCAAGGATTGAAAATTGATTAAAAATATATCTTATTTTTCAATTTTCAAATCCCGCAGAGGTTAACTTTACCTTTCATCATTACGTTGCTTATAAAATAAAGCACAAATAATGAACTGGGGTCGATTTAATCGATTTTCTCCTCTCTAAATTCGTTGGCCTTGTGCCTAATTTAGAAGCAATCATTTTGTTTGCAATATAAGGCAAATATGTAAATTTGGCCGGCTAACATAACTGTATAGTAAAAATATGGAAATTTATGTACACTTTTACGCTGTCTCGCTTACTTCTAAACTGTATATATATATATATATATATATATATATATATATATATATATATATATATATATACAGCCATATCTTCCTCGTATATATATCATACTTGAACACGTATATATTTACATTCTTCGATCTCACTCTCTATGTGTATGTGTGTGTATACATGGTGCGCACATGTGTACACTGTGTGAATTAACTTGTGCCTGTGTATGTAAGCATACTCAATATGACTGCGTGATTGGCTGTACGAGTGTGTATGTGCCTTAACGTTCATGTGTGTTTGGTTTGTTTTCTTTGCATTTAAACACATGCAAGCACCGTTCACTTATACACACACACGAACTGACACTCACATGGACACACACACGAATTAACACACACGGACATTCGTCACTTATGACTATCTCAAGTGGAGGAATTAGGAAACCTTTCAATGATATAGCTTTATATTTTTTTTTATTTAGCTATCTGAAGAAAATTTGATGAGACAAGTAGTAACATAACGCGAAGCCCCACTCTTCAATATGAAGTACTTACAAATTCGGTATCCTATATTCTTAATACAGTTCGTTGATAAAAAGCTCTGATATCAAACAAAATTTAAGAGGCTTCTGTTTTTTTCAGTAAATTTCGATTTATTGATTAGTTATATTGTATTAACTCATAGATACGATAAAGATTTATGAATTAACGAAGTCGCAAGAACGTCGGTAAAAAAATGTTTGAGAAGCCTGTTCTTGCTCTATGCGCTCTGTATTCCTATTATACTGAAATCAGCGATGGTTTTCATCTCTACGAGTTTGATGAAAGTATATATACTCCTCCTCATCTCAAAATGTCTTCAACTCAGAATATATGAGAAGTTTTTAGCGATAAAACATCCAAATCATCAACACATTTTAATTTCATGAAATTCCATTCAGGTTGCAATAGTAAACACCGAGTCTATAATAGGAACAATTATGTGAGATGTCGTCTGGTAGGATACAAGCAATCTGGTTACCTGAGCAAATATACATCTTTCACAGGTTAACATGTTTTTCTAATCCATCTTTACACAAGCCTAGAAACTCATTATTTCCTGTATATATATATATATATATATATATATATATATATAACGAAGGAAGTGTGGTAAGGAACCAGATGGACCATAACGCACCAGACTACTCAATACTTACTGTAGTAGAGTGGGTAATAGGAACATG
>OZ024749.1:48858020-48860520 GCA_964016885.1 Eledone cirrhosa
TCACATCCGTTGCAGCCATAACTATCCTTTCTTCATACTAATATAGTGGATCATGTTATATATAATAGTTTTTTTTTTATATAGGGACAAGTCAAATATTTTGGCGGAGGGGAAAGTCGATTAAATCGACCCAAGCGCCTGACTGCTACTTTATTTTATGACCCCGTAAGGATGAAAGGCAACGTTAACCTCGGCGGGATGTGAACTCAGATCATAATGCGTCCGACCCTCTATTGATACTGCCAGTCTACCTCCCTTATCATGATATATATAATTGCTTCTACTTTAGGCACAAGGCCAGCAAAATACCCAGTACATTACTGGTACTTTATTGTATCGACCCCGTAAGGATGAAAGGCAAAGTCAACCTCGGCGGGATTTGAATTCAGACTGTAAACGGACGTAACTATGCTAGAAAGCATGGCGTCCGACTCTCTACCGATACTGCCAATGGGCATAAGGCCAGCAATTTTGAATGCAGGGAACGTCGATTAAATCGACCCTAGTGCGTGACTGGTACCCCCTTATCATGTTATGTATAATGCCATCTTCCTTTATTTCCTCAAGGTGTAGCCGTTCTTATGAGATTTCACTGCTACTTCTGTGTAACTTGACCCATAGGTAAAACTCTATTGTTACCTCCTACATATCTCGTTTAAAAGTATGACTGGATTAGAAGTTATTGCGGTATATATTATATTTGGTGGGGGGCTTTGGAAGTATTGGTTAACAGAAACGCAGATCGATTCCTATAGATTTCTCATACATGGTACAGTGAAGAGACTGCTAAAGGAATGACGACAAAGCCGCATTATTACTAAATATTAATGATGGCATAAATCTAAAACTACAAATATAATTGTTTCTACTGTTGGCACAAGGCCAGCAATCACCCAGTGCATTGCTGGTACTTTATTTTATTGCCCCCCGTAAGTATGAAAGGCAAAGTTAACCTCGGCGGGATTTGAACTCAGAATGACTATATGCGTCAAAGCATGGCATCCAACCCTCTACCGATACTGCCAATCCAGAGCCCTGCTACATATATAATAAAAGAGAGGTAGAGGAACCCCCTACATATTTCTCCTACAGCATACAGGATGATTAGACACACTGTAAGTGGGTAATAATAATTATATATATCTTTATGTAAATACAGAGAGAGATAGAGAGAGGGAGAGAGAGAGAGAGATGTATAGAGAGATATAGAGAGAGAGAAACAGAGAGAGAGAGTGAAAAGAAAGTTAAATTGATACATTAAAGGACAAAGTGGGAGAGGGGAGAAAATGATCAGGAATTTGACAGTTGGTGTCAAAGAAAAGAGAGCTAGGATACTTATAGACTCGTTGAACTTAAAATTGTTCTAAGATAAATCCGTACAATGTTGATCAAACAGAATAAGAAAATTGAAACTTAACATAGAAGAAAGTGTAGTTCAGGTGCGAAAAGAAAAAAAGATTGAATCCGTCTTTGTGAATTTGGGAATGGAATATTGCAGTACTGGGAAATTAACGAGGTAGGCATTCGTGAAGTTGAACCTAGCATTAAATAAGAAGTTACTAAGTGCAAGCAAAATGGCTTGTGGAGTTCAATTATAGCATGTGGTATAGAAAAATACATCATTATGAGAACATACGGTACATATATATATATATATATATATATATATATAGGGGGATGGATGCGTTTGTGTGTAAATATTGATGGCATGTTGGTGTTTTAACAGCAATTCTCATTATCCTATGAATGCTAACACACTTGCTCTTCACCTCGGTATACCCCCCCCCCACATATATATATATATATATATATATATATATATATATATATATATATTGCATGAATAATGAGGAAGACATAGTCACGATTTTGTGAATCTCTAAATAATTATTAACAGCATAAAGGAAAGCTTGGGAATGTACGTTCCTTGCTCATTCTCTTTTCAGAATACACTTTATTCTGCAGTGCACCATGATGTGTATAAAGTGAAAGAATACGGCACATTAATATGAGAATGGTTTCCATAATTTCATAATGAATAATGATTCGCTTCTTGGCATCAAATCATTCGAATGCTATATTTTTTCTAATTACGTTCAGTAATTCCTGCTTGACATGCATATATATATATATATATATATATATATGTAGGAGGTGAGTTTTATTGTAGTACAATAAAGCAATGCAGATTTCGGATAAGTAGCACTCTACAGTTTGTAGGACTGGAATATAAATAATAACATATAAGATGTGTGTTATTATGCGCATGATGATATTTGTTTTTGAAATGCGCATAATAAAATACATGGAACTCTTTTAACCATCTTTTGATCTTATATATTATTATATATATATATATATATATATATATAAAATTAGAATTGGTGCTCTGAAATAGCGATATATATATATGAATGTATATATAGTGTATTTTGCAATACACTGTATTCTTAATTAAAAGACTCTTGAAGACCTTACACTATTGTTTTAGAGTAGTGAC
>OZ024749.1:48865520-48870520 GCA_964016885.1 Eledone cirrhosa
GTTTGAGGGTTAATTATCTGTTGTTTCTAACAGTTGTTAGTGCTGCCTTACAGTATTCCTTTTCAATTGTGAGATAAGATCCTAACAGGTCAAGGATACTTCAAATGATTGTATAAAGAAGTGACGCGAGAACGTGAGGTAGCTTGGGAAAATATGTCCTGCCCCAGAAATTCATATGCTGTAAAGAAACAATAAATTTGAATATAATACAAGGGATATATATTTCCACTGAACCTCACATTTTTACATGAAGTGTACATGTTTTTATGAAACACTAAGCTTCATACGATATAAAACGTTAAGCATATCTTTTTGTTGAACGAAAGACTTAAATATTTATTCTGGAACTAAATCGATGCAAGCAGAGCATGGCCAACCTCTTAACAGATCTTCACGCCATTCTATTGAATAGCAGACACCAAGGTGTTATAATACAGCTGGTAAGACGATAAGAAAGGTGTCGATGATATGTGAAATGTAGCTGCTTATCTTGTTATTTGGCAGTGTTTAATGAGAATGTTATGTTTTCAATATTTAGAAGTAGAGTTTCGGGAGTTGACGAATATATATATATCAGTTTGTTTAGTGATAATAGAGGTGGTGTTAGTTTGAGATGGTGGTGGGGGTGGTGGTGGTGGTTGTGGTGGAGGTGGTGGTGATAGTTTGATGCAATAGTGGTGGGGGTGGTTGTTGTTGTTGTGGTGGTGGTGGATTTGGTGGTGGTTGTAGTTGTTGTGCTGTTGTGCTGTTGTGGTAGTGGTGGTGGCGGTGTCGGTGGTGATAGTTTGATGTGATTGTGGTGGATGTAGCGGTTGTGGTTATGGTGTTGGTGATGGTGATAGTTGGTGGTGGTAGTGGCGCTTTTGTGGTGGTTGTAGTGGTTGTGGTGGTTGTAGTGGTTATGGGGGTGATAGTTTGAGCTGATTGTAGTGGGGGTGGTTGCGGTGGTTGTGGTGGTGGTGGTGCTGACTGTGGTGGAGGTGGTAGTGGTGACTGTGGTGGAGGTGGTGATAGTTTGTGGTGGTGGTGGTGGTGGAGTTGGTGAACGTTTATGATGGTGTTGGGGGCCTTTGTGGTGGTTCTAGTGGTTGTGGTGGTCATAGTTTGTGGTAATAGTGGAGGTGGTTGTGGAGGGAGTCGTCATCGTAGTCGTCATACAATTGGGCTTTTGGGGGTTGGGGTGGCTGCTGGTGGTGATGTTACCTATGCATTTCCTTGTGTTCTTACAGTGCATTTGCTGTTAGTTGAGATATGTTTGCAATGTTGGTGAAAATGATGCTGACGGTCATACCATGATGATAAATCACTGAATATATTTTGTGGGATGAAAATATCAAGAGCACGCCCAAACAGGCATCCGCACATACATACACAAACACACGTGTATAGGTATGTCTGTATGTCAATGTGTATTTATGTATGTATGTATGTATGTATGTATGTTTTCGCTTTCTCTTAATTTCGAGTATATTTTTTTGACCGGCCACCTTCCTGGTGGCAAGGTTGTAAAAGAAAAGAAATTGTCATCCCTTGAATCGCAAGAATGTTTTGCAAATGTTGAAGGTGCCAGCTATCGCAGCCATTTGTAGACTATGAATTAGGGAGCTGCCCTTTTTGTCCGCAAATCCAAGTTCGGTCATACTTTGGTCCAAGCGGGTTGGTATATAACCCGTAGCACCAATAATGATGGGTATGAAGCTAAAGGTGTATCTTGGATACTGGATTTGTAAACTCCTCATCAATGGTCCGTAGATGTCCTCCTTCTCCTGTATTTTTCTGACAACGTTTACATCAAGTGGGCAGCTGATCTCCACAACAGAACACGTTTTCAATGTGTGGTCCCAAACTACAATACCAGGCCGGTTGTGCTTTAATTTGGTGGCAGATTTTATTTTCAGGTTCCACCAGTTTTCCTTAGTGCCATCTGTCTCAATATATTCTTCCTCGTTTGTGTTAATTTTGTATGTATGTATGTATGTATGTATGTATGTATGTATGTATGTATGTATGTATGTATGTATGTATGTGTGCATGTATGTATGTATGTATGCATGTATGTATGCATGTATCACATATATACATATGTGATGATTTCTCCCGAATTAAACAGTTCTAGTCCTGTACAAGCCATTTTTATATTAAATATTTATACTCTGCTATGTATTGAGTACCTTACTTACTGTGGTTACCACCGACTGAACCCGGGATAAACTTATATATATATATATAGGTGTATGTGTATGTGTGTGCGCTTGTATGTGTATGTGTGTGTGTGTGTGTGAGTGTGAGTGTGTGTGTGTGTGAGGCTGCGGGTTTGTGTATATTTGATATTCATCTTCATACACAGAAACATAAAAAGAAATAGCTTCCTTAGGTTATAAGGACAAGTGATGACCATCTCCCCAGCCTGCGGACGTTGGTGCAAAGTATGTACAGAATGATCACACACACACACACACACACACACACACACACACACACACACACACACACACACACACACACACACACACACATACACACACACACACACACGTGCGCGCGCACGCACACACACACACATACACACACAAACACACACACGCACTCATACACACACACACACACACCCACACACATAATCTTCATATATATAAAAGCGAGGATGTCTGTGTGTATGTGTACAACTTTGCATGCATAAGGCTTCCACAATTACCGACTGAATTTGACCAACTTTTCTGTGCTCGTTGCACAGGTCGCTAAGATTGTCACATCTCAAACAGTTTTCAAATCGCCCAGGTTGAGCAATAAAAAATCAATATCAAAATTATCGGTAGAAAATTGATGTAAGGGAGATAACAAACTTTATTGACAATCCTTATAAAAAAGGGAGATAATCTTTTCACCCAATATGCCCCGTAAAAAAAGTATGCACATATTGGCTATCGGTCGAAGAAAACAATGCGTGTAAATGACGCTCCGCCGATAACCAAAAATAGACAATCACTAAATGCTGTGAGTACAGTTATTGCAACATCTTTGTCCGCCGCTGAGCGTCGGTTAGTGCGGCGAACCAATAATGCTAAAGCAACTGCTGCAGCATGAGCTGCAGAGACTACAGAGCAACGTGAAACACGCCTTGCTATGGATGCTACAGATACTGCTGCAGCAAGATCTGCAGAGACAGTACAAAAATATGAAAGGCAGCAACATTGCTCCCTGGTGGAAGGACGGCACATCCAGTTTTTAAATTGCCCCTTGATTTGGCAAAATTGGAAACTCCTACTTGTCATATCACCAAAGACTCCGAAAGGGCTCATCTGCTGCGAAGGTGTCACCTTATTGTTTGGGATGTGTGTACAATGGCGCACAAAGTTGCTCTTGAGGCACTATACAGGTATTTGCAAGACATACAGGATTGCAGTGATGTTATGGGGGGTGTCACCCTTCTGCTATCAGGAGACTTCAGACAGACTCTTCCTATAATACCGAAAGGAACAAGAGCAGATGCGGTAAATGCATGTCTTAAGTCTTCACCATTGTGGCGACAAGTGACATCATGAAGACTAACTACCAACATGCGTGCAAGGTTGCATGGGGACCCTCTGTCATCAACATTTTCTGGAGACATTCGTACAATAGGAGATGGTAACCTACCTCCGGATACAGATGGAAACATAGCAATTGATCACATCTGCAATGTAGTTGAAACTGTCGATGATCTCAAGGCGAGTGTATTCCCGAACTTGCGTGATCACTATACGAATCTTGATTGGCTATGCGAAAGAGCCATTCTTGCACCCAAAAATATCACGGTTAGCTGTATTAACGATCAGCTTCTTCAGCTTCTTCCTGGATGTCCACGGATATATAAATCTATTGATACTGTATGTGATCCACAGGATGCGGTCAATTATCCTGTTAAATTTCTAAATTCTTTAAATCCTCCTGGTTTACACCCTAATACATTGGTTCTGAAAGACGGAACACCAGTTATTTTGCTGAGAAATATCACTCCTCCAAAACTCTGCAATGGTACGCGCCTTGTGGTTAAAAAACTGTCTCCACTTAGTATTGACGCTACCATTCTATCCGGATGTAGAAAAGGCGAGGATGTGATAATAACAAAAATTAGCCTGACTACATCAGGCGTGGATACTCTCTTCTCCTTTCGCCGAACCCAATTTCCCCTTCGTGTTGCCTTTGCGATGTCCATAAAAAGTCGCAAATTCAAACTCTGTCCGTCGCTGGAATCCACTTGGATCAACCTTGCTTTTCGCACAGACAATTCTACGTTGCCTGCTCACGAGTTGGCAGTCGAGATAATCTCTTTGCGTTTGTTCCGAAAAAAAAAAACAAAGAATATCGTCTATCCTGAAGTGCTTTTGTGTTAACAAAAAAATTATTACAGCTCTGCCTTGACTTCACCTTACTCATTACAAAGCATACCAATGAATATGTCTTGCAGGATATTTTGGATTATAAGTTAAACATGTAACCATACACAGCAAAGGATGCTCTCAAAGAATAGATTTTATCTTATTCTACTCTCATTGTTTTTTTGTTTGTATACAACTCTGCTTTCATTACAACTTTTTGTACTTTAGCAAAACTGCCTGTTTTTTTTACAGTTTTGCAACGTGTATTGTCTTTAATCATTTGTATAACTACATCCTGTTCAGTGTTTTCCTTCATTATCAGCATAGTTTTATGTGGACAAAGATTGCACTAAATATTCGTTTGCATTAATTATTGAAGACTTCTGCTTATTTTTACAGGTTGGGGGAAAATAATGTTCTTCTTTTACTTCCTAGCTGTATATTCTTAGCATAATTTCAAACTCCGAGCAAGGCCGGGTAAATCTGCTAGTTGCATATATAAGTAAAGGATTCCACCATAAATCGTGTGCAGCTTGTCGCAGACGTTTTACACTCATATCTTCCAGGAAAATTAGATCTACTGAAATAACCAATAACAATTCTATTACGAGCGTACAACCACTACAACTTATACTACTAATC
>OZ024749.1:48873020-48895520 GCA_964016885.1 Eledone cirrhosa
ACTTACCAACACATCTAAATGTGGCAATGTTAAACGATGACGTATATTATTTTAAACAATAATAAAAACGTTCGGTTAATACTGTGGTCGATTTGATGGGCTATACCACAGATCTTTTCTGATTTAAGTCCCTCTGCTTTTGCTAGAGTCTATATGAACAAATATATAAAAGAAACTTAATCGGTAGAGCTTCGTAGAAAATGCTTCTGTATAATTTAGTTACGCCCATTTAAAACCTGACTTCAAATAACACTTACGTAGTTCTTGTCTGTCGTCATTCAGTGCTCGATAAAGTACTGAAAATGGTTTAATAAACAATAAATATCTTCGTCGTATTTGTGGTATCAGGAGCAACGATGGAAGTCAATTAATTAAAAATCCGTTTGTGTTCCACGTTTGTAGTTTATATATGATACGTTTCATATGAATACCGCATAGCCAAATGTTTAAGAAGTTCATAGATAATTAGGGACTGTGTAATAAACAATAAATATCTCCATTAAATTTATGGTCTCACAGAGCCAATGATAGAAGTATATTAGTTATGAAACTGTTTGCGTTTAACGTATGTTTCTTATATATGATATAGCTGAATAGATGAGGAGCTCATTTCTCAATAATAAGGGCCCGGTTTCTATCCCACATTGTGGAAATTTGTTCATGTTATTTGTAAATGTTATTTACTATTTTCTCGGGTCGATCAAGCTTTGTTTGGAAAGTCACCGAATGGAGGGATCTTGTAATACAAAGAGCTGAACTTTTCCCACACTGCGTCATTCAGATTCTCCCTGAGAATTACTTAAGGGCTATACATGTCTAGGTAATTATCAGATATTTACACGTTATCCTACGTCAGTAGAACATCTGAAACACTTATCCTTGAAACCGAAGGGGGTTCATTCAATCCTTCTATGTTTTACAGGTGGAACTTAATCGAGTTTGATACTTTGATGAGTATGCATCTAGAGGGTACATACGGAGTGTAACACTTATTAGACGTAGCACATGAAGTTAGTAGGCACGATGAATTGTCCGTAGTTTAGTTAAAAAGCTTTAAAAAGACGTTGGGAGTAAATGGAGTGATTAACAGAAATAACAGGCAGAGTAAGGGAGATAACTCATGTACACATAAATTAATGGGTAAACTGAGTTTGAAAAAAGTCTGTTTTCTGTTGAAGGCAGGAGACCATTTAAATCAGAAATCACATCCTTTCAAAAATACGCTATCATGAGTTATCTAACTTGGAATTCCCTTATCTCCCTTGATTATCGTTCCATAAATAGGAACCATTCCTCAGTTTACCCTTTTTCTTATATTTGACAGTATTTTATTACCTAATGATATCTATTTTAAGCATGTTATTGTGGATTGGCAGTATCGGTAGAGGGTCGGACGCCATGCTTTGCAGCAAAGAGTTACGGCCCTTATTGGCTGAGTTCAAATCCCGCCGAGGTTAACTTTGCCTTTCATCCTTACGTGGTCGATAAATTAAAGTACCAGTAATGTACTGAGGAACTGCTGGCCTTGTGCCAAAAGATAGAAACAGTTATTATATAAGATAAGGTAGCTATAAAAATAAAAGATTAACACATAAAAATAGTTGACCTATATCAATTGACGAACCCATCGTGTGTGTGAGTGTGTCTGTATGAGGGTGTGTGTTTCTGTGTGTGTGTTTTTGTATGCGCCTGTGTTATATATGTGAGTGGGTGTATGTGCGTGTGTGAGCATGGATGCGTGCTTGTGTGTGTGTGTATGTGTGTGTGTGTGTGTGAATGAGTATGCATATATGTATACATATCAAATACTGCTTTCAGTATACAGAAGGTCATATTTCGAAGCCAGTACTTGATTGATAGTTTATGTTATTAACTTCAGTATTTGTCTGGTACTTATATTTCATTTCATCAACACTTCCCTCAGAAATATGTAAAGCAGACGTGATCTCAGACTCTGAAGAGATGTAGTTTTTCATGATCGCTAATGTATAAATAATTACTGTGGCTTATATTTTACAAAATTCTATTAATTATTCATGTGTGTGTTTGTGTGTGTGTGTGTTTGTGTGTGTGGTGTGTGTGTGACAGCTCACACCTTTCCAGGTTTAGCTAGCCTCCTCCAAGGTATATCTCGTTGGATGTGTCTTGGGAGATTTAGTGATAGGGCCCCTAGTCCTATCATTTCATTTCTACAGTTGAGTAAACTGGAGCAACGTGAAATAAAGTGTCTTGCTCAAGGAAAGAAACACATCACCCGATCCGCGAATTGAACTCACAACCTTTCCATTGCAAGGCCAGTGCTCTAAACACTAAGCCATACGTCTTCACTATTTGTATGTGAGGGCGGAGATTTGGCAGTATCGGTAGAGCGTCGGACACCATGCTTTGCAGCATAGAGTTACGGCTCTTTATGTTCTGAGTTCAAATCCCACCGAGTTTAATTTTGCTTTACATACTTACGGGGTCGATACAATAAAGGACCAGTAACGTACCGGGATCGATTTAATCGATTTCTCCTCCTCCAAATTACTGGCCTTGTGCCTATACTAGAAATCATTATTGATGAGGTCGAATTTATAAGGTACCTGTAACGCACTAGGATCGATTTAAGCAACTTTCTCCAACGTCAAATTTGTTGGCCATTATTTATGTGACAATGAGCGCTGTGGAATGGCTGAATCGGTAGAGCTTCGTCTACATGCATTGTGACATACACTTCTGTCCATTTACGTTCTCATTTCGTATCCAGCCGAGGTTAGCTTTGCTTTTTATCCTCACGCGGTCGATAAAATAAAGTACCAATAACGCACTGAGGTAAATTTAATAGATTTTCCTCTTTCCAAAAATTGTTGGCCTTTTGCAACAATAAAAACACTATTATTAAAGGCGGTGGGTTGGCAGAATCGGTAGTGCATCAAACAGCATGAATTGTGGTATATAATTACTGATCATTACGTTGTGAGTTAAGATTGTGCCGAGGTTCGCTTTGCTTTTCATGCACATGAGTCCAATAGAATGAAGTACTTGTATTGCACTGGGTCGATTTAATTGACTTTTCCCTTCCCCCAAATTATTGGCCTGGAGCCTAAATCAGAAACCTTTACATTAAATTCATTGCCTATGTTTCATATCTCCCCTGATTCCTAAATACCCCGTTGCTCACATACGCTTTGCCAAATATATGTGTAGTCTATAAATAGAGATTCGTTTGATAAGTACCCGTAACGCATTTGGGGTGTTTTACACCACGTCCCCTTACTTTTACATCACTGAACATGTGCTAAAGTAGTAACAATGATTTAGTGTGCGTATTGTTGGGAGCCCAAACCCACCAACCCGAGGGCCAGTTTAATTTCTCCCTTTCGAGATTGACATAATCGACTGTTCCTCCCTCACATACATGCAATGTAATGTGACGTAATTTAATGTAATGTCTATCTGTATGTATATATGTAATGCAATGTAAAGTATAGGTAGAGAATTCTGGCCGTTTTGAACATTAAAGGGTTAAACCTCTAGTCATGATTTTTACATATCTGTATATCTAAATACATTTCACTTTACAATATATTTGAAAGAGATGTTTTATATCTATAATTTGAATATTTTGTTCACCTAAAATTCGGACATGTTTCAGTTTCTGTGTATATATATTGTACGGTGTGTATATAGTGAATATACACTCAGTTTCTGTGTATATATATATATATTGTACGGTATGTATATAGTGAATATACATATACAATACTCTTAAGGAAACCATAAAATATAAAAGTCATATGCGCTACTAATCTGTTGTGGAGAAGAGATATATGTAAGTATAGATATGTATGTGTAGTAGTAGTAATAGTGGTGGTGGTGGTAGTAGTAGTAATAATAGTAGTAATAGTAGTAGTAGTAGTAGTAGTAGTAGTAGTAGTAGTAGTAGTAGAGGTAGTGGTGGTTGTTCGTGATGCTGTCGTAGTATTCAGCTTATTATTCTATAAGTCATTTATATATGACTGTTGAAGATATTGAATCTGTGATACCAGAATTCCCTCCCTTTGTTGTCTCTTACAGATCTTAAGTATTGTATATGGAAGTAGTTACAATGAGAAATAGAAACATGGAGAAATTTAGAATTAACAATAAAGTGTAGAATAAATTATTATATATCATTAGGACAATGGGATTGATGAGTTAATATCTGTATACAACAACTACAACGGTACGCGATGGGGCCAAACCACAGCCCCGGTGGACAGAATGGAGAAGGCGTTTCCTCAGTGGACGGCAGGGGAGGCGCGCTGGAAAAGCCACTCCAACTCGCGGGGCTCACACCTGCGGCTGGCTAGCTCAGCGCCTTATTTATTATATGTAGGTTTGTGTGGATACACACACACATACTTACACAGAGAGCTCAGCGCATGCAAACTCACACAGGGAACACACACACACACACACACACACACACACACACACACACATACACACGTACATACACACACATACACACCCACATACACACACGTAGATACACGCATACATACAAACACTCACAGAGGGGCCAACGCATTCACACTTATCTAGGGAATCACACACACACATTTATATATATTTATTTATTTGCGTTAAAGAGAGACAGAGAGAGAAATAGAGAATGAGAGAGAGAGAGTGTGCGTGTGCGTGTGTTAAATGCAGTAGTACATTCAAACTATATACATATATATATATACATGTGTATATTTGTGTATTTGATACTATATCAAGCAAAGAAAGTGATGTATGTATGTATATATATATATATATATATATAATGGAAAAATTTGAACAGGGACAAAACAGAGAGGCAGTACAACGAATGTTTATTAATTTCACGCTCTGGAGAGTGGCGTGTTGGTGGGGGACGACGTTTCGGGCATAAGCCCTTCCTCAGGTGAGAAGTGTGTGGGAACAGAGTTCAAAGGGTGTGTAGGGGAGTGGTGGAGAGACATATAGCGAGAGGAAACCGTGCGAATGAAAAAAATAAAAAATAAAAATAAAAATAAAAATAAAGCATGATATATATATATATATATATATATATATATGTATTTAAGTATACGTGTTGCATGTAATTAAGTATGTATTTCTGTTTATACGCATACCTTCGTACATAGATCAACACTATCCAGACCTCGCATTTTAAGTAAATATGTAGCTCAGTGGCTAGATTTACCCGTGGTTAAGAGTCCATATCCTTCACTCCTTGTCTGGATATACGATGGAATTATCGTGCCTGAAACAATTTTTCCTAATTTTTACTTTCGGTTAGATTTGACCGGGGTTAAATTTCTGCAACAGAATACTGCCAGTCCACCGCCCATTTAGGTCGCAAAATGATAACAATAGTTATAATTTGTGGACCTTTCAATAGTGTGAAATTCGATTGTGGGCCAGTTAATAACATCCTTTATTCCACTGCCCCAACTGCCATCACGAATACAACTACTAACAAAACCATCACCAGCACTACCACCTCTAGGCTATGGATAGTGAAGATTCTATGTAAACGATCAAACTGCTATAAACATCGGTCAAATACATTTGGAATTGAATGTCACCCTTTTTCGGCAATGAGTGTTTATGCTCTTCAAATAACAGAATATAATGCTCCAGGTATCGATGCATAAGTGGCTGAGCATTCCACAGACAGATGCCTTTATAACGTAGTTCTCTGGGAGATTCGGCGTGACAAAGTGTGCGACAAGTTTAGCCCTTCAAATGACAGGTGCAATTCATTTCTGTCAGGTGAGTGGACTGGAACAACGTAAAATAAATTGCCTTTCTCGAGAACAAGGGGCACCGCCGTTAATCGAACGCAAAATCTTACGATCGTCAATGGAAAACATTAACTTCTAAACCACGTGCCTTCACAATGTCTCTCGACACGCTATTATAATACAACACCTATAGTCACAACAGGTAATCACACAAACACCCACACACACAAACACACAGAAAGAGAGAGAGAGAGAGGCAGAGAGAGAGATGCAGAGAGAGAGAGAGGCAGAGAGAGAGACGCAGAGACAGAGAGAAGCAGAGAGAGAAGGAGATTAAACATATAGATAGATAGCGGGAGAGAGAAAGAGTTAGATATATAGATAGATTTAGAGAGAGAGAGAGAGCGAAAGAGACAGAGGAAAGACATTCACAGATAAAGTAGAAAAAGAAACGCATTCTCTAGAACACACGCGCGCACGCGCACACACACACACACACACGCGCTCAGACTACGACGGAAATACACGTATTCTAGCACACACTCAAACACAAACACACTCACTAAAACACGTATTGACATTACACATTCAAACGCAAGCACACACACACACACGCACAGTGAACAGAGCAGCAGATTCTCAGAGACACGCGCAAGCATTGAAACACCCACATTCCAGACACCCAGATATAGGCACACGCGTTAATACACACACAATAGGAAACCCCCAACACGCCATCGCACCCCATCTTTCCCCTATACATGCATAGCCAAGCACGAACACACAGACAAGCAATGGCAACAGGCTCAGAAGCAAGCAACAGCAGGCAACAGCTAAAACGGAATAGGGGAGGGGGTTTGCGCGTGGTGGTAGTAGTAGTAGTATGAGTAGTAGTAGTAGTAGTAGTAGTAGTAGTAGTAGTAGTAGTGGTAGTAGTAGTAGTAGTAGTAGCCGCAGTAGTAGCAGGAGTAGGAGCAGCAGTAGCAGTAGTAGTAGTAGTAGCTGCAGTATCAGCAGTAGTAATAGTAGCGGCAGTAGTAGTAGTAGCTGTAGTAGCAACATTAGTAGTAGTAGTAGTAGTAGCACTAGTAGTGGACGCAGTAGTAGCAGTAGTAGTGGTAGCAGTAGTAGTAGCAGTAGTAGTAGCAGTAGTAGTAGCAGTAGTAGTAGCAGTAGTAGTAGTAGTAGCAGTAGTAGTGGTAGAAACATTGCACTGTGTCCGTGTGTTTGTTCCACTCCAGAGCAGAGCTTGTAAGTTTAACATGTTACTGTGTACGTGTGTTCGTCACAGTTGGCGGGAATTTCTTGAACAATGATGTTTGTGTGTTCGTTCTGTAGTTTCTACAACTTCGTCATTTTTTTTCTTTTGTCTCTTCCTTGTATACTTCCTTTACTCCTTTCGTGCCTTTCTTAAATTTCTGTGCTTCTTTAATTATGTGATTATTTCTTTTATTATTAATTTGATAATACATTATAATGATGATCATGTATCCTCCGTCAGTATCTACGACGAACACCATTCAGTTGTTCAATCCCCTGAGCATTCAACTTGTGAATTAAGGTGTATTCGTTTACCTTTTTTATGTAATTCCCTAACTGAGTCAGCGTGACACCATGTAAACATGTAAACAAATCCCGTCCCACAGGCTCCCACACAGTTTCTGTCAACCCAATTTCAATAACAATGCTAAATCAACTCTTCTGACTTATCGCTGAGTCATCCATCTGGCGCTCAAATAATACAACTGTTTAAAAAAGACACTCAATATATGTATGAAAGTGACGAGAGAACGAGTGTCCTCCTGCAAACAAACTTTTCCTCCGCATCTGGGTCTCGGTTCTAAAGATAAATGTCTCTCTGTATTATCAAAACGGTGACCTCGTGATCGCAGACCGCACTTCTTATCTAGCCAGTAAATGTTGACACTTTTACAAGCGGTGGATTGGCAGTATCGGTAGAGGGTCGGACGCCATGCTTTGGCGCATAGAGTTACGGCCCTTTCCATTCTGAGTTCAAATCCCGCCGAGGTTAACTTTGCCTTTCATCCATATGGGGTCGTTAAAATAAAGTACCAGTAATGCCCTGGGTATTTGCTGGTCTTGTTCCAAAAGTAGAAACAATTAATTAAATTGTACGAATGCGCCAAATTTGCAGAGTTGTTTCATGGTTGGTTGGAATACTTTGCAGTCTTCTGTCAAGCTGTCTGCGTTCAAATCACGGCATGGTCATATTTGGATGTCCTGATTTTGGAGGCAATTAAAAAATGCCGGTCCATCAGTGGTATCGATTCTTCCCATATACCTCTTTCTGACCCCTTCTCACTCTCTTCTCTCCTACTGTTGAAGAAATGGGAGGCATTAAGTGGGCATTGGCTCCAACATATTTAAAAGGACCAAGACCCTAAGTACCTCCCTATGTTTTCCCTACGATTCTCTCATTTTCATTCATAGTAAAGTGTATGCTTTTCCCATCTACTGCCTCACCACACCCCAACTTCAAGCGATTCCCCACCCACCACGATTTCCCTATTCTAGATGTTTATATTTTTGTTTTAAATGAAAGATAAGCGTGAGTACGTCGATAGTATCAGCCAAATAAATATTGGTGGAAAATTAACATGGAGTGAAGAGAGGATGATATTCTTCACAGCTGGAGAAACTTAGTTATTAGTGCATATAAATATGATTGATCTTCAGCTTCTTTCGGCAATGTGCGTTCAGTTGTTCGAACTACTGAACATCTAGCATCGGAATTAATCAAGACAATTTTGAAATTAATCGTACCATTCACAAAGCTAAATGGGACGTAGTTTGCACATGACTGGTATAACCTAAGACTGGAGCCAAGTTTTCTCAACCACAAACATTCTGTTTCCATTCTTTGCATTTCTACAACTACTACAACGGACACTGGAGCATGGTTTTGTCTGACCACCTCTCAAACATTATCGATTCACTCGTCTGTCTTCCTCCCATTATACATAATGTGGCCAACCATCCAGGCACTACCCAAACCCCCTCGTCTAGTTCTTCATCTCAAAAAATATCGACTGTTTGGAATTCCCTCTCTGGACACATTTTCTTTGCAATCCTCGGCTTGCAACATTTAAAGCAGAACGTTAAGAACCTCAGTGACATCAGTATCGGGGGTTCATTGAAGACCATGCCATTGGCCTCTACCCCCAGATCAAAGTAATAAAACTAAATAAAATGTGGTTACTTGAGGAAATATCTATAGAACAAAATACCTTGAATTATGCTTCGGACAACAAGCTCCGCATCATAGATTTACGTCACTTTATGTTCTCATTTCAAATCCCATCGAAGTTAGCTTTGACTTAGAATGATTCATCTGTCTCGATCTCCCCAATATCTATGATGTCATAATCCCTATTAGACAGTAACTTATCAGTTGAAGGAGACTTAACTGCTATTTCTAGCAGAGAAATGTCAACACCATGAGACTTTCTTGTTGTCTCACATAAACAGAAATTTGAAAATGAGTGAAAACATGTTATATTTCCAAAAGCCTAATTCGGGGCTGAAATAGGAAGTATGGTTTCAATAATCACATAAATGTGTTGATGTTGTTTTAATATTAACCCACAAGAATCAAATCCATGATCAAAAGCCATTCCAGATATGACCATCCCAACTTTTCTGAATCAATTTACCGTTTAGGATGGTTTGATAAAAGAACTTCAAAAGTTCTAAAGATGAAGGAGAATGATTTTAGGAAATGTTGGCTGCTATTTCTAGCAAGTCGAGCTACCACGGTGAAACACCCTCTTTGGCGCGTTACCAATTGTGTTGCTGTTGCTATTTGTTGATGATGTTGTTGTTCAACACAGCACACATATAACTAAAGGCATGCCATCCGTTACCACCTCCACATTCTGAGGTGTCAGTATGACTGCTACATAATTTAATGGTTCATATTCTTCTGCAAGCGTTAGTATGGTTTGAGGGTGATCTGGCTGCTAATTCTAGCGCCGTCTCTAGTATTATATAATCTAATGTTACTTGTTTTAATTACTTTTATGTTCTGAGGGGATAATGTTGCTATTTCTTGCAGGGCGATTCGCCACGTAAAGGTGCCCGCGTTGCAAGGTCACGGCACATATATAAATCTCTCTCTCTCTCCCTGTCTCTCTCTCTCTCTCTCTCTCTCTATCTCTCTCTCTCTCTCTGTATATATATATATATATATATATATATATATATATATATATATATATATATATATATATATGTATATATATATATATATATATATATATATATATACGCAGAGGTTATATTTAATTTGATGGGATACAACAAGCTAAAAATATCAACAAATTATTGGAGTAAATATACAATATATTAACAAATGGAAACTATATTTATAAAACCAT
Organism: Eledone cirrhosa; assembly: GCA_964016885.1. Lineage (NCBI taxonomy): Eukaryota > Metazoa > Mollusca > Cephalopoda > Octopoda > Eledonidae > Eledone > Eledone cirrhosa. The sequence continues at coordinate 48,883,159 of OZ024749.1, forward strand.
ATTTATTTTATTACACATATACCATACTATCCAGGAAGTTTCAACCGTTAAGGTTGCATTTTTTCAGGGTATGTCAATATTTTATATAAAACTAATCTGTATTGTATTTTATCTGATGAAAGCGCACCATAATTTGCCTTGGTGGCCCTTGAAATATGTATAATAAAATAAATATGGTTTTATAAATATAGTTTCCATTTGTTAATGTATTGTATATATATATATATATATATATATACACATATATATATATATATAGGAACAAGTAAGACCCCGACGGCTGAGCTCAAGCGTTTCGACGGTTTGAGCTCAGCCGTCGGGGTCTTACATATTCCTATTACCCACTCTACTACCCTAAGTATTGAGTACTTTGGTGCGTTATGGTCCACCTGGTTCCTTACCACATTTCCTTCGTTATATATATATATATATATATATATATATATATATATATATATATATATATATATATATTTATTAAAATAATAGATTTAAGTTTAAGCAAAGAATCGCTGCTTTCACCCTTAACGGGATCTTCTGATTTTAGTCTTCAAATTTATTATTATTACTATATATATATATATATATATATATATATATATATATATATATTTATATATATATATATATTTATATATATATATATATATAGTTTTATGTGAAAATTGTGTGTGTGCACATGTAAGGTTGGGTGATTCAGAATGTGTTGTGTGCATGTATGCATAGACATGTAAATATGGGCGCAGATATGCATGTTTGAGGTACTTTCTATGAGGGTTATACGTCTCTGAATATCTAACTGTGCATGCATATATATATTTGTAGCTCTGATTTTACAGTGGGGACGCGTGTATGTTTGTGTGACTTAATGCTTGCCTCAGAATACGTTTGTATTTATTCCAAATACATAGAACGTTTGTTTAATGAATATGTATGTTCATGGAATAAGAGGTTGATGTGTTCACAAAGTAATTGTTTCTACTTTAGGCACAAGGCCAGCAATTACCCAGTGCATTACTGGAACTTTATTTTATCGACCCCGTAAGGATGAAAGGCAAAGTCAACCTCGGCGGGATTTGAACTCAGATCATAAAGGGACGTAACTATGCTGGAAAGCATGGCGTCCGACCCTCTACCGATACTGCCAAAGTAATGATCATGCATAAGGGATCGGATGGTCTCTTATTTAGAGAACTGGCCACTATGTAAGTTAGCTTATCCATACATTTATGTCTGAGACTATTTGTTTTCTTCAAATGTGCGAATGAATGTGTACGTGTGTACGTCTCTCGATGCACGTGTGAGGCAGAATGTAACGTGGCTTGGTTTCTATGGAAGTATAAACACATGTACGTTTGTCGCTCGTTTGGACCCTATCCTCTCTCATTCTCACCCCTCCCTCTCTCTCTCTATATATATATATATATATACATACATATATACATACATACACACACACACACATATATATATATATCGTATTGCCTCTCTGTTTTGTTCCCGTTCCATTTTTCACTATATATATATATATACACACACAGACATACGAGTGTGTGCGTACATACTTGCGAACATACATACATGCATACATACATACATCTATATATAAATATATATATAATAGCCATCTATCTGGGGTGCGTATGTGTAAGTATGTATATCTTCGTAAAATTTATACAGCGCGATTTATTCATTGTTTGTAATTATTTTCGGAATGAAAATGATATGAAAATGGATGCTTTAATGGGTGAAGATCAAATCTAGTAGATTTATCATTGAAGCCTTGGTGAAATTAATCTATTAATTATATGAACCTTTCAATGATGAATGGTAAAGTCAAACACTTTTAAAGTAAAGACATTCAAGGAATCACTACGAGGTTTCTGAATTTTGATTGTATATTTTACATTCCTTTTCCTTACAGGAATCATTTATTTGGGTCTGGCCCAGCTGGGGCGCTAAATTCAACGTATTATTGTTCAATTATGTATTATATGTGTAATAATTGTTTCTACTTTTTTGGCACAAGGCCAGCAATTATCCAGTACATTACTGGTACTTTATTTTATCGACCCCGTAAGGATGAAAGGCAAAATTAACCTCGACGGAATTTGAACTCAGACCGTAAAGGGACGTAACTATGCTGGAAAGCATGGCGTCCGACCCTCTACCGATACTGCCAATTCAATGTAATAATAGCTTTGGATAAGTTGAGGGGATTAGGAATTTTGAATGTTTGGTACATTATTGTTAAGAGTTACAAAGCAAGATTTTAACCGAAAATTAGTTGAACAAGTTGATACATGTATATTAGAAAATATCGGGTGCCGACGGCTGAGCTTTTGCTGTTTCAAATGTCTGGAACTAGTGCATATATATATATATATATATGAGAGTGCAAATTGGTGTGTGTGTGGTTGTTTGTCCTACGTATTCGTTTTTCTTTTATTTTACTCCGTAACTTTGCCAGATATTGTTCTAAGACTGCCGGCTCCTTCTTACAACGTAGTATAGTGCCAACTCTCTCTATCACTTTCCCTCCCTCCCCCCTCTCTCTCTCTCTCATATATTACACCGAAACTCTTTTTACATTTCCCTACTTACAGCCTGACAACATTTCTGCATCGTATCACTCCGTTGAATGTCACATGTTACCACAACTATCTATCGTACTCTGTTGACTAATACGTATCTTCCCGACGGCTTGTGCTAAAGCGTTGCGCCACGAATGCTCAGTAGTATGCAATATAACTTATGCACGAAATTGCAAATCAAGATGTTGGGTGAAAAGTAAAACAGACACTCTTGTCTACTCGTCCCAAGTATTTGTATTTTTTTTTTTATGGAAGCTATTTATACATATATATATATAAATAGATATCTATTGGTGTTTAAGCGCACACACGCACACACTCACACAGACAAACACACACTCACACACACACACACACACACACACACACACACACACACACACACATGTATATATATATATATATATATATATATATATATGCTTGCCTATCTCTGCGTGTCTCTGGCACTGCATCTGTTTGTGCGTGAGTGTAGGAGACTTTCTGTCAGTATACTCTCCTACATTCACTTTGCTGTATAATGATATAATGATGTAATATACTATTTCCTAAGCAAGCTCGCTGTTTAAGATCTGCTGCAGTAAATACAAAGAAGTTTCTTACGTTATTCATATTCCCCCGACACAACACGGAGATGGTGAAAATGTTTCTAAGGGAATCGAAAACGAGATTTCAATGCAACTCAGGCAGAACTTACACCCACTCAACTGATCTTGCTGCCTGCCTTCTTGACGCCACTGAAATGGTATACATAATACAATTATATATATATATATATATATATATATATATATATATACACATACTTACTCGCACACACATATACACACACGCACACAAACACATGCACACGCATAATTGCAATCACACACACATACACATACATTGAAACACGCAAGTTTATATGTATGTGTGCAGTAGCAAATACACACACAGACACACTAACATGCAAAGTTATATTATATATATATATATATATATATATATATATATATATATACGTATGTGTCTATGTGTCAGTGTGTAGTAGTAGTAGTGGTAGTAGTAGTAGTAGTAGTAGTAGTAGTAGTAGTAGTAGTAGTAATATTAGTGGTAGTAGTAGTAGTAGCGGTAGGGGTAAGGATGAGGATGAGGAGGAGTTGTAGTTTTTACTGTTTTAGAGTACCCGTTTGACTGTTCTTTCTAGCAAGTATACAATGTTGATTGGTATGTGTTCGTTAACACCGTACTGTCTCTGTTGTTGCTGTTATTTAAGCCCAGGTTAACAACCTCTTGTCAAGGTGTTTGTCCTGTGGTACGTGTGTGGAGTTACGATTATAATGTGGTGGGATCGCTTCCTCGACTTGGTTCTGTATTGTGTTCCTGAGCAATACACTTCATTTAACATTGATCCAGTCTACTCATTTGAAACACAGAACGAGCAGTAACTAGGGGTTTGACCCTGCAATAGACTGGACCTGTGTGAAATGGAGGAGTCTTGTTCTCTCGGTCTCTGGACGACGAGTAAACCGGGAAATGTTCCGGCCTGATGAATCTCCCGACTTGCGACAGACTTAACAACAACTTGCTGAAACTGACCGAATGATTTCTCGTTATTATCTCTCAATCTTTATATCAGGCATAGCATATCATATCCTATGCATCTCTTTTTAACATTTTGAGAGGTAGTTTGCGGTAGATTTGGTTGTTTTATCTAGCAGTAGTGGCTATGATGTGTTTGATTATATTATTATCTCATTCGCGGTGGATTGGCAGTATCGGTAGAGGGTCAGACACCATGATTTCTAGCATAGAGTTATGTCCCTTTAGGATCTGAGTTCAAATCCTGCCGAGGTTAACTTTGCTTTTTATCTTTATGGGGTCGATAAAATAAAGTACCAGTAATGCACTGGGATAATCGGTGGCCTTGTGTAGAAACAATTATCATCTCATTCATGACTGGAATCAGGCTAATGCTATATGCTCAAATGTTCATACTCATTTCATCTATCTATCTATGATTAGCAACATCTCTCTATTTATATCTATCTATCCATCTTTATATAAGTATCTATCTTTATATTTTAATCTATCCATACATTTTTTCAATCTATCTGACAATCTATCTATCTATCTATCTATCTATCTATCTATCTATCTATCTATCTATCTATCTATCTATCCCTTTATCTCTCTCTCTCTCTATCTATCTATCTATCTATCTATCTATCTATCTATCTATCTGTCTATACATTTGTCGATCTTTCTCTATTTCTAGTTAGCTTTGTTCTATAACCTCGAACTACTGAAATCTGTTTCTATAACACACTGAAGTGTAAAACATCACCTTACCTAACCAACATATTAAACCCCTTTGAGGTTTGCTGACATCCTTAACAACCAGGGTTTTGATAAAGACTGAGTTAAAGGATATTTGTATTTGCTTTTTCCTTTATTATTATAGCATAAATCAGATACAACCGTGAGATAAAACACGTACATGATTCGTTAAGCATCGGCATGATATTTCATCACTGACACATGTTAAATGTCTTCTTAATTTGAAGCGACTTCATCTCTACCAGTTTGTAGAGCGTGAAGCATAAACAACGTTCTTGATGAGCTGAAATACTCTACATCAACAACATTTATCACCATACGGTATTCGATACAGATCATGATAGAAGATTCAGGAAGATTTCATTTTTACATTATGATACATAGTTCGGATCGCTTCTACCTATATACGCCTTTTACTTTCATACTTATTTCAGCCTTTTGATTGTGACCGTGATGGAGCATCACTCTGAATTAATGTTAGTCAATCATATCGATGCAAACATATGTTGGATATATTTTGTTTGATTTTCTGTTCAAATCTGTTACTTACTTATCGATCCCCAAAATAAAAGAGTAATCGTAAAAGCTGCCATTGACACAGAATCACAACACACGCACAAACACACAAATATGTATGTGCGTGTACCTTCCTCTATGTGTGTGTGTGTATTTATTTATCTGGCCTGTTCAATTATATGTCCATAATCTAACACCAGAGCTAATAGACAATAATCCAGAGGAAGTAATAAACTCACATGCGCTGGCCTGACATAAATAGCGCACATGATTCCTTCATAGCTAGAATCACCCAACTTTGAAAGTTAACGTCTGATAAAGAGAGAATAATAGTAGAAATACAGTTTTACATGTACACAAATATTAGTAGAATGTATTTAAACTTCATATAATTGTTTCTACTTCTGGCACAAGGTCAGCACTTATCCTAGTGCATTACTGGTGCTTTATTTTATTCATCCTTATGGGGTCGATAAAATAAATCACCAGTAATGCACTTATATCAATGCTGGTATCATTGCCTTGTGGTCCAAATTGTAAACCATTATTTCTATACAAGCCTATCAATTCCAAATCTCTAATTATACCAACATGTGATGTATTCTAGGTGGTGTGTTACATAAGATACTGAACTCTGGTAAAAACCAGTACAATCAACAACAATATAATAAGTACAAATTGCACCAAATCTTCTCTAACCCCAGAGTCTCTTAGCGGAATGTGTCTTTTTTCCTTTTATTTTTTGATTTAGAACTATTCAGGAATTGGAGTATATCTGCTTAATATCTAATTAGGTGTAAATCCAGATACTGCTGCTGCCGGACATGTAATGTCTAACATATTTTTACAGAAGTCACACCGCCCACCTCTATGTTCTTCAGAATGAAGTAAATTATATATCGGTACAAGACGTTAAAAGGTAATACTGCTTGCACATAACCAAACACGTGTAAAACAGGTATAAAGTTCATGTGAGTAAAATAATTGTTTCTATTTTTGGCACAATGCCAGCAATTATCCCAGTGCATTACTGGTACTTTATTTTATCGACCCCGTAAAGATGAAAGGCAAAGTTAACCAGGCGGGATTTGAACTCAGACCATAAAGGGCCGTAACTCTTTGCTACAAAGCATGGCGTCCGACCCTGTACTGATACTGCCAATCCAAAAATAATGTTTTTTATATATGCACAAGGCCAGCAATTTTTTTTTGGGGGGGGGGGGGAGTCGATTAAATGGAACCCAGGGCATTACTGGTACTTTATTTTATCGACCTCGTAAGGATGAAAGGCAAAGTTAACCTCAGCGGGATTTGAACTCGGACCGTAAATGGCTGTATCTCTATGTTGCAAAGCATGGCGTCCGACGATCTACCGATACTGCCAATGCAGAGTCAAATAATTGTTTCTACTTTCGGCACAAGGCCAGTAAATAACCAGTATATTACTGGTACTTTATTTTATCGACCCCGTAAGGATGAAAGGCAAAGTTAACCTCGGCGGGATTTGAATTCAGAATGGCAAGGGCCGTAACTCTATGCGTCAAAGCATGGCGTACGATCCTCTACCGATACTGCCAATCCACCGAATGCAGAGTAAAATAATGCTCGTAAATCTTCAGCTCACAATATTTTACCTTTTTTCTATAAGATATGTTTTCTGTTTGAAACATCTGTAAGACAAATAACTTTTGTTCGTCTTATTGGTTCGATAAAATGAAATACCAGTAATACACTGGAGTCGTTGTAATCAACTTTCCCTTCCCCCAACATTGTTGGTATTTTGCCTAAACCAGAAATCTTTCTGATTTGTTAGTTAATTAGTTGTTTAAGTAAAACTAAAATGTGTGTATTCGTCTATGCTCGTGTTGGTGTGTACACGTAAGCGTTTGGATGGCAATGGTGGGTGTATGATGGTGGTGTTGAAAGTAATGCATGTAAGTTGGGATGAGAGTGGTCTGTTAGTATAATTGATTAGTTAATTAGTAGCGTTAGTCGAATTAAATTTCCATCATGGTCATGGTGGAAAAATAAATTAATTAGTTGCATTAGTGTGTGTGTGTATATAAGTGTATTTGTATCTATATGTGTCAGTGTGTGTTAGTGGATTTGTTGTTAAAATGGTAGTGCGTGTGTGTTGAGGGTATAGTGGATGGGAGACGAGTGCTGCGAAAGGGCAGGCTAAAGGAAGAGGGGTGGTGCGTTTAGGATGAGTCCACTATATATGTAATATAAAACTGGCTTCTACAGGACTATGCAATCATCAAGTGCATTCCCAGTGATTTAATATTAACGAACCTGTTCTAGTCCTGTAGAAATGATTTCTATATTAAATATTGATGTTTTCTGTCACTAAAGTATTGCGTACCTTATTTACTGAGGATTCCTCCAATCTAACTCGGGATCTATATCTTGTACTCTCACTTGCTTCATGCCAAGTAACCGGGATAAGTATCGGCTAAACGTTCTTGTATGTTTAACATTCTCAGTTCAAATCCAACTGAGGAAATATTTGCCTTTCACCATTCCGGTTCAGATAAAATAAAATATCAGTATGGCACTGAGTCAAGTTACTCGACTTTCCACTTCTCTTCAAATTTCTTGTGCTAAAAGTAGAAACAATTATGATTATTGGAACTATCTTTTTCTTTTTTTTTTTAAAAGTCACTTGCCATGTTTCATATCTCACCTGTTTCCTTAATAATCCGTTAATCCCACACGCTTTGATAATGTAAGTGGAGTCAGTACATTGAATTTCATTTAATCAGGTTATTTTTGCTCCTCAGAATTTACTAAGCACTTTTTTAATTTTTCTTCAATAAGAATTTCTTTCCTTTTTTTCTCTCTCCTTTTCTCCTTATCTATTCGCATCATTCCGCCCGTGTGCCTTTATCTAACACATTTTTTCTGTTATTATTCGATTTAAATTATCTCAGAAAACTAACAGCGAATTAATAATGTACTATTAATAATCTCTCACGTTTTCCTCCGTCAGTTTCACATTATGTATGATGCTTCCTCTGTCTCTCTCTCTCTCATGTTATATATATATATATATATATATATATATATATATATGGATGTATGGATGTTTGTATATATATATATATATATATATGACCAAAGATGAATATGGTTCATTGATTACATAATGAATATAGTTTTACAATAGATTAAAATCACTCTACAATGAGTTTTCTGGAGTTATTATTATTCAGAATGATAATACATGAAGACATTCACATAATCCGACTATATGTTTTATTATATATATTTCGAAGGTACTGTGCTGTTTTTTCAGTACGTCCTCGTCAGATAAAATACATGAATTGATGGATGTCATACCTCAACCTTGACTGCCAATACTGGAATTGAACTATCAAGACCGTTGTGGTATGTCATACATCAATTCATGTATTTTATTTGACGAGGACGTACTGAAAAACAGCACAGTACCTTCGAAATATATATAATAAAACATATATTCTGATTATGTGAATGTCTTCATGTATTATCATTCTGAATAAAAAATATATATATAAACATACATATATATATATATATACATATAAGAACAAAAGATGGTTAAAAGAGTTCCATGTATTTTATTATGCGCATTTCAAAAACAAATATCATTATGCAATAATATTTGTGTTTTCATCAGATAAAACAGGAAAACATGATATGAAGGTTAAAAAACACTTGTGGATAGTGCAGTTTTAAATCAACATATGAAAAGTAGTTTTAGATTGATGTGTGATATTGGGAAAATATTTATTTTGAACACACTGTAGAGAGCTTCTTATCCGATATCTGCATTGCTTTATAGTACTACATTAAAACTCACCTCCTACATTATATATATATATATATATATATATATATATATATATATATATATATATATATATATATATATATATATATATATATATACATACAGGAGATTGAAGAAGATGGTAAGGGTATGTGCATGTGTACGTGTGTTCGTGTGCATGTTTTCTGTTCAATCAGTGTTTGTGAAGATACATGACGGATTTGTAAAATATTTTCCGGGATCTCGAGTTCATTGCTTCCATCGCAATCTTTGTCGTTTTGTGCAAGATCGTGTTGCATGGATTGAAATAGTTACACATATATTTAGCCCATATATTTGTTTATATATATATATATATATATATATATATATATATATATATATATATATATATATATATATATATACACATAAACGCGTATGTATGTACATGAATACATGTGTGTATATATATATGTATGCATGTGTATATGTATGTAAGTATGAACATGTTACTATGTGAATGTGAGTATATGTATTTTGTAGAGGTGTGCAAATATATTTGTGTGTGAATGCGTGGGTGAAAGGATACGTACACTTGAAAGCAACATTTAAGTCTGAATGTTAATTAAGTGCAAACACAAAACCAACCCCGCATATCTTTACTATCTCTAATCCTTCTATAGATTTAGAAAATTAACCAATAATATATTCTATAAAAATGTCAAAACAACAGATGGCAATCTAATTACTCACTGCCACCAAAAATTCTCACTGCTATCAAAAAACCACTCCCTCAACCATTCTTCTAACAACTTCACCCCTCCCTCCTAATATTTTCTATAAAAACCAAATAGGTCCTCAGTAATATTATTCTGATGAAATGACAGTAAATAATAACATTGAAATATTGAATGTCTGCATAACTAAAACTTTGTAGATAGCAGCTGTTTTCAGGTTATGTAACTGTTATAGAAACACGTGTCAATAAATTCCTTTCAACTAAACTGTATCCATTCAAATCTATATATATATATATATATATATATATATATATACATATATATATATATATATACATATATATATATATATTTACATATATATATATATATATATATATATATATATATACATATATATATATGTACATATATATATATATATATATATAATGTAGGAGGTGAGTTTTATTGTAGTATATATACATATATATATATAATTAGCCCATATATTTGTTTATGTATATATATATATATATATATATATATATATATATATATATATATATATAAATATATATATATACATATATATATATATATATATACATATATATATATTATTTTGCATAAGATGCAAGATAGATTTTTTATAATTGCAGCTGGCCCGAGAGCTATATCTAAAACAAATCCGCGAATTATCTTCTGTAATGATTTTTAATGGATTAGTCTTTAAATTCCCCACTGATTCTAACGTTAGCACCGTAAATGTCTTCGATATTAACCTCAACTATATATCAGCCGGTAGAACGCTTATTGAAAAGCAAATAAATCTCGGTATTAAGAAAATGTCACCCTTAAAATGTTTAGTATTTTAAACATTGAACTAATTTTCAATATTTTTTGTAGCATTTACTTCTTAATCTGGCTTTCAATATTTATGATCTTACTGTACTGATACCTTTCGAAGTAGCAGACATATGGGAACAAATATTATCTAACGAACACAATCTCACTGAAAATGTCCTAGAGAATATTTATAGGGATATTCCACAACAAAAGGAAGAGATAATGACGCGAGTAGCTAAGTCAATACGTATTTCCATATCACAGAGAATATATAACATATTCACATGCAATAGGATAGAAACCCCATACTCCATCAATCCCAGTTGCAGCTGATAAAGTTTTCAATACTCCGCTTCTTTGAAACATTCAAGAAACTATCTTGTTATGTGAATATTAGTTATATATTTTTGGGTTATTATTTCCCCCAAAATAGTTTTACTTCTCGTAAGGTTCTTTTCAATGTTGTTAGTTGTGGAATGTCTTACATTGTCGAAACGCTATGTGTTTAAAGATCAGATGAAAAGCACGTTAAAAGATCTAAGGAGATGAAAAACATCAATGTGAATCACTTCGGATCAAATAGGGATCGAAACGGAACTTTATACATAGCCATATAAAGTAAGTTTTCACAAAACGGATGTACAGCGAAACAATCGGTAAATTTACAAGAGCAATATATAAAAGTTGATGCGGAAAATTCTTCAAATAGTAAGAACGTCAAAGAGAATGCATTGAAATAGCTGTAACCGAACATCGCAATCTAAATACTTACGTCGACAATATCTATACGTTTCATAATTCGTGATCAATATATAAAGAACATTCATGTACTAAGAATGATTCTCCTTTCTCTTCATTCCCACCTAATTCTGTGGGTTTCTGTCACTCCTCATCCATCGTTCTGTTTGTTTTACCCTAACACACACTAAGGGACACATACACTCTGAATTGGCAATCGACGACATGATAATGTCTTGTAACATAAAATTAAAATATATCCATTGTATCCTTCCACGAATTTCATGACAAGCACACAGTGTTATCCAAGATAATTTGAAGTAATCGTTAGTTTTAATAGTTGAATAATGAATGAAGGGAATAAGCAGATACGTAAATAAAATTAGCCAAATAGCTGAACAGTATATATTGTAATGGGTATAGAATAACACATATTTGCAATACTATTCTCTTTGTCTCGATATATTTGAGTTCGAACATTACATTTTTAACAAACATTGACTATTGACCGAATTCGAATATATAATCGAAATCGTTAATATTTATGAAGCAAGTTCTGTTGATACACTTTAGCCTAGATTAAATATGGAAAGAAATCAAAATCATATTTAAAATCTTTAACGTAATGAGAGAACGCGTAAGGATTTAAACAAGCTTAACTCAGGAACAAACTAAAAAGCCACAATCGCGATGTTTAACACAATAAATTATGTTAGTTTTTAAATATATTTATGCATGGAAGAGGATCTTAGAAGATCGATATAACATTCTTAAAGTAGAGTGGCTCCATATTTGAAATTACTTTTGTAGAACAGATTTATATACACTCAC
>OZ024749.1:48898020-48907370 GCA_964016885.1 Eledone cirrhosa
TACAAATTTACAAACTTATAAATTTCTGGTAGAAATAAATTTCTGGTAGAAAAAATAGAGAAAAGAAAAAAAAAAAAAAAAAAAAATTGAACACAAACACACACAGACACCCGGATGTGGCGCATGCGCAAACTGAGCACACAACACACACACAGAAACAAAATGGCGTAGGATAGAAGAAAGGAAAGGCACAGAAACGAAGAAAGGAATCCCCAGTCACTGAAGAGGTCACAGAGTGTGTGACGAAAGGACTATGACTATATATAAACAACTATCTGGTTGTGGAACCAACCAACCAACCAGAAATGTATATGTTTGTAAATTTGTAAATTTATAAATTTATAAATATATAATAAATTGAAGTGAAAGCAGCTGGTGCGTGTGTTTCTTATTGGCAACATGACCCTCCCAAAGTATAACAATATCGGTTTCAAAACACGATTTCAGATAAAGAATATTGCTAAACAAATTCAGAAACGATATATATATATATATATATATATATATATATATATATATATATATATATATATATATATATATACACATACATATATATATATATATATATATATATATATATATATATATATATATATATATGTGTGTGTGTGTGATTGTGTGTGTGTGTGTGTGTGGATGCATATGTAATTGTCTATGTGTCATTCGCAGTGTGTGAGCCCAAGATAGAGGGAGAAAACATTTATGAATTTACAGGATGTAAGGAAGAAAGGAAGTCAAAGAAACAGAAAGGTTTTCAAAACAAGGAAAGGGATCATAATAGACAATTGGTGTGAAATGTGGAATATATACGGGAAAAATAAAACGAAATCTCATGTGTCACTCTTAGTACGGCTGTTACTTACGTACATATATATATATATGTGTGCATATATGTGTATATATGTACATACTACTGTACGTATATATACATATATGTATGTACGTATACATACTTATATATATATATATATATAGGTTTAAATATAGATGAGATTCTACAGGACTAGAGCTGTTTGATTCTTTAGAAATCATCATCTATATATATATATATATATATATATACGTAGGTTCCGGGTTGAGTCGGGGATAACCACAGGAAGTAAGGTACTCAATACATGGCAGAGTAAATTTTTTTTATTTTATAGAAGGAGCTTCTACAGAACTAGTACTGTTTCATTCAGATGAAATCTTCAGATGAAAGCTTCCTGAAGATGTCATCTAAATGAAACAGTACTTGTCCTGTAGAAGCTCCTTCTATAAAACAAAAAAATGTTACTGCTTCCTGAAGATTTCATCTGAATGAAACAGTACTAGTCCTGTAGAAGCTCCTTCTATAAAATAAAATAAAAAAAAAATATATATATATATATATATATATATATATATATATATATATATATATATATATATAAATATATATGTATGTGTGTGTTTGTTTGTCAGTGTTGGTGGGCAAATATATATATATTTATATATATATATATATATTTATATATATATATATATATATACACAGCAGATGGTAGCTGACATTTAAGCAGTCAACAGATATCGAAGGAATTCTTGCACTTCCATTTTTTCATGATACATATACAATCATACATACATACGTACACACACCTACACATACACACACTCTCATACTCTCACACACTCATACACACACATATATATATATACAGTATATATATATATAGGATAAAGTATGACCCCGACGGCAGAGCTCAAGCCGTTTTGACGGCTATTTCTGGAGTCCAGAAATAGCCGTCGAAACGGCTTGAACTCCTCCGTCGGGGTCATACTTTTTCCTATTTTCCACTCTACTACCCTAAGTATTGAGTACTCTGGTGCGTTATGGTCCATTTCGTTCCTTACCACAATTCTTTTGTTATATATATATATATATATAAAGAGATAGATATATAGATACATTTCTTTATTAGCCATAAGGGTACAAAAGAAGGGGACAAATACAAATGGGGAGTTTACATACAGGTATATGAAAATAAAATTATTCATAAAATAACAAATAACAATTGATATCCCCAATAGGGGGGAGGCGTTAAACAGGGGTTGTACACACCCCGAAAAATGTACAACCCTCTTCTTCAGGAGCACCAAGAGTGAGTACTCCCTTCCTCACTTCCTCTTTTTCCTCAACCTACAGGCTTATATAGAGAGAAGACCCAACCACTCTGGCCTTCTTTGCCACATTCACCCAACCTTTATAAAATTTGCTGGGGTACAGCACCTCTCTCTCCATCCTGATAGATAGATATGTTTCTTTATTTATTTATTTAAGATAGATAGATTTCTTTATTAGCCACAGGGGCACAAAAGAAGGGGACAAATACAAAGGGGGAAGTTTACATACAATAAAAACGTGTAAAATGTTATCACAGATGGAATTTAAAAGTTAGTCGATTTTCCCCAATAGAGGGAGACAGTTTATATGGGTAACACAGACCCCCGAAAAAAATGTGCAACCCTCATCTCCAGGAGTACGAAGAGCTTGTACTCCTTTCCTTTCCTCTCCTCCTCCTTTTCCTCAACCTACAGGCTGATTTATTTAAGATAGATAGATAGATAGATAGATAGATAGATAGATAGATAGATAGATAGATAGATAGATAGATAGATAGATAGGTAGACATATTGCTATATTAACTTATTTTATTTTAATTCTGATTCGCGAGCGGTTTTAGGTTTGAAAGGAGGGGTGGTGCACATATTTGGTGCTGGGTGGGTGAATAAATATATAGGATTCGATAGTTTTGGGAACATGAATTGGAGAGGTAAACTTTATTAAGTAAAATAAATCTTGGAAATTTAAGACATCGAAAGGTGTTACTGTGAACTCCTTGAGAGAAATTACCCTATCGGGTTTCCTAGAAAATTTACAATGCTTTTGAACAGTTTAAGTATTTATTGATTTTATTATTATCGATTTCCGAACGTCCCCCACACTTCTCATTCATTTACTCCTGCATGAGTTTCTTTTTTATTTCTTCTTATTATTTTTTTTATTTTTTGTATTTTTTATGACATTTTATAGCATATTTCTTTAAATATAACATTTAAGATTTTCGATTCCCGAGAATCGATTTAAATATATCTATTTTTAATTTTAATGTGTTTTTTACATTGATTTTAATCTCTCTATATTTTTTGGTAATTTCAATATTTTCTAAGAAGTTTTCATAATTTTCACATTATGTTTTCCCCTTGATAATCTGTTTCTCATTTTCATTCTTTGGGCTGCTTTGATATTTCCTGATCTTTGATGAGTAACATTAAAATAATTTTTTTTGTATAATGACAGCATAAAATGTTCGTAATTTTCAAGTTAAGTTCCGAAGTATATTATATATGTATAAGAGTAGATGTATTTTTTCTCTCTCTAGCTTACTCTTTCCCTCTCTCAGTATATATATATATATATATATATATATATATATATATATATATATATATATATATATATAATAGACATTTTCGAAAACTAGCTTAAACTTTAAAGATACAAAAAATATTTGAATATTCTCATTTAAACGGCTTTTCGATCGGTTTTATCTAAAATCGTCATCTGGTGTTATTTTATATGTTTTTATGGATATAGAATATGTTCATACATCACTGCGTTAGTGGATGCAAGTGGAAAAACCTTCAGATTAGAAACGAAATCCGCCGTTCAAATTAATTCAAGTCTTATATGTGTAACCAGGAAATATAATACTGTATACCTCCAAATGTGAAGTTAATATACCGACGAATGTTTATCTTTAGTGAAAATATTTATTCTTAAATATTACAACAATTTTGTTATGATATCTGCATTAAATATGGAGGGCGAAATCTTGCTAAAGTATGAATAAAGAGTCCGTCGGCATTGCTTCCAACAACAATGCTGCTTCTTACAACATGAAGTAAGTGTGATATTTGGGGATGATGAAATCCTTGTCTCCTCCATACGACAAATGTAAGAAATGCTCTGCAGTGTAATATATATTTATATATTTACACATACACACATTTACCCCACATTATATATATATATATATATATATATATATATATATATATATATATATATATATATAGTACAATCCGAAGAAGTGTGTGTGATTGTGAGTGTTTGTGTATGTGTGTCTTCGTGTGTGTGTGTTTGTATGTGTGTGTGTGTGTAGGTTTGGCAAAATGTTTTTACTTCGTGGATGTATATAATTATTTTGGTATTAGTTGAAATATATTGTTCCCAATCGACATTGCCTTCCGTCCTGTCTGGGGATAAATCAATAAATTCCTACTCCGGCCTCAAGTCAGTTGTAGTTTCGTCTTTTTTCTACCCACAACAGGCTCATAAATTGGTAAATTCAATACTAACCAATTTTTTTACCGTCCTTTTCCTGATGAGACCTTACACAATATCCAACCATGATAAAATGAAAACAAATATATATATTCAAGAAATTCTACGCGTCTGAAACTGAATATAAGTGGACGTATGTAAATAATTGCTCCCTTAACAGAATGACGATAGTGCATGACGAAAGAGCTAGAGTGGAAGTAATATCACTTGATACCATAGAAATGACATGTTTCTGGTAAAGTAGGACCGTATTTTTAAACACAGATCTATACAGCATAGACATTCATTCAAATATAGGAACATGAGCAATTTCCTTTCCTTATCTAAATATCTTTATAACAGAGATGATGGATGTGAAATCAATGTTCTCATAAAATGGAGCATAGTTTGAAATCCGAAAACATCAACAATCGTAGCATTTCTTTAAGTTATATGCAATTGAGAAGCTCAAAATACTAAACTTTTTGTTTAATATCACGTATATAAGAGACTAAATGTTCACTTCCATATTACACACAACATTTAAATGACATTCTTAAAACAGATTCCAATACATGTTTTAAAACAATTAGAAACCGATTGCCTTTGTAACCGATACACGTTATAGGGCTAAAATATGTGTAACTCATAATTTGCTCTGGTCACATCTTCAGTATTGCTGGTACCAGAAATAAATTAGTTACCTCTTCATAAGTTGTCTGCCCCTTAATTCTACTGATTGAACACATAATTAATATTCCAGGCGGGAATTAGCAGTCGAGACTTAAGTTTATAGAGTGTGTTTGAAAATGTAACTACAACTATTGGTAGCAGAAAATAAGCTTCAAAAAAGATTCAACGAAAAAAATATAAATGTTACTCTGGAGATTACTATAAGTTATTGAGGGATGGGATCGTGAAATATTTCATTTAATCTGTAGTGTTTAACATGTGACACACTTAGTACATATAATCCAAATGCCCAATCATCATCTTGTATATTTTTAAATTACAGAAGACATAAACTCATTCTAAAAAGTGAAATTACAGAAATCAGTAATTACAGAAGATGTAATTCATCAGTAATTACAGAAAATGTAATTTATCAGTAATTACAGAAAATGTAATTTATCTGTATATATATATATATATATATATATATATATATATATATATGTGTATACACATATATATAATATATATACATATATATATATATATATATATATATATATATATATATATATACGTGTGTGTGTGTGTGTGTGTGTGTGTATGTGTATGTGCGCGCGCGCGCTTGTGTGTGTGTGTGTGTGTGGGTGTGTGTGGCTGCGTGTATCTCGTTTGTGTTAATACACAAACATGCACAGAAACACACTCTCTGCCACACAACTTTATATATATATATATATATATGTGTGTGTGTATGTCTTTTGTATGTGTGTGTGTGTGTGTGTGTGTATGTATGTGTATTTATATATATACAATTATAATCGATACGTATGCAAATTATTTTTCTAAATAATTTATTCCTTAATTTCATGATACTGCTTATACAACACATATTTATTTTGTATGAAATCCCTGTCAATTCCGTTAAAGTCCAAGTAAGATTTATCTATTGTACAAATAAATCTTGTATCTAGAGAGGAAATAAGAAATTGAGGCAGTTGCAATTTTTCAATAAATTATAGTATTAACAATGGACATGTGTAACAGCTATTCTGCTATATTGCAAATTGTTTTTCATTTTCAAATGTATTTTTGTTTTTGGTTTTAATAATGCAAGTTTGTATTTCATTGTATTTGGCTTCTGTTGTTGCTTTTACTGTGGTTGTTGCTGTTGTTGTTAATGTTTTCTAGTGCTATGGTCGTTTGTTGTTAATATAGTAGTATTTGGTCTTGTTGATTTTGATGTTCCCTTTTGTTTTATATTCCACATCTTCTCTATTCTCTCCCTTTACGTCTCATTTTCTTCTTCCTTGTCTTCTTCTCTACCTCTTACCCATCCCTCTCCATATTTATAGCACTAATAATACTATTGATCATATATTCTCTTTTAATTTTCTCATATTGCTTTACTTTTTTATTATTAATTTTCGGTCCTACTTTGTTGTAGTTTTTAGAGTAAACAGTTTCGTGAAATAGAGACAGTTAGAAATTTGAGATGAGATTTGACATAAAATATAAAAATCTCGAAAAAAAGCAAAGTTATTGCTGTCAATATTTTTGTCTTTATGGTTTATTTCTAAGTGTGGAAATGTAAAGCGTGCATTTGTGAAGGAGTGTGTCTGTGTTCGTCTCTTTCTGTGCGACATTTCCTTTCAATTCTAATATTTTGTCGTGCTAAAGTTCTCTCATGGCCATTTTGATAATTTTAACGAAAGCATCCAAACGCAGCACTAGTCATAATTTATCAACAGGACTGGCATTCAAAACAAGATAATAAACTGTCTACTCCCAAGTGAAGTTACCGATAAATAGAGGAAACTATATGCTATATCTTTGTTCAAATAGCAATATTTGATGTACGACATATTTAGCTTTCCTCTGATTGGTAGAGATAAGATTTCGTTCTTAAAATGTTCACTTCGCATTCGGCTGATTCAATGTCACTCTTCATTTATTCCGTTCTCATTTGACTGTTCCTATCCTTCGTTGTGGACTTTGTATGGTAGAAGACCTCCAATTGGAACATGAATAGTTTTAGTATATTACACTCGGTTATAAAGATCCTGACAATATATCCATTCTGGGAATCCATTTATTCCATCCTAGTGCTGCAACTAAAGATTTTCTATCGTGATCAGATTCACAGACCATGCAACATACATTTTTCATGTGACTATTATAAGGACGCTAATTCTTGTTGTTTTCATCTAATAATTGTGTTTTGTGATTTCTAAAAAATTGCATTTAATGATTGTTGCTAATAATGTAGTTTTACATTCAACTGTAATATTTGGCATGTGTTGTCAAGTTTTGATTTTGTAGAGAGCTGCTGTTTGTTTCCATTGATAAAGGCGTAATGGCATGACCATTATGAAGAAAATGAATGCAATAATCCTTATAGTGCTTGTTTCATTCATGTCCCTACGCTTTATCTCCTTTCATTATTCTTCTATTTTAATTTCACTATTTAGTTAGCATTTTCCTCCATTTTACACTACACTAAGTTATATTTGTCGTCGTTGTTTTGTTATCTTTGGTAGTATTAGTATATTGGGGGTTTGTGGTGGTGTTTAGACGTATGCCAGAAGTACTTTAGCAGATCGTTGCGTTTCTAAATGTGATCAACCCAACATTTATAATGGTAACGTGTAATTTAAAGAAGTATTTTTTCATAAATACACATTTAGCTCCAATAAACGTTGGTTAATAATGCATGGTGGTCTTTTTTTTATTAGGCTTTAGTTATTTTAATCTGTAGTTTGATTTAGTCATCACGCAATGCCCTGCAGGAATATTCTCAGCAAGTTGTTCCTGTTGAGTTTGTTAATATATTGTCCCTGTTATATTTATTTTAACTCTTGTATAATATTATTTTCTAATATAGAATATCTGCAAGATTACCATGATGTTAAATATGTTTCATTAACTGACAACAAAATGTGAATCACTTCCAT
Organism: Eledone cirrhosa; assembly: GCA_964016885.1. Lineage (NCBI taxonomy): Eukaryota > Metazoa > Mollusca > Cephalopoda > Octopoda > Eledonidae > Eledone > Eledone cirrhosa. The sequence goes on from OZ024749.1 coordinate 48,905,998, forward strand.
ATTCAAAATGTTTCCTCACAAGAAGAATTCATTTTATATTAACAACTCAAATTTGTTTTAAAGAAGTACATTACTTATCATTGTTATGTTAAGACTAACACATGTTAAGGCTAACATATTAACCTAATTAATAAAGAAAATGCAGTTATAATGGTGATTTGATCCCAGCTCAGGGACTTTAATTTACAGTGTCTTAACACTAACCGAAGCTTTTAATATTTTATATGCTTCAGAATCAGATATGCCATTGTATTCTAGCTACATTTCACCCTACCGGGAATATGCCTATTTGTGTTGTACCATCCACTTCCCTGTGCAAAAATGCCATTTGATATTTGCAATTTTTTTTCTGAACTTTCTCTGGATTAATAAAAAGGAAAACTAAATACAAAAAACAAAGAAACATGATAATTCGACATGAAAATAAAATAAAGATAAACAATTAGAAATGTACTTTTTGTTTCAAAGATAAAAACACATTGAAACCGGAATGTTAATTAAATTATCAGAGGATTGTTTTGTTTCTTTTTTTCATTGTAGCCGAAACATTTATTCAAAGGATTAACCAAAAGGAATGAAATAAATAAATATATAGATGTAAGAAAATAAAGCCAGTGAATTTATCGTCTATCAGTCTTAAATCCTGTTTCATAAAGACGGCAGATAACAGTAAATAAAAACGAGATAACCGAAAAAAAGATTACTATGAAAGCTAAAGCATTATATATATATATATATATATATATATATATATATATATATATATATATATATATATATATATATATATATATACATATATATATATATTTATATATACATATATATATATATTTATATATATATTTATATATATATATATATATATATTTATATATATATATATATATATATATATTTATATATATATATATATATATATATATATATATATATATATATATACATTCATATATACATACATACATATATATTATATAATATATACTATATATATATATATATATATATATATATATATAATATATACATACATATATATATATATATAAATATATATATATATATAAACATTCAGATGCTTGCCTATTTTTTCATTTTTGTATTGAAACAACGCAAATTCTCAAATACAGTTAGGCTCTGACACAGACATATATAGAAACAATTATATAAACGTAGAAAATAAAACTGGAAACGAAACAAACGTCATTTATTTATATATAGATAACGATATGCTTGCAGTGGGTGTCTGAAATGTGATAAGCAAATCATTACACAAGCGAAATTTGTCTGTCGAGAACTTAGCTTATTTGTCTGTGTTGATATGTTGATATTTAATGTTTATATATATATATATGTGTGTGTGTGTGTGT
>OZ024749.1:48907570-48912570 GCA_964016885.1 Eledone cirrhosa
CGAAATACTGGAACACAATTAAAACTTAGCTGGATTTCACCTCATAAAAGAAAAGATCAGGAACATATACTGGTCGGTCGAGCGTACTATTTGGTTAATTCAAAGTTTAAAATCATTATATGTATCAGATATGAATAACTAACTTTATTACGCTGCAGTGGAAAATAATGTTTATGTTCCGGGATACATTTGGTTCAGCATCGTTTGAGATCATATGTATTGATTTGTTTTGAAACAATCTCTTTAATATACAACTCAGATGAGTATCACTGAGCAAACAAAGAAGATAATAGGACTTATAAATACAAAAAAAGTTACGAACGCAAGAAATACAGACTTCGAGCGCACACAAAATCACACAAATATTTTGATAAAATCACTATATATCTCATGTTTGTTTATTACATTATTTTCAATGTATAGTAATATATATAGAGTACATGCTTTAAACATGTCGAGCTTGTATGCCCATCCATGTAGACATTGATATGGTTAAGTTGAATGAGGTATAACTAGTCTGAAATTGCCTATCTTTGTTACATCTACTTTTCTCTCTTAAACATTATATTGAGCAAGATATTTATTCTTGGTCATATTTCAATAACTATATTTATATCAACAAGTTAATTAGTTAAATACATTGAAATACTTTATTTAAAGTTTAAGAGTCAAAGTTGACTATTGTATATGTTTGAAGCCCAATGAATGTAGATCTTATGATTAAACTTCCATGAACCATATATATATGTATTTGTATGTATGTATGCATATATATAAACCACTGGGAGGGAAGGACTCCTAGCCTTTGTCAGGACATTCGTCTAGGAGAAGGCAACGCAGGAAACTTGGATAACGCCGATATAAAACCTGCAGCTCGCTCAGTAGTTACCGATGATGTTGATATTTTCTTCTTTTCGGGTTATAGCTACTGTCGTTCAGAGAATGGGATTGGCTCAGTGCACAGTCTTTCCTCACTTTAAGAAATATCTTCACGCACAAGCATTGTACAATAGAATTAATTAATAATTATTAATAATGGTATATCGTGCAATGATCATACTCGATAACGAGGGGCCAGCCATCATCATATATATATATAGAGAGAAAATGTATGACCCCGACGGCAGAGCTCAAGCAGTTTCGCCGGCTATTTCTGGTTCCTTACCACAATTCCTTCTATATATTTATAAGTATATATATATATATATGTATACAAACATATATATATATATATATATATACTTATAAATATGTATATACTTATAAATATGTATACAAACATATAAATATGTATACAAACATATATATATATATATATATATATATATATATATATATATATATATATATATATATACATAGATATATATATATACATAGATATATAGATATATACATACTATGTATATATACATATATATGATATATATATATATATTTATTTATATATATGCGTGTGTGTGGGTGTGTGAGTATGTACGTGGGTGTGTGTGTGTGTAATTTACAATAAACCTCAGTTATATGATCATCTGGTGCCAAGAAAATCGATAATTATGTTGCTGAATTCTTGCACTGATTAGAATATTCTTGCCCCTAACATATTATCGTATGTATCTTGAAGAAGATATCAGTACATCAATTTACACTACGACAAAGTTCTGTTATGGCATGAAAACAAATTTCGATGAGAAGTAAACACGTACACTGACTTTCTGACCCAGTAATAACTGTTGATATATTTTTCCTTGCAAAGAAAGCTAAAAGGTTATTAGGTTCTTCTTTACCGAGGTAATGCATCAAAAAAGGTGTGGTTAATTTATAGAATACTTCAATTGGTTTCTAACATAAACTTCATGTTACTTCTGAAAGATGGTTTATATTTGTACTGATAATAAAACAGTTTTATAGTTTTATAGCTAAGTGCTACATGATATCATAGAAACTGTGTGAGGACTGTTCAGCTCGATATTTTCTTTTTGAAGTGTTAAGTGATGCAGAAAAAAAGGCTCGGTGTAACAAAGACAGGCTAATATAACACCCGATCAAAATAAATCCCCCTCTTGAATTTATGTTACCTGAAGGCGCGAAACTTCACAATAGAAACACTAAATCGGTTCAGGTTTAAGATATGAGATATTCGTCCAGCCATCACTATCAAAAACGATGCATCCTCGCGAGGAGGAAAGGATACTTTCTGATCTCCTGAATTAGGGCACAAAATCTTCTCTTTTTCTAATTTTTTCTACTAATCTATCAATACGGTTTCGAAGTATGGACCTAAGAATGACAACTTCGTATAACTAACTGCTGCCTGGCTCTCTACTAACTGAGGTATCGCTGGTCATACTGCATACCACCGTATTTACCATCGAGTATATGATTTAGGAAAGTGTGAATGAAATTGGATTTCGTTAGCTCAATTCAGAATATATTTGTTAATTTATATTGCAGCCATCATTCCTAACATGTATATGTTTATTGATTTACAGAGTACTAACACCATGTCGTTTCGACAACAGCGCCTCAGTTACCAGTTACCACCTACCTATTATATATACTTGTATGTATATATGAGCGTGGTATTGTGTGCAGTTATATCTTACCACATATAGACAAATACATCTGCGTTATATAAATGAGCTCATATATGTTATGATAATGCTACTGTTAGAATATATTAATGTAAATATATTAATCAAATGTTAATCCATTTTCATGCAAAGAAGCAGAGATATTCTCTGGAGAATAGAAAAAGAAATATGAGAAACGGATGTAATATATAGATATGAATTTTTCAAATTGATATTAATTAAAATTCATATTTTAATTAAACGAGAATTCCTGACTTACTTTATGAATTAATCATAATATAGTATGATATAGCATATGCTAAAAGCCATAACTTTAGATATAACCCGCCTTCAATACTTAATGTTTCACTATACATCGTCGAATAATAGTGTATAATAATACGCTACGGTGGTACCATTTGATCTATCAGTATGTATATATGGCCATTTTGTTGAAGGAAATCATTAATACTATCTTCAATTGTCATTGCCTTTTAATATTATGTCTTTTTATTTCTGCTGTTTTTGCTATACACAGAACCCATTTCATGTCTCTTTTATCAAAGGAGAAGAACAAGTTTATATATTGTTAGAAGATATTGCAATATCAATTGTCAAACACCTTCCTTTCACTTCTAGAAAGTTGTCTGTATATTATTAAATTTTCCCCAGATGAATACATATCCTATTGAAACATTTAATGAAATGCAAACTTGTCACTTTATTATCAGAAACCAGAAGCCCACAAATCAAATGCAGAAATGAGTCTATACGCTACGAGGTTGAATATCTCCCACATTGATAGGCATTTTATTGAACCACAAGGTGATGACATGCAAACCCAGCATATGATCCGAACTCACAACACAAGTAATCAAGATACTCTAATAAGGACCCAACATATATTAACTATGTACTAACTAGATCTGCGAATATCTGAAATCGAATGTCCACCAAATATCACAATATAATTTCTTAGACGCCAAATCCTATTATCACTTCTACGTATCTTATTGAACTAGGTAGAGAAGGACACAGAAAAAACAACAACACATCATTGCAGCTACAAAAGAGCTTCTAGCTAGTCGCTTGATATATCCATGAAATAGCATACATATTTTGCTGTATCTGCACCTAGAGTAATGAAAACGATATCGGGTAGTGAATAATGCATTCACTGAGTCACTATCGAATTAAACGCTAATTAAACGTATGGACGGACATACTGAGAAAGGTAGAATTCTATTTTGAATGAGCTGTAGTATGTTGGATATAAACAAGAACATCATGCGAAATGTCTACATCACCTGGTAATGCATTTCGCGATAATATTATAGAGGATAAGGACAGGTCTTTAGATTGGCATGTGCCAAATGTATAGCAATAACATATATTAATTCTTCTGCAAATCCTCCTTTAATTGCAGTTAGACTTTACTTTGTGAAAGCCGTAGCTATTTTGATGATAGAATGCGTAAAAGACAATACAAGTTAGATATGTCAACCGTCTTAACCCAGCGTTAAATCGAATTTGGCCATCTTAAAAGTCTTTCTATAGAAATGCGTATGCAAGGTAGAATAATATCCAAGTATTGAATCTATAGAAGTCTATAAGTCTCTGCAAAGCACTGACGCAAAGAAATGAAAAAAAAATCGATATCAGCCAAGATTGTAAAATGATACAATACAAATTCCTACATAAAATATGTTTCACTATTTCAATTTTAGATTCCTACAGTGACTGTATAGCATTTAATTATGAATAACATTCTAGTTATATCACAGACATTTCGAATATAATTTTTTTTTAGCTAAAATGTGTACGGTTTCTGTACAAGAATATCTATCCAGGACCTCATATCCTATGTCATTCACAAATTATCACTTGCCCTTGAGAAATTGAGCATAGACATTATATATACATTAACAAAGAGCAACGCATATATTAGTGTAGGATGTTATATAGGTTGTGTCTTCATGTATCGCATATTTTACCCTTCTAGCTAATAGAGGGTTATAAAATAAGAAGCAACGCGTGTAAACGCTTGTGATGACAATCTAAAATGGATAGATTCGGGCATTACCACAGGTTGAACACAATCGTACGTATGAAACTAGCAAATATATATATATGACACCCTTAATTTAATTGTATATATATATATATGTGTATGCGTGTGTGTGAGTCTGTGTGTATGTGGGTGTGTGAGCGTATGAGTATATGTGTGTATGTGTGCGTCGGTGTGTCTGTGTGTGTGTGTGTTATTTGATTCAGTGGATTTGTAGTTTATAGTGGAATAGACCAATAGTAGAAATCTATAATATTGCAGAATGTTTGGATTACACGCATTTGACTGTTACATTATTCTATCGATTACACCCCTTTACGATCTGAGTTCAAATCCCACCGAGGTTGAATTTAAAGGGTCGA